>VFFE01006977.1:443001-563310 GCA_008921705.1 Burhinus oedicnemus | reverse complement strand
CTCCCCTCTCCCCTCTCCCCCTTCCTTTACTGGATATTTTTGTTATTTATGCCCATCTCAAGTAATAGGTGCTGTTGTAAAATCACTTCCCTATTTTTCCTTTAGCTTTTATTCTTAAAATAGCACATAGATCAATCTAAGAGATATTGAGGGTGAGGTGATAAAATTGTATTAGAAAAAAGTTGCTTTAATTAATGGAAACCCTAAATTATAGCTGTAATTGATACACAAATTCCACAGAAATCATTTGGCATGATGTCACATTTCTTGGAAAGCAGTTTTTTGTTGAGCATTGTACTGGAAAGCTGAGAAGTTCCCTTTCATATTTAAGCTGAAAGGCTCTTCTCCAGAACACTTTTTCTTAATCTGCATAACACTACATACATCCCATACACAAGTTACATGTAGAATATTAAGCATTTGTAAAACTTAGAAGGGAAAAATGGCTTTAAAATAATTCAGAGGCAATAAGCAAATGACATCTGTAATTATTACTCCAGTTTTTATAGTGTGTCTTGCTATATTTTGCTTGCTTTTAAATATTGACCTGAGCTTGTTGGTTTATGCTCCTTTCCATGTAACAGGCCCAATGATCTCATAAAGAAGCTGCCAGTTACAAAGCCTGTGTTCAAGGAGACCAAATGTTAAGTTACATGCTCTGAAAGACAGTTTACTCACATGTGACCTGGTGGAGGAGACAAATTTTCAAAGCTGGAACTGTCAGCATCATCTTACTAGTTTTTTGACTTACTGTATAAATTAGAGGGAACAAAAGATGTAATGCCAAATCAAAAGTGTCATAAAGTCTATCTTTTGCTGTTTTTAATTTGGTGGAGATTAGAACCCAACATATCTGAAACAGAGAGATGGTGTATTTCCTCATGCTTACAAATGCCTCATTTTATTTACATAGTTGTTTATATGTTTGATTTATTTTACTCTGGCATGACACATACAACGTGACAACTGCTAACTCTCTGTAAAGAGCAAAATGGCAATTCATGAGGTTCAGAAATTTACATATATATAGGAAGACAGGTGCAAACCTCACTCTTTAGTATTTTGCAATATGTGTTCTAAAACAGGGTCATTTTCACTGTAGTTAGATGAAATCTCTATCTGAAAGCTATATTTTCAGGTAAAATGATGGTATGGGTCCGTGCATCCTGAATATGACTCCCCTGTCTTAGAAGCTAAAGATCTATTTTTTCTTTTAAAAGGGTAGATTTAAATAAAAGCATGTTCAGAGATGGATTAGTCTTTCTTCACTTTTCATCCCCAGTTCACAAGTCTTTACCTAGTGACAGTTTTTCCTGTGAAACAGTAGTTAGTAGATGTTATCTTGATCACCTGGGACTAATCATCGTACTGAAATCGCTGGGCCTTCTTTTCTATTGTTCACAAATTTAAAACTAATAATTCACTTTTCCTGAGAAGGTATCCCTGTAGTCAAGCTACTAACCTTTTGTTCCCTTGTAGCTTATAAAAATGTCATTAATAGCTCATTCATAACTCATTACCAATTCTGGCAGTATGTAAAAAGACGAACTATTACTCTTTTCATACAAACAAAATCTGGATGGTCAGTGAGCTGCTCAGTACCCCTTCTTCTAGAAATGTGTGCATACATTTGGATATCTAAAGATAAATTAAAATGGATGCCCATTTTTAACTGTCTTTTTTTAAGGAATGTTGATTAATATATAGGACTTAGCCTTTTGTGTAAATATCAATTGTGTCCAGACTGTTTATATGTACCAGTATTGTGGAATATATTAAGAATATAATAAAAACTTTAAATTGCCAGTTATTCCATAATAGTATTTCTCAGCTTCTCTTAAGCAAATAGCTGACTCAATCGTTTGAAAAACACAGCCAAAACAAATTAGTCTTCAGTATTGATGTCCATGGCAGAAAACCAGTTTACTGACCCGATTTCAAATGCCTCTCACTTTACTTCCAGGGCATTCCTTTATTTAGTTTGAGAGGAGAGTTTATTTTTTATTTAGTAGAAATATTAAACTTTCTTAGCACAAAGTCAAATAAGCACCTCATTGGCAACTGTGCTGATAGCTAATAATCTCAAGTTTCAAAAGTGACCAAAGTAACTTCTATGATTTCATTAACTAATCAGTCAATGCCTTGGAAAGTTATTGCATGCAATCAGTTCAAGCAAGACCAAAAATCTCAACTCTCTTATGCTCAAACTTCTGCAGAGCAGGCTGTTGTGTTTAGTTTTGGCCATCTTCAGAAAACAGTATGGCCTGAGTGGGGACAACAGTAAATGTGAGTTGGGGAGGAGGAACTGGGTGGAAAAATGTAGAATGCAGGAAAATAAGAAGAGACTAAACTTAATATAAAGCTGCATTTAACACCAGCATTTTATGTTGGTGTAACGTCCATTCCTCAGATCTGAGGTCTGTAGGTTACTAGAAGCAACTGCTGATACTGCACAAATCCCTGTTACGTGTGCTTCTGACAGTAAAATACTGGTTTGTATTCACCACCACCACATTTTTGCAAATCAGAGGAGCATTTTGTGTAATTTTTATACCTGCCACGACATTCACTTGTTTTCCTCATCCTCCTCTCACCGTGCACCTTCTTTTGCCTACAGCCTTGTCATTAGTTAACCCATTTATGGCAGGAAATTATTTTTTTTCTCTGTAAGGAAACTACTTGTTTCAAATGGAGAAATAAACTCAACGTGTAGGAGAACGCCTCCCAGCAGTGCTTTGAATGCTAAATCTCAGCTCTCCTCCACCAGCTGAGACTTTGGATCTTTCAGGTCTGTTTACCTGGCTAAACTATTGTTTCTGCTTATACAGTGCTGTCCCTAGATTTGCATCTGCTGATCCTGCAAACTGCAACTGTCTCCGGTTCAATGAGGCACAAACAGTGCTTGTTTGGGATCAGCCATACTGTGAGCTGCGGTCTCAGTCAGGAAAAAATAGCTCATTAATCTATAGCCATGAGTTGAATTCTCACAAGGATACTCATTACTTAGGTTCCTGGGAGAGAAGGGTCAGGTCATGAGTATCTGATTGCCAGCAATTTCCTTAAGACCCTTCCTGGGAAACATACGAGGCAGACAATCGGAAGGCTTTGGAGTAGGAGTTGAGCAATGCTATGTGAAACAGAGTGGTTAACCTGTTTGTAACCTCCAGAAATTCTTGCATAAGGGTGATGTTGGCTTTCTGGCTCTCTCCATTGCTTAAGGTTATTTTGATTTTGTTCCACCATCTCCATGTTGTGTAAATACACCTCATTTGCTGAAGACTTCAAAGTAATTTTAAAGAAAATATGCAAAAATTCAAATGTAAAATAAAGGTGTTGTCTACTCCCTCGTGATAGTTTACTTCATTACACCTCAACAAATATTAACTTCTTTAGTTACGCATAAAACTTCATGCATTTTAGGAACAGTATCATTAACTAAATGGCTCGCTAGTAGCTCATCACTCCTGCAGGAAGCATCAAAACATTTTATTTGCAGTCTTTAAATTCAAACAAGACTTTCAGAATTTTGATGAAGGTGAAAGCTTCATTGCTCTTTCTTTTTTGTTTAAGAGGTGAAGAGAGAAAGCACGTTATAAAAACACTTAGTCACTTTCCTGAAGTTGCCCCGTGGCCCAGGAGACATGGAAGGAATATATCTCAGAAAAAGGGAGAAGATTTGGGACACTTCTTTGAGAATTGAGACACTGGCTTCTTGCATAATTTGTCAGTGCGTGCTAAGAGGGGTGTCAGTGAAGCAGCTAGGAAAATGTATGCCATGATATTTGAAACAGCACATGTAGAATAAATGATATGACGGAGGATTGAACTGCAAGATTGTGTGCAGTAAGAAATAGCATTCAAAGGGGAGAACCCTGAGGTGACCTTGGAAAATGTCACGTAAATACCCTTTTTCCAAGGCAGTTTCGTTTCATGAACCACTGGATATCCTTTGTTAATTAGGATACTTGGCTTCCAGTGACTCCTGCTTTCTAAATGTGGAAATTTTGCAGTATTTTTTCTTGGGCTTTCCAGGAACACTGTACTGATATGGGAAAGAAAAAAATGGATGTACAATGCGAACAGGATACTTGGTAGTGAATCATTTTCTTGGCCAATGTGTTTTAAAAAAATCCCTCAGAAATCTGCAAAACAGAATTGTGTGTAGGTCTGCAATGTGGTTTTTACCTGACTGCTTTTCTTGGCACGTAATTGTGACACAGCGTATAGCAGTTCATTTTCCGTTTAGAGGTAGCACTGAACAAAGCTCAGCAACAAGGGCTTTCGTTTGACAAAAATCACCTGCCTCTCTGTTTGCTGTGCAACATCACATATTAATTGCTTGGCATCAGCATTCATCTATATCCAAAGATGAATCCTCATCCACAGCTTGTTCACACACTGCTCCTTGGTTCAGGTTAGCGTTCATTACTTGTTCCTTGGTGGAGGTCTGTCACTTACTCACACTTTGCTTTAACTGAGACTGATTGTAGGCTGCCTGAAGACTCGGTTCCCTGATTTTCCCACTTGACAACAGCAAATCTGAGTCACAATTCCCAGTGCTCACTTGTTTTAAACTGTGTAGCAAGGTGTGCTTAATAAATCTCCCTACAAAACACTGCTGCTTGTTTGTGTGGCTGCTCGCTGAGAAATGGTGCTTTATGCACCATTTAAAAACATTAAAAACATGTTGATACTTGTCTTCCAGCTGAAGCTGAATTATGTCTGATTTTATTTCAGTTCTGTTCAGCAAAAAGGTCAACTCAAATATTGTCACCGACCTTGATTTTAAAGAGAAAATTCTCACTGGCATAGCTTAGCCCTTTTCCTTAAAAGAAATTTATACTGTTGTGAGTTATCATGGGATTACAGCACCCAACTTAACCATCAACGTTAGGACTCTGGTTGAATTATTAGAGCCAGATGCTCAAAGTAACTGGGTGGTGATTTATGACTGGCTTATATCAGTTATGACTCTTGTCTTGTGTGTGTTAGAGTAGCGTGTAAGAACTAAGTGGTGGATTTTCAGGAATATTACTGAAGTGGCCAGTTGTCTTACTGCAAAGCAATGCAAGTACGCAGCCATGGGGGTCAAAGGTGATAAAACACAGGCCCCACAAGCAGAGGAGGAACAGCAGTGAAGAGTATCCTCCATGCAAGAAAGTAAAAAGATTTTGTAGTAAATAGAGGAGAAAGGAGAAAAATGTATGAATGGTCAATTTTTGAGAAAATGGCACAGGAACAGAAGTTACTTTACTGCTGATCTAATTGAATGCCTTTGGCTATTTATTTAATGGCAGGGGAAGGGTGATGGTAAGTTAG
This sequence comes from Burhinus oedicnemus, assembly GCA_008921705.1. NCBI lineage: Eukaryota > Metazoa > Chordata > Aves > Charadriiformes > Burhinidae > Burhinus > Burhinus oedicnemus. Next base: position 557,991 of record VFFE01006977.1, on the reverse strand, counting down.
GCAAATGTCTGCTTAGCTTTTTGGTAATTATGGCTGTTGAAATACAATCAGTTTGGACAAATATAGCTACAGTTGCTTTTTCATAGGACTGTTTGATAGCTAGGACTTTGAGCCTGTGTAGAAAGCAGAACCTGACATTTAGTGACAGAGCAGCTCCACTTCTGATGTTGAATTACAGAGAGATGAGAAACTTGGGAACTTTTGGATGGATGTAAAATGCAGATGCACCTATAGATTAAATTTTCAATCGCTACACTGTGCTGTCATTCATTTTCATAGGATGTACCCTATGTTCATTTTATTTTGCTGTTTTTCATGTCTCCAAGTTTAAAACCATATCATTAACCAGTGAAATTTAGGAACATGTTCTGGCAAGTGTTTGTAAGCTCTGAGAATATTAACAAATTGCTAAACAATCACGAGTTGCCATCAAGATAAAGAAAAAAATTAAATACACAACCTCTCTGGGTGCCCAGGAGAGATAAGCTCCTATTGTGCCCTTAGCTTTTGCAGATCATAGAATCACAGAATGGTTTGGGTTGGAAGGGATCTTAAAGACCATCTAGTTCCAACCCCCCTGACATGGGCAAGGACACCTCCCACTAGACCTGGTTGCTCAAAGCCCCATCCAACCTGGCCTTGAAGACTTCCAGGGATGGGGCCTCCACAGCTTCCCTGGGCAACATGTGCCAGTGCCTCACCACCCTCATAGTGAAAAATTTCTTCCTGAGATCTAATCTGAATCTCCCCTTTTCCAGTTTGAAGCCATCATCCCTCATCCTATCGCTACATGCCCTTGTAAAAAGTCCTTCTCCAGCTTTCTTGTAGGCCCCCTTCAGATACTGGAAGGCTGCTGTAAGGTCTCCCTGGAGCCTTCTCTTTTCCAGGCTGAACAACCCCAGCTCTCTCAGCCTGTCTTCATAGCAGAGGTGCTCTAACCCTCTGATCATCTTCGTGGCCCTCCTCTGGACCCACTCCAACAGGTCCATATCCTTCATGGACAGAGGAAGTTTCTCATATGAGCATGTTTTATCTTTTCATCAAAGTAGGGAACAGAGAGCTGTTTTCTCTCTGGAATTCCTAGTTTATATTTCCAGGAAACAGTTGAGGCTTATAGATTTTGGGGAGATGTAAAATGTGCTTCTGGCCACCAAGGACTTTGTAAAGATTTTTGGCACTTACGACATGAATACATCTGTCTTTTCCCTGTGATCAGAGATGGAGATGGGTCATAAATGATGGAAATGTGATCTTTGATTTCCCACCTGCCTGCATCTAAACTGATTCTTTCGAGAACGAAAGGCAAGGTGTTGCACAGCTAACCATTACCCTGAGCAGCTGACCCCAATTATTGCAGGCTGATGACATTGACTACATCAGACCAACAGTAAAATCAGGTCTCTGTCATGAGTCCTATCATGTCAGGCGTCTCTTGCCCGTGAAACAGGTTGGGGATTAGAATATTCTCACTGCAGAATTTTTAAGGACTATGAGTGCTTTCAAGCTATCTTAAGATATTTGGACCATGAGATTGATGTCAGTCAATTTTCACAAAGCATCAGCAAGGTCAAAACTGTGATTGCCCTTTCGTTTGTGCACTTGTGTGAGTGAATTATATTACTTTCCAGACTATTGAACAGCTTGCTGATGGTTTATTCTGTACTCGGTTACAACACTTGGTTCAGGAACTGCCTAGTGAAAAAAAACTTCTTTCTAGGATGTGAACATCAAAAAGCTGTTTAAATATCTGAGAACTTCCTGATTAGCTTTGTAGCATAACTGAATTTTGATAATCTAGAAAAATAATAGTCAGAAAATTCTATGTTACTTGGGCAACAAGCATCGTTCGCACTGCGTCCTGAGGGAAAGTCTTGTCCACCTCACGCTGGATCCTTGAGAAGTCATTAAGCTTTGGAGAGCTAAGGAGAGGAGCTGATTTATTGCTTCCCTGCTTATCCCCCAAGACAGGATAACTAAGGATAGAGGAAATACAGTCATCCCATTGTAGGTAGTATATCATCCCTCACTGTATGCCTTGCTTGTGAGGTTTGGCTGCTGTTTGGGGGCTGAAGTTACTTTTATGTGCAGAGAAAGGCCAACTCTGCGAATGTGCCTCTGTTCTTTGAAGTCGTGTAGGCACTAAAAAGCTGTACTGAGCATCCAGATAAGGCAGCACTTTCAGGAGGTGTTTATATTTTTATGGCTAAAACACATTATTTTAAATAATTTTCTAAAGCTACAGCCCTAGTAGGGTTGTGTCTGCGACGGTTCTACTGTGGAGAATTTTCTCTACATGAACAATGCAAAGTTGCCTTAAAATAACTCGCTGGTAAAATTCTCCCTGGGCAGGAGACTGACAGCAAATCTCTGTTCGGCTGGAAGAGAAGGAGCGGGCACAGGGAGACCGCACCGGTGGTGGGAGATGTGCCTTAGCAGGGCAAGGGGAGAGCCCACAGGTCCTGTCTTCTGGTGGGAGACATGGTAACACATTTGTGGTATGGATTAGGGATTTTTCAGATCTATTATGAGCTTGAAGGAAGGAATCATCCCTGTTTCACTCTCTGCCCCTCCACCTTTCTGCAGTAAGGAGTAGTAGGAGTAAAGGACAGACCAAGTTGCGTTTTCCTTTGTTGGTTTTTGTTTTGTTTTTTTTTTTTTACAAAATGGGATGTCAGACAGGAAAAAGTGGCACCATTTTTGGTGAGTGTAAGCTATTTCCCACTTCATCCTGTTCTCTTTACTGTGACTTGCTAAAATACTGTAGTCCAGGAGAGAAGTGAAATCATACTTGTTAACAGTAGCCACTGGTTCAGTTGGTCTTGACCCTCATCTCGGTGGCAGTGTACTAACCCTGACCTGTGCTATATATCTGTATCCTGTATCTGGGGTAGCAAACTAGAAACAAAAAACAAAACCCTTCCTTCCAGCAGTCTGGCGTCTCAGGGTTGAACTGCCCCTGTCTCCTGATTACTCAAGCTGGATCCATGCTCCTGCTGTTGCCATTCAGAAATACTCTTGACACTTCAATTCATGGCTGCGTCTCGGAATAAGTCATCCCCTTGTTGCACATGGATCTAAGGAACTCTAAAATCCCTATCTGGGAGAAAGCAGCGTTTTGAACTGCTGAGCTCATGCAGTGATTTATGGTAGGAAAGATTCTGATCGCAGTTTCTGCTAAAGGGGTGGGGCGGGGGGGCTTTATTTACTTGGATAACAAGATCAACACACTTCTTTTTATTAGTAAAAATAGTTTTAGAGAAAATAACAGGTATTTTTGTAGTAACGACTACTAAGACTAAATCATGAAGGTACATAGCATTTCCCTTTTTATACCACCAAAACAAGGGGCTCCGAAATAGCTGCCTTGGTACGCGACCATGCAGGTTAACATCAATCCGGGGATCAGCTAGCTGAATGGGCAAGGAGCCCATTGTAGAATCCGGGAAGGTCCTCCTCAAACTGGTCTGGCTACGCAACTCTGTTTGACTTTTCCAAGGTTGGGAAAGATTTATTGTATCAAATGGGATTTCATATTTTGGGATAGGCATGGTGTGTTAACGAGTTAAATCTGAATGTTTTACAGAATACTTGTGGTGATGCTTGTTTCCTTGCTAATTCAGAGCTTGTGGGGAAAGAAAAGAGGCATCGACTGTAAGTCCTTTTGTATAATTAAAAAAAAAAAAGTACAAAATTACTATGTTCAGCTTTTACTAGAGAAAAAAAACAGTCAAGAAGGATTCCAGGTGTCTCTCAGGTAAGGATATTAATTAGCTGCCTTTTCAGAAAATATGATTTAAAATTACTGTGTTCATGCACAGCGTGCAACTAGTCTTTTGCTTTGTTTTGTGTTTCACTAGCAAGCTATCCCAGAATAATACTCTGAATTCTCAATTGGTGTAATTCATTATAGTTCCATTAACTTCCGGAGAGGCTACTCTGGTTTATTCTGGCTCCGTTTCTGGCCAAAATGCTCAATTCTGAATATGTAATAAAAGTGTTAGTCATCTTAACAGCCGTTACTCACATTAGTATTTTGTGCCCAGTCCTGGATGTTTTAATGTGTTTTTTGTTGATCAACAAAGAGGATGTTGTGCACAACAGGGTATACATGGGCAAAGATTAGATGTATCTTTATCTGCTTTTGAACTTTTTTCTGACATTTTTACTCTTCTGCATAGTATTCCCCTCCACGTGTAGTCTAATCAGAGCTGGTCTTCCTGGGAGGCATGCTGCCAAAATAACAGTCAGTACCAGCAACCGCGGGACTGAGGGCGGTACTGTGAAATCTTCCCCGCTTACGCTTGAGCAGACAAGGAAAGAAAAGATTTTTTTAAGTGTCTGATTTGGAACTCTGTGTGATTTGAATTTTTTTTTTTTTAAGTCAGCTGTACCAGTATAGTGATGAGTAATCCATTCCAATAAAAGAAAATTACAGGTTCTCAAACATCTTTTTAGACAAGTGTTATGATGGTTAGAAACAATATTAGTTAAAGGGAAAAATTCTAGCATTAAATAACATCAACATTATTATTTCCAAGGATCCCACTGTCAAATATGGTACTATTTAGCATAGCTGGAGTACTTGTAAGATGTAGCCTGTAATATGAGAAAATATGATACCAAGATTCTCTGTTGTACATCTCTCTCTTTCTTGGAAAGTGTCAAAAATCAAATGATACAATATTTTCTGCTCATAGAACCTTGTTAAGGCTTTGTGTCATCCCACACATCAGCCACTTAACCTGGTAACCTTATTCTGTTTTTACTGTTGGTGAACTTAATTCTGTAAGTCTTTGTAGCCTGAAACTATTTTTTCTCTTGGTTCTTCAGAAAAGGTCATTATAAAATCATGCATGTTTTCTAACATCTTCAGCAAGTTTTGCTGGAAATAACCCACTAGCATTCTTTCTTTGAAGGCATCATGTTTTTATAGTATTTCATCACAAGTATTTAGTATGTGGTTTATATCACAGTGGTCATCCCTTCATATTCTCCCTGCAGCAAGGTGCCAGAGGAAAAACGCTTTTCTGTCTAAATCAGTCTGTTAAATTGTGTGCTGGTTCTAGCATGGTGATTTTTTTTAACTTCAAGGAGTGTGTATGTCACTCACTCCTATTTCTTTAAATGTGTGGGAACAGTTTTTGGAACCATTAGTTAAGCAAAAGTTTTTAATCTGCCATTGCCATTTGCTCAATTCATTTTTGGATGCCTTTGCAGTTCTCTCATAAGATCAACATTGCCATGCTGCGTTTTCCCCACCTCTTTCACAGATGATCAAAGTTGCTTTATCTTGCAGATAGAATAGATGAAATAATTAATCTCCATGCATTTCTTTGCTCTTACGTTGAACGATCTGCACACGTATTTGTACCTTTTCCCTGTGTAAAGGAGGTTTTTTTGGCCCCTATCCTTCACTGATCTTCTGGAGTGCTATTCTGATAAACTCAGTGTCTGTAGCTTAGGCTTAAGCTGTGTTGTAGTGGGGAAACGAGTGTGTATTTACACCCTATGTATTTAAATCCCATTTCTCTAAGCTTTCCTGAGTTACAGGGAGACTGTATTACTTTTTATAATGAAACCACCTTACCATTACAGTGGCTGTTGTTTTGGAGGAATGTCAGGAAGTGTTTAAATCTCCACAAAACCTTAATAATTTAAATGGATTTTTGATGGTAAAGGAGCCTGAGAATTTCCCAGCGTAATGAAATTACAAAATACATTAAATACAGAAAAGCATTTTCTTCTTCCATATAGATATTTTGAGCTTGCATAAAATATTAAGCAGACATAAATTATCCCTATATATAGATATCCCTTTTTTTTTTTAGAATCACTGCATGTTGATGGAGGGGTAGAGGAGTTGCATGAAGCTTTGCCAGTCCAAGCTGTGTTTTGCCCTTAAATAATTTCTCAGGCTGCTGCATGCTGCAAAAGGCTAGTCTGAATATCAGAAAGGCTTAGTAGTAAGATTGTTTATCGGAAGAAAGTAGTATGCATCCCAGGCTTGAACACATGTTGTTTTGTGGTATCAAGTGGGTTTGGTGATTTAGGCAATTGAAAAACTGTCATTCCCATTTTAATAAAGATTTTGCGTGGTGCCTCGTGGCCCTGGTGACTTGTAGGGACATTGGCTGGGGAAGGATACATGGAACATTAGCACAGCTCAGGGCGTGATCCTGTTTTTACTTACTGAGGAGTGGAGTTTTTACCATATGGAAAGACTATCCTAGCATTAGTGGATCCCAGGGGAACAAAGCCAGTTCTGTATAATGAGTCTGGCTGTGACTCTTACCATCACACCATACAGTTACTTCATCTTGCATCCTGGCCGTGCATCTCTATTGTCTGATTAACTTGGGCTCAGGCTATTTGCCATAGTCTTTTTGCCATTCATTTTCACCATTACACTTTAAAATTTCCCTGAATGTCTTCCAGCCTGTCAATAACAATGTTTTTCATAGACGGTTTCATGATGTAGGTTAAAGCTTCTGAAGTTGAGCTCCTTTCTAACTGCATCTTCAGCTGTGGTCTGTTAGTGGTGACCTTTGCATGTGTGTCCAGCCCAGCCAGATCAGGACAGCCCTGCAGATGTCCAGGGACCTGATGAAGAAAAACAGCCCAGGTCAGAATATAAACATAGGTCTTAAGTCCTATCATAAGTTTTATGATCTGTTCACAATGAAAAATAAATGATGAATAAAAGTTAAAATTGTGCTATGTATGTGTCTTATGGGCTCCATTGTAAGTGTTCAAAAGCATCTAAATAGTTGTTGTTACAGACTAAACCAGCCTCTTGATTCTGATTGAGACATGCTGATTGATAATTTTTTGTTCATCGTACATGATCAGATTTCATGTTCATTGCTCAGTAAATGTTATAATAAATATTAATGTGTTGCTGCTCTCAAAGTACTTATTGAGATCTTTAAATTTCTTTAAATATATTCTCAGAACCTCTTAGAGTAACCAAAATTACCTGTAGCATTTTCCACAGCAAAATTATCCTGTGATGTTGATTGAAATTGTGCCAGTGCATCTGCCATAAAAACGTTCATGTCACGTCTGACTGAGACACATGCACCATCTATGTTCATCATTTCTGAATCCATTATAAAGACCTTAATGGTAGCAGCATATAAAGACAAGCTATAATGACATCTTAAATGCTGTCTTTAAATTCACAGCATGAAAAGCCTTTTAGAAACACTGCATGAAAAAAGCAGGTAGCTAATAGCAATTTGTGGATAATATTCATGGTATGTCTTTTATTTAGCAGGGGTTTTATATTAATTTTAATAGAAATAAATGGGTCCAGAAAGCTAATGGTCCTAGTGAATGACATTTGAGACCTCAGGTCAGCTTGCTTGTTTCACAGCAAGCATAAGAGAATGCACACCAGAGTTTGGAAGTGTATCAGCTGGTTATACAAAATTAAAAAATATGTAAGATCTAAAGCATATTAAATTTGGAAAAAGGGTATATACATAGAAAAAGCACAATATAAATATTCTAAAAATCCCTTCTGTAGCAAGGTTATTTGGAAAGGACGCAAGCTTCTCATGAAACAATCTTTCAGAAGGAAGGGGTTCGGACTTTGTTATAATTCTCTCAAGGGCCTTGTCTACTCACTTTCTGGGCAATGACCTGCTTTTACCAGTCACCACAGTACATTCAGTTTGTCTCAAATTTTGCTAAAGGCAGAGAGAGGAAATGAGAATAGATGGAAAAGGCAGCAGTACTAAATCTTACGGGCTTCACCCAGATTTTTTGGTAATTGTCACTGAAGCCTGGAGGATGCTGGAGCAAAGCATGGGCTTTTCTGAGGATGTCTCCCAGAGTCACGTCTAACTTCCTGGTTTTTCACTTCGATATTCAAGACATTGAATACTTTGGGCAGTGTTTTACTCTTTAAAAGGTTTACTTTGAATGAAAATAAAAATTAAAAAAAAAACCAAACCAAAACAAAAAGCCCACAGTTTTTATACACAAGTGTCTAAATTTCTGTTCTTAATTACAGTTTATAATAATTAATATGACCTTTGATCCTTTCAGTAGTACTGGTTGATTGTATTAATTAGGCTTTATTCTTTCAAGTGTTTTCTATCAACACGATCAGAAGATTATAGTAACACTTTGTAATCTTTCAGACGCTGAAGGATCATATTGGCCATCAAAGTGGTTCACCGGGCTGTTAGATCCCAAGCTGATCTGTGACTGAGCCTTGCTTGACAAAACTGGCCCTTTCCTCATGCCTACCCACCCCAAGACTCACCGTTTCATCCACAGAGGCTTAGCCTCCCTGCCCTCTCCATCCTCCAGGGTCCCTACGCACACGCACATGCACATAATTGGTGTCTACAAGAATCATAATGCCTCATACCTCTTAGCTGCTCTTATGTTTAGAGAGGTGCCTCTATCCTTTGGACCTGGCTTGTGTGACCCATTTCTCCCTCAGTGTTAAGATGTTTCATAAAGTCAAGTAAACATTACTCGCAGTTTACACGCGAGGAACCAATGCATGGATATTCATCCAGGCCAGTGGCAGGATCAGGAGCAGATCCCGTGTCCCCCTGAATGCAGTGCAGGAGCCTGCGTGTTGAATAACTTTGATCCTTAGAAAAATATTTGTAGTATGGGATGCCAGAAGATTGCGGGGTTAGGAAAAAGTGATTAAGCTTAACTTTTGCTTATAGATTGCAGAAGATTCTATCCTTGCTTAAGTACCCAAGTCTTATTCGAATATCTGCAAGTAATAAATATTCCCTAGGAGTGTGATGAAATTAAATCATTTCACACTAACTACAAAATAACCACTAGTAATGGGGACTTTTAGTGACCACAACCATAGACAGAATTAAAATTGGGGAACTAGAGGTAAAAAGCATCTTTCTGGGTAAGCAGCCACCCTTGAATCCTTCCAATGCTATTGTTAGTGGTGTAGAATCAATGTATAAACTGCAGGACGTGCTCCATTTCTTTTTTTACTCATTTAATGCTTTCTCAACATTTTTCCTTTGACGATGAAATTTTGAATGATTAGGCTCTATCCAATCTTTAATTATGTATGTTCACATGTCAGGACAGCTTTAATGTAGCTGTTTTGTGTTCCAAGGTTAAAATTATGTACCTTAATGAAGGGGCATAGTGCTTGCATCACTAACTCTTAGAGTAAATGATTTTAAAGCTTAAAATCTGTCTTTTTGTCTCTCAAAGAAAACAGATAGGGCCACATATTTATGTTACTATATAAATAATACAAGTATCAAAATAGCTTCTGGTCTGAATGCAGTATTTGTTTAAACATTGTACTTCCTTACCAATATATAGTGAAATACGGACAGGCTTAAGTTCCTGCTTAAGTAGACTTTTATTTCAGATTTTTCCACCTGTACACCTGGAATGTTTGCTCAACCTAAAGTAGAAATATCTATACCCCAAAAAAATGGAATTTATAATATGATTGAAAAAAAACTTAAAGCAGCTTAGAAGATACCACACAAGAAAGTTATGGGTTCAGGTTAGTAATTTATCCACCATAAAATGCCATCATTATGAAAACATACATTTCCCAGAGTTATTGCAGCCTGTGGCTTCCCTTGAGTTGTATTGATTTCTGCAAAATTTGTTTAATGGGGAAAGAAGTCATTCTTGTGGCATAAGAATCTAAGCTCCAGCTATTTCAAAGCAGTATGGTGCAGCTTCAGGGCACTGGGTAAGTTATGGCCTGAGTGCAGCTCACACTTGTTTTTTAAGACTACCTTGAGTACACAGAGGCAGATCTCTCTGGCCTCGTGATCCCTGCAGGGTTCTTAGTGAATAAAATATGTGTGTCAAGATGATGATCTTCTAAACCAGCTTTTATGTACATTTCAGACAGACTAGATAATCTAGAGACTATTCAAGCAACGCAGCACTTTATCCAAAGAAATAATAAATAAAACAAGTCAAAAGGCTTTATTGTTTACAGATCTTTTCAGTCACTGTTGTATATTTCACCATTCAAGAGATACTGATTTTGAGTGAAGACGTCAGCACAGGAGTAGCTATGGTTCTTACAAATGCATGCCCAAGGGCTTTAAGACTTACTGTTAGTATTCATTCAGAAGACCTGTTTCAAAGTGCTCATAAATAGCTATGCTACTTTATCTTCACTTTCTAAATAGCGTTACGGGTGACCAAGGGTAACAAAATAATTTCTTACTGCTTTGAAATCTGTAAGTAATATAATTACCATTATTCAAACTTTTCTTTAGGACTGACTTTCAAATGTCAGGCTCCATGTCCACACAGCCAGGAGTTAGGCATAATAATTATTGTCTGACATATGGGGTAACCTCAGAGGTGATACTCGGAAGCCCACCAGCATCAGTGCCAGAGCCTGGATCAGCGGGGTGGGCTTAGCAACATTAGCTGTAGACACCAGAAAAATTTATTAGAGCAAAAATGATGCCAGTTGTAATTCCAGGCATGAGGTATATGTCTTTTACATGCTTAGTGAGAAATGACTTTGGGCTCCGCTACCTCACATTGAATCAAAAGATCACAGCCTAGAAATTTTTTCCAAAGCTTTTCTTAGCTTCATGTTTTTAATTCTTCTGTCTGTCTGTTTTGTTGTTTTGTTTACTTGACCTGCATGCTGTTTAATGTCTCCTGGGGATGCTGTTCAGAAGCCTCCTACCTCCACCCTGGGTGGTACAGATGATCCAAATAGGACATCAAGGGAGTCCAGAAAATGACTCCAGCAAACAGTCACACCCGGGACAGTGAGCTCATCTCAACCTTTTCAGACAACGACTTTTTAAATGCTCTTGCCTGAACTGCGATGTGCTGGTGTGCTAGGCGACGGAACATCCAACCATGGGACACAAAAATTAGCCTTATCAGGCAGCATTAATACAGAGTTTCTAAAAGTTTCATGAGTCAGAGATGGAAAACAGTTTCTAAAACCGTATGTAATAAATCTGGACTTTCAGTGGATCGTTTAAAAACTGGAGCATGCTGTTGCTGAGCAGCCTAAATCATCACCAAACAGCCCTTGGCTAGTCAAAAACCAGCACAGCATCTGAGTCGCCAACATCACTGTTGCTTCTGTCCAGCACCCATAAAAAATAAAGCAAGGAAAGCATCTTCAGTTGTTAGTAGGTTTCAGGTATCAAAATTACAGTCTCTGTGTTCACTGCTTCATAATGGAGCCTCTACCTGACCCATGTCAGGAAAGATTCGAGCACATTATAAAGCTTTCTGTTTGTATTGTAAGGCAGGTACTAATTTTTAGGGGCTAGAGACACTACAAGTATATACTATACAGCTGTATACTGTGAGGATTTTCAAGATTACTGGGTTACTGATAAATCACAACCTTTGACAATGTTTATAACGAGTGACTTTCTTAGAATTATGGCATTACCAAAGTATTTTTAGCAACACACATTATTATGAATTATTGAGAATTAATATCTTATCTGATGAAGTACATATGGTTCATTGAAATATCCCATATCAAAGTAATTTTAAAAGAGGGATTTCTATTAGAGATCATAGCTTTGATGATTAAAATTAATGATCTCTTTCAGAGTCTCTGCAGATATTTGTAAAAACGCATTCTTTTTTCCCTGCTGATATTTTGATATATGAAAAGAGACTTTTTCATGCTTCCTGACCAAACTTATTATTTGCTTGTCAAATTTACCTTGATTTTTTTTGCCATCTAGTTTCGAGACAATACGAACTGGTAACAGATGAGCAGCTGAGTTGTCTCCAATAAATACGCATTGAGAAGGAAATTGAATGTCAACAAGATTTTTATTATAACTTGATAAGTTTCCCTGCAGGTTTGAAATAAGCTTTTTTTAATTAAAGAAAAGAATTGTATTTTAAAAGCTTTTGAAAAAGGGTGACATCAGGAAAAGAACAGGCTTTATAAATAGAAAAGTCTACATGTTAAGACATAGGACGCTTGTCAGTGGTAATACAGTCTAGGAGGGTGAAATGTAAACTTCCTTACAGAACTGGATACAATTTATAAATTTTGTATAGCTGGATCTAAACTTTTTGCTGGAGTTGTTTTAAAATGTGTCTTCATAAACACTTCCCATAGAGTTATTCTTTATAAAAATAAACGTTAATAACTAGCTGACAGAGAATTTATAGAACTGCCGTCTCAGCTGCCTTTAGGCCCCAGGGGATTACGGTACAGTAAACCCAAATTTATACAAAGAATGAAATATAAAATAGAACAGAACAAAGGGAATGGAGAAGGGTTCTCACTATGTTCCTAAAATCAAAATAGTGACATATTCCTGTTACTTTCATTGACGCATATGCGTGAACTGTAAATACCAATGTTTAATTTTGGATCTCTGAGTGATCTAAATGGATCTGTTTCTTATGAAAAATGCCTGATTATGGCCAGAATATGTATATACAGGATAACTTTAGTGTAGGTGGAAGTGGTGTTTCCTAAACTGCCTGTCAAGAATGACTTAATCCTACTTAGCAGGAATTGCCTAAATCAGTGAGACACATTCATTTCCATACCCATTCATTTAGGAGACACTCTGCTGCGAATGTCAAAGAGAGGCTAATTATTATCAGCTATGGTGATCCCTTAGGAATTAGGCTAAGATTTAGAAACAGCGTAATTACTGAAGTTACACTACAGACAAGGATTAAAGTGATGAGTTCTGCTCCCTTTCTGTTTTTGTTCTTTTGTGGCTTGGGGAGCAGCTGTCACAGGACGTCCTGGTGTTCTTTAGGTGATCGTTTTGTGACTACTTTGTCCTCTTGCAGTCTAGTTTATCTGCTACCACTGCTGTGCAAGGGCAGAAGCAGGAGAGGCAGTGATTGTATGTGCAGCCTGGTTTTCTCCCAAGGAAACCATCCTACAGAAAATGGTGAGATCCTTGAGCAAGGGAGTGATTTTTGGGTAAATCATCTGCTTCATTAAAGAGAGGCAGCAGAACTTGGTCGTTCAGTTGAGTAACTCTATGGAGGAACATGTGCTGCCTGGCATTAAGCAGAACTCAACCAGGAAATTCTCTTCTGTTAACAGAGCGTCTCTGAGAGGAATTTAGAGGACCTATGATAGCATTAATATCTGAACAAATCTGACCATTAAAATCTGAACAAATTTTCATCAGTCCTTACTACTCTGACAAAAAAGGCATCAGGTAAATTTTCATTCAGAACAGAAATTAAAATTGACAGACTTTTGTGCTGCTGTTGATAAAATCTCTGGGATAGGAGATCATTTTAAATAAACGCCAGTCCTTTTGCTGGGAATAAAAGCCTGTGTCCTTGATAAATCTTTCCTGTTCCATTCCAATCCAAAAATAAATAAAGCATTTTTTTTTATAACTGCAAATTCTTTATTGTGAGCAAAGCAAGTTTACAATGCTAAATACATTTTCTTTGGTGGTACATGCCAGAAACGTGAATGTTCCTTGAATCTATTTGACACTGATGATTGGTTTTAAAATTATAAATCTGATACCAATACGGTGTTCAAATATGTTTTCCTTTGCAATATTTCCTTTTCTGGAGTGACTGGTTAACGTAGGCTCAATCCTGTGCATTATTAGCAGTGAGACTAATCCCAAGGGGTCTGTGGCTCTAGGGCTATATTTGCAAAGGACACATCCCATTCTAATGTACCTTAGCATGCTGAGGAATACAAACATTGAGAGAAAAAAATATTTTATCAAGGGAAACAAATGATCGGTATTTAAGATAACAGAAAACATGATACACTTGACTTTAGTTATCAGCAGGATAGAAATACAAGCAAATGAGAACACTGATGTAGTCTTTCAACTATAAATAGCAAGTTCCAGGTTCTGCTTTCACCCATATTGCATTAAAAGTCAGCAATGCAAAAGTCAGCAATTTGCGAAATACTGCAAGTGTACATGCTTTTAATGTGGACCTACACAGGACAGTTTAGCTAAGCGTAGCAGCTCTACCAGATGTTTTGGATGATAGCAATGAATTAAACAGAAATGTTCAAGTTGGGGATCCTTTATTACGTCTTAAATGGAATGCTTCTACTCATTTTTCACTTGCTTTGCTCCCTATATATTTTTTATGGCAAAGCTAAGCTTTTAGTACTGGTTTTAGTCCTTTATTGAGAATACAGCTTGTACTGAGAGGAGCTGGATTCTGTTTTCTCAGTGCATACAGCACTGTCATTAGTAATTAGACAAGTCAGAGCTGTAGAATTTTCATTATAAGTGATGATATTCAGAGAATGAAGGTGGGTAGGGTTTTTTTTTTTTTCCAGACTGAAAAGTTAATATTATAGATTAGAAAGTATTTATTTTTAAATAATTGAATTCTAGATATCAAAATGAAGTAATGCAAAAGTCTATTTTAAAATATAACTGGACACCCTATCTTTAACTAAGCTACAGAAATTAATTTTAAAATGCCTGTAGTTTTCAGGGATCATGATGTTACATTAGTACACTGAACAATGCCAGGATCTGACCTCGATGCTGGCAGCTGAGCAAAGTTGTCTGCCCCCTTTCATTGCTAGCACGTTCCCTGCAGCGATTTTGCTCTCTACTAGCTCCACCCCGCACTTCCCCAGGCAGAGTCTGGCTGGCCAGAGGCTGCTCCCAGCAGACACTTTGGAAGAGGCAGTGCTGTTCTCCGTGGATGCAAGGTGTTGGGTACCAAATGTCAAGAATGCGTCCTGGCATTTTTCTGTATTAGAGTAAATGCATCTTCTGTTTCCAGGCCCCCAGCGTTATGGGACTGTATTGATTTGATTTCATTCTGACTCTTCCAAACTAGTGAGAGCCATTTTCAGTTTTCATTTTAAATTATTTTCTAGAATATTGTTTCTTATTTGAAAACTCCCTCTGCACACCAAATAATATCGCTCTTCAAAACAAAACAACAAAAAAGTACATCAGGGGTTTTTACTTAAAGTCTTTAATATTATTAGCACAAATATTCTTTTAGTACCTGAATTATGGTTCCCTTTCTTGCTGTCTTATCAATCTTGTTTCTTGCAGTTATTCACCTGCAGAATGTATGTTATCTATCTATTTCCTTTTCTTGATCAACATTTGTTGGTTTAGGTGGTTTAATTAACTGGCTTTCATCAAACAATACTCTTGTCTGTAATTCAATTGGTACTGTTCTTCTCAAAGGTATAGAATCATTCATATTTTAGTACATAATATCAAAGTAAGAAATTTAATTTCATGATAAATCAAGGAACTTTACTTCCTCAAAATGGTGCTGAAATTTAGACAGAAGAGGTTTTCAGAATGAAAAACTAGGTTTATGTTCAAGACTGTCTCTCATTTTTCCAAATGATTTTGTGTCCAGCGATGGATAATATTTTGCAGAAGCTTTCTTTGGATTTTAGTCAAGTACTATAAATGAATTCATTAATGGGAATTATTTTTGGGCAGCAGTAGTGGGTGTGTGTTTAAAGTCTTATGGTGATGCATGATACTTTGAGCTTCAAGTCTATGCCATCTCTTCATTAGCAGTTCTACCATAAGAGGTAATTTGTCTTAAAAGAAACAAAGACAACAAAAAACCCCAAGCCCACAGTGATCAACCATTATCTATGCGTCAGTCTACTACTGTTCATAAGATTGCATTCTAGGCTGTCTGAATGAGAAGCCGCCTTCTTGGCATTATTAAAAGAAACATTCTCACAATAGAAATTGTGAACTTTATTGCAGAGGTTTACTTGAATCATTTAAGTAAAAATGTTTTTATTCTGCTTGGTTTTAGTAGGTCATAAGAGCAAAATTTATTTTCACGGGAAAGATTAGATTGAGATGTTTAGCAAAAAAACTTTCCCAGCCTGAAGTTAGCACAACTGCAATATGTTGCAAAGAGGAACATTTCTCTTCCGTTTTTCTCGCTCAAGCACCAGTGGGGCTGTTGTAGAAGACAAACAGGATTTATGTCTAAACAGTAAACAATGCTGAACAGGAGAGCCCTGAGCACCGTTGGATATTACACAAGTCAAAGCACAGAGACATTATTTATTTAACATCAGCATTATGTGGGTTTTGTATATGTAGCTAACCTCTGGATCTACTTTTTTGGCAAAAGCAGGGAGTATGGGATGAGAACAGCAACAAGGAAGGATAAGAGCTACAATAGTGAAATTATTCAAGTTTGTTTGATTCTTGAAAGTAAACTATTTTATGTGTATTGATTAAGAAGGACTCGACTTTAGGAAGTGATGTTGAAATATATAAAATAGTATTAGTGTAAATGTTAGATATACTACCCTGAATATGCTGCCAGTAAATAATAATTAACAATCATGAACATATTTTCAACATTTAGCACTGGAAAAGTATGCATAGCTAGTTAAAGGTTAGTGTGGAGAATTAGACTGTAATTTAACCCTTTTCAGCATTTATTATAGGCAATGTATCTTGTCTGTACTGGACTTTGAAACTTGTTAATTAGCTTGTGCCTTGGAAACATGTCAGCTAATACCTGTTGTCACCCTACAGAGATCTGGAAGTCTGTGATGTAGTACAGTGCATGCTGGTAAAAGCTAAGAGGTTCTGATATTTAAGCATATGCCTCATTATAAGCAGTGGTTGCACTGGCTCTAGGGAGCCTCTATTTACATGTTTAATTTAGCACTGTTCTTGGTCAGAAACACTTTTTTTTGCGAAACAGTGAAAATGTTACTTGTGGGTTGCATATTTTCTTCCTGTTTAATTTTCAGCAGACGAGTGTAACAACTGTGAAAGGAATGAAGAAAGAGGAGGACCAATTATTTACTTTCTGTGAAAAGCTTTGCTGTTGAATCTCAAATTATGGTGTCTTTCATCCATGTGGGGATTAAACCTTACTAAAATACACAGAAAGTAATAATCAGGGAAGTTACTATAATAGCATCAGCCTCAGTCACCACATTATTATTTAATATATTTCAGTTGAAATGTGTGCTGTTCTGGATATCATTATCTTGAAAATTCAAAGTAATTAAAGATTTTATTTTTAAAGCAGGCATACCAAATAAAAGCATGCTACAGGGTGTTGATAGCTGGAATAAAAATGTGTTCATATCTTCTGAGTTTATTAATGGCAAGGGAAGGGAGGGATTTAACTTAAGGAAGGATCCAGTTGTCTTAACGTTTGAGCTTCAAGCAGGTAACTATCAAAGCAGAGAGGGGATTGTTTTTTAAGTGCAGATAATGCATCTTTTATGAATTTACATGATCATATAAATGTGAACCAGGTGTGAAATTGTAATTTATGCAATAATGATGGAAATTAAAATTGTAGGTAAATGGACCTGGACAGAGCCTACTTTCCTTACCTTCAACAGAGGAGTCAGTGGAAACCTAGCTGCGTTATCCAGTTTCAGGTTGCGAGGTGTTCTCCCTGTTTTCCTTTCAGACTGCAGATATTCTTTGTCACTTTGAGAGGTTTAGTCTGAACCAGGGACACCTGGGGTTCCAGGGGTAGAGCAGTAAGATGGTATTACTGCTTTTTATGCATGGGTATGCTCCAGATGGATGATTTCTTGGCTCACTGAACAGACATCAGGCTGTCCATCAGTCGTGACTTCAGGCTCCCTGAAGCGTGTTGTCTTCTGGGAGTCTCCAGCAGAACCTGTAAGGATTTATTGCCTGGAGGTCCATAGTAGCAAAATGACTAGTCCATTACAAAATACAGTGCTTGATCACAGCAATAAGCTTCTCTCAAGGGTTTATCCTAATGAATATAGAAAATTATTTAATTCTTTTTATTTCTGGGTGTGTATTTCTGTCCGTACTGCAGACCAAGAGCCAGAACAAAACCATGCAGTAGGCAGAACACTCAAGCTCCTTTCCTTGTGCCACGTGCACATCTTTCTTAATTATTCTGTAGGTGACAAAGACTAACTTCAGGTAGGTGAAACTGGGCTCTATAGGCTACCTATCTAGTTACTGTAGGAGGGATGAGGAGACCATCAGTTTATTTCTGGTTTATAACTGCCCATCTTTCTCTCCACTGAGTACAAGGAGATGTTGAGGGAAGCTTATCTTTCTAGTTTAAATTTGGTCTTTTCGAATTTCCCTCTGTGTCATCTGTTTGTTTTGACACCAACTGCTGTCAAATCTGAGCCCATCTTAGCAGTATAGAGATTTAATAATAATAAACAAAAAATAGTTTAAGAATTGTCTTGCAATACTGCATATTCAAGTTCTTTTCAACTTTGGTCTTTTTCCTTTTGGCAGCACCAGAACAAAGGGATTTCCTTCTGGGTAGCCCAGATGTCATTGATACCGCTCCAAGAAGAAAGCGAAGACAAAGGACATCAATGCCTGCTGGGACAGGAGCTAAGATGGCCACTTACGAGACAGAACTGCCAGCCAAGGAAAAGTAAGCAGTTTTCAAGTGTACTGAAATGTTTTTGTATCTACAGATGTTGAAGGGTTTGTGGTTTGGGGTTTTTTTGTGATTTCTTGTGCAGTTTCATATTTCAGACCGAGTACTGTTGTGTTGTGTTCTGTATAGTCACTTACAGTAATTTTACCCAACTTTGAATAGATGTGAATGATTAAATTGTCAAGCCCAATGACTAACTGATTTTAATACACCTATAAAGTGACAACTGGAAAATTCTTTTCTTTGATTGACTTGGATAACTTTAGGCAAATAGATTGAAGCCTACTAGACCGATGTTCTGTGTGTTACCATATAACCCCGCAGGCAAAGATGGATGCATTTCTAGCAAGTGTCAAACTGAGATGGACGGCTTCAGCTAAGTTGTGTCACAGAAAGTGGTAGCATGATGAGTGTCTTTTTTCATGGTGAGAGTGGTCAAACACAGGAACAGGTTGCCCAGAGAGGCTGTGGAGTCTCCATCTCTGGAAATATTCAACACCCGCCTGGTCACGGTCCTGGACTATGGGCTGTGGTTGAGGAGGGAGGTTGGGCTAGGCAATCTCCAGAGGTCCTTTCCAACCTCACCATCCTGTGAGTCGGTCTTTATAATTTCAGTGGAAATTAATTCAAAATACCATTTTTAATAGACCGGAATAAATTTCTTTTGAAAATAAGATCAACGGAGAGAAAAAAGAATTCACTCTTAAATACACGGGGTCAGAATTTGTGAAATTTCATAAAAGTCTTTTCCTTCTTATGTCACTCTCAAATTTTGGAAATATTTTCACATGACCTGGGAGGTGCTTGGTTATGCATAGAATTACCTCAGGGCAGCAATATAATTGGTGGTATTTTCTTCAAAAACTGATCTTTTTTTTAAGATCTATGGTAAGTTAGATTTGAAAATTGTTGTTTTCCATTTTTATCTGTAATATTGAATAGATAATGAACTGTTTAAACAGACATGGACACAAGTAGACTGCAAAGACGTTTCCCATGATTAGCAAAGATTTCTGTTGAAATCAACAAGAGAATTATCTTATTTTGACATAGAAGGTTGTGGCTTGATGCCAGCTAGGAATCTTTAAACTTACGATCCTGTTTTATTAGCAAAAAAATTATATAATTTTAGAAAGGTCTAGAAAAATGTCAAATTCTGCTCTTCTGTTCTTTTAGAGTCTAGTATGAATGAATGCTCTTTCCCCACTGTATGTAGTGAGTTTGATTTTGAGAATCTGGCCGTGTTTGCCTGAAATACAGTTTCACTCTTTTTAGTATTGATTGTGGAAGGAAAACCTACATAGGGAAATGATTGCAAAGGAGAATATAGATGCCTTGGGCTGAGTAATGCTCAGTGTATGAATATCTGAGTTCTGTGTGTAGGGGAAGGGCTAAGACGATATTGATTTTTTTGTTTTAATTCCGTTAAGTAAGGCAAATTTTAGAAAAAAACAGAGCAACATTATGTTTTTCATACTGTGCTGAGCATTTCTAATATGCTTACAGGATCAAGTCAGAGCTGAATCTGAAGAGTGGCTCTTCTTCTTAGCTATAACATAATTAGTCATATTAGGGCTTACCAAATGGAACATCCATTCTATCAGTCTCTATCCCCGTTTTTGTTTTTTGCATTAAGTATGTGTGAATTGTATTGTAACCAACAGCTTTGCACTACAGGTCGCAACATTGTTTGGCATGTGATGTGCCTTCCAGTGCTGTGAAGATGTATCTGACAATGAAAGATCCGTGTTTCTCTATGATCTCCTGGTGACTTCGGAAAGCAAATGTGATATTGCTTGTTACTGGAATATGTTTTTTAATCCTTTCTTTAGTTAAAAATACAGTGGCAGTGCTAATTCTTTGATTAGATAAGAAGATATTATATGTCCCCATTTACCTGGAACATTACAAAAGCCGAACTGTAATAACTTCCATTTCACTGATTATTTTTCTCAGTGTCCCTGCTTAGTTCTTGGGGTTTGAACTTCATTTTAAGTCTTTTTCCACCTGCTAATCAAGCTTCAGTCAAATTTCTTGGTTAATAATTTTCACTTCTCTTCAGCCTCTCAAAAGTAGGGAGATGTAGAATTAGTGTCATAATCCAGTTCACAAATATAGGTGTTTCTTTTTATGAAGCCTCTTCAGTAATTTGTACTGACGGAAGGCTAGATCCTACACAGTGTGAAAGGCTTTATGTGAAGCTGAGGGTACATTGGGGTCCTGCCCAAAATGTTTTCCAGTATTGTGTCACTTAGCAAAAGATGACTAATCCAACAAACCACCCCAGCCTGCTGGGGCGGTGGGGAGGAAGTTAACCTCTAAATTCCTTCACCTTTGGAAGTGCTCCATCACAAATATGGAAGATGTACAGCCCTTGAAAGCATGTCATGCTTTTCTGTTTGGCAGCAGGATCAAATGACAGATTGTGATCACATTTGCAAATGCACAAATGAATTCTTATTTCTGAGCTCTCCTGCACAGACCTGCAGAAAGATTTGATTCTTTACTCGTAATGTAAATCCTTTAATGTGCTATCACATAAAATCGTACTCCACAGTTCTAGCTTTAACAAACTAAAGCTTATTTGGAATTATTTTCCATTTGCAAGTTGTGCTGACAGTATCGGTGCTTGTTTCACGTTTGCCAGGCAATGAAAGGGCAGTTGCAAACCAAACATGACGAGCTAAATGCTGTCTTTATATTGTTGCATTGTAAGTCGGTTGATAAAAGATCCTAAATCAGAAGAAAAAATACCTCTTTACTGAAGGAGAGCATCCAAGTTTTCCTTTTCTTTTTGGCTTTCAGATTTTTTTTTTAAATACAGGGTTTTAAAACACAGTCATTGTTATCACAATAGGAATTATATCTTAACTTTTATATATTTCTGCTAAGATTTTAAAGTATGGTGAGAAAGTACCATTTATGCTTAAAGTTAAGAGAATCTAAAGTAAATACTGAGTCATGAAAAATGAAAGGGTTCTATTTCCGCAAATATTTTAGATTTATGGATGTTGAGGCTAGTTATGTAGCAATTCTCTAGTTCTTTGGAATGAAAATATCTTCTTAGATATGACCAAGAATACTGAGAAGAATGCAAATAAAAATCTGTTTAACATAGAAATTAGAGCAAAAGGAGTACTGCCTTTCTCATGCTTTGTGTGTGGGTGCAGTGGCAGGAAGAGAAGTTGAATTGTATTTATCTATATAGACATCTAGTATTACAGTGACAGTTTATTCAAGGACTAAATCAACATTTTTAATGAAACTTGGAAATGTGCTTCGGATAATATTAAGCGTAGTGAAAGTAGTATAGACATGAGATCAGCAAAAAAACTGAACTAGGATTTGCAGAACAAGGTTTGCTAAATGAACGGTTTAATTATTTGCTGAGATAAAGATGTTCTTTAGGATAAAGTAGAAATTCAGAATAATTAGTTGGTCAGTGAACTGCCAAGATTCAGGTTTATCCAGCTCTCTAGCAAGTTGTTTTTCAAATCTGAGATACCCAATGAAAGCAAATGCTTCTTTAGGCAGACAGATGTTACTTAAAGTTGATAACAGTTAAACCATGGCTTGCAATTTACATTTTTAAAATGTGACAAAGGGTGGTTCTTATAGTTCAAAACATGATTGAGTCAGGAAGTAAAATAAAATTATTCTGATTCCAGTAACAGTGATGGTATTGGTGAAGCTTTAACTGTAACTGAATATCTGGCAATTTCCTAAGGTGCAAAGTAGAGATAATATATAAGTCAAGTTAAGATGCAAATTCTACTTTTCACAATTTGCATTTCATACTCAGAGGAGAAAAATTAATAAGAGCAATCTCAATCCACGGTTAAAAATTACGCTTATTGATGCATTACCCAAATCTCTCAGGGGACTGCATATGAATAACACTATTAGCTATGTAGAATATGCATTCAATATAGAGGCTTAAGTGTATGGCCTGCCAGCCTGAATCCTATAAATAATTCGATGTTTCTATAATAATTTCACTTTAAAAGTATTGGAACCTATTTGAGAGAAGATAGTACCTACTGAAGAAGACAAATTTGTTTAACATAATTTTATAAATTAAACCTAATCATTAAATACAGAATAATTTGTGTAGCTTGTACAATCTGTAGTCACAGAGTACGGTGGAAACAGACCAGTGCTGGAGTCTCTATAACTAAAACTAAAGTAAATCGGCAAAAAGCTTCCTTTTCTAGTACAGGTTGCAACTATTACTTTGTTTCTACAAGTAAAAATCTATCTTTCTCCTTTGGTTTATCAAAATTGTTTTTATTTAAAGAGGTAAAAAAACAAAACCTTTTTTTCTGTCTGTCTGTTCTTTCTTACTAATAAAGGATCTATTTTTATGGTCCTCATTCACACATGGGTTTCCTCGGAGAAAGGCTTTACTGGATAAGACTCAAAATTTTTTTAAGTTATTCTGTATGTTTCAAAATGTAATCTCTTCTGGCTGCTGTATACTGTTTATAATTTCTTTGCTATTGAGTGCGTACATACTGTTGAGGGTATGTACAATTACAAAAGTGGTTTGGGGGAAAGCATCTTAAATACAGGAAAAACCTTATTATGGATGCAAATATGCTGGATTCTCCTGAGAATGAGTAGAGACAACCATAAAATGTCATTACAGAGGACATGCTTCACAATTCTGAGAAGCAAGTGTTAAGAAATACTTTTCATTCAGTTGACTGAGAAATAACAGGTATTATTTCCTTGCCTTTTCTGTAGAGAAATACGTGTTTACAACAAGCACTGTGACTCTGACTTACTAGTTATTCTGCATGTCAAAAAATCTCAGTTTCATTTGTATAAGTCTAGTTTTGTACATTTGATGTTGCTGTTACTGTCTTTTCTTTTTAATTAAATTGAAATTTGACTTTTGCTTGCTTGATACTTCCTGCTCGATGGATAAAATTGAGTGAGTGACTGTCAGAATCAGGCTTACATTTAAATTGAAGGAAAGAGATGCTTTCCCTTAACTTCAGTATGTTTGGTTTTGCTGAAATACTGAGATGCAGTCATAGCCCCACTGAATTTGATAGGGTCTTTGCCACCAGTAAGTTAAATCTTTCTATTTTACATATGAATGCTGCTGTTTCAGAGAGGTCAAAGTGTTCAACATATATCTAGGAGTCCTCAGAAACATCTGTATGAAGTAAAAAAACAGATTGCTGACTGGATACTTGGAAGTGCCAGGAGTTGCCAGGAGGTGCTTTGTGCCACCTGCATTGCCATGACCTGCTCCATTGGAAGAGGCCAAGAGAGAATGTCATTTTTACTCTAAATACGATTGTTACGGTCCTCACGCTCAGTGTTTGTTCTTGACTTAAGGGTCTGATTAAAGTTAGTCACGCGTGTAATTGTGACCAGAATCGGCTGCATAGTTTTTGCTTGTTAATGATAAATGCAGGAGGTTTTATTTTCATACTCTCATCTCTTTCTGTAGCTTCAAAAGGTTTTTACACTCTTCATAAGTATATATCATTTATTTGAAAAGAAAGCTCTTTGTGTTATATTCCAATACTGTAATAAGCTGGACTTGTCTTTCTTTTGATAACCTTCTACCCATTTCAGAGCTCTCAGAGCCTGTGGTGTGTCAGGAATCCCCTGGGGATCATCTCTCTGCATTTGTTTAATTTATTGCTTGCGGTTCACATTTTTAAAGTCCTAATGCAAGGTTTATTTAAGATGTGGTTTGCCACCACCAGTGATTCAGGTAGCAAAAACATAGATTTGTCCTGGAATTTGGCATTCTCAGAGGATTACACACAGACGTTGGTATTACTGTCTCACACAACAAGTAATTCTTTCTTGTAAAGGTTTAACCAAGTGAAATTTGGATTCCACTGAAAATGACACCATAACCTTCGATGGTCCAGGAGGGGTATAAAGTTTACACCACAGTTACCTCCTTTTAAAAAAAGATATATTTGAGAGTTCGTGTTGACATGTCACTTTTTTTATTCATTAAGTGTATGTATTTAATACAATCAGAGAGAACTTACAAAGCCTTGCATGGTGTGACAAAGCATCGTGATCACTCGTGTATCAGTGAGCCAATGTCCTGTCTGTGTTCCGGAGTGCTAAGCTCATTCCTGCCATAATCTATCTATGGAATGCAATGTTTAGAAAGTTTTTGATAATTAACTCATTCAGGCTGGAACATAAACAGGTTAGGAACTCTGTTAGAAGTGGGCAGTCAGGTTCATTTGAGAATCTAATGTAAGAATCAAATTTTTTTTAAATAGCTGAATTAAGTCTTTTTTTGTGTTTCATTTGTGCTCCAATATTTGCTTACACTTTGGATGGTTTCTTTCTTTCCCTTTTTGCCATGACATTGGCAGCAGCAGTCAACCACCGGTCATACCAGGCAGACTGTTTTGACTCAACTGTGCAAATATTAAAAGTTGTACTGTAAGTTTGTGTGGCCTGATGGGAGCTTTGGGAAGTGACACGCATCTTCAGAGCAGTCACCTGTGAGTATTTCAGGTTGCATAACAATGGAGTAGAAGGAAAAGATGTGTTCAATACCTGTGTTACGTGACTCCTGGCTGTACAAAAATGGGATGTCGTCAGAGGGAAAAAGGATATAAGCCTTTGATTATAGCAATGTTTGCCAAAACAAAAAGTTGCAAAAAATCTAGAGCAATTCCATATTCAACTGGAATGAGTAAGGCAGAAATAAATACAACACAGTACAGTTGCCTTTCTCCTGGTGTCACCCGCCCCCGCTGTCTATGCAGCGAGTGTCTTTGTTTTAACTGAGCAGTAGATAATTAGGCTTCCACCATCCACGTGGGAAGGGATGATTTATTTCCATGGGCAGTGCAAGGAATTGTTATCTGCATTCACCATTTCTCCTGACTCCCGAGGGAAAGATGGGAAAATATGAAGGCTGAAAGCCTGGGGCAGGGAAAAATGAATATTATCTGCTGACCTCTGAGGCTGCAATTTCACCTGAGCAAAGTCACTCAGCTCTCTAGTTTGTAGCACATCTCACCAATTTTTGTCACTAATAATAGCCTAATAATTGATTGCTGATGGAGAAGTTATTACTCAGTAAGACTGACAGGGCTGTACCCTGTGTTTTCTCAGGGCATGTTCTTTAGAGCAGGATTTTATTGCTGTGACAAATCTGGTGAGATATATGTCTCAGATGATTCATCTATAATGTATTTCAGTGAAACTGGTAGCTGTAAGATTATAAGAGGATTGCCTAAAAAAATTGAAGCAGTATCTTCTTCCATTACCTTTCTGGTAAATTTTTGGTGGTTTCTTCCTGTGCCTTTCTAACAACATTTTTATATTGGAATGATGTTTGAACTAAATTTTATATTTCAGGCCTCTCTGGGTAGGTTGTGGCTTGATATAGTTTAGTTTATCACACTATGGATTAGTCTTGCTAAATACTGTCATCCTGGCAGGGGTATTTTAATGTGGGAGGCAAAAAAATTGCTCCTCAAGAGTAAATTACAGTAAGAAGGAGGAAAGATAGTGTGTGGTTCAGCTAACTGCAGTGCTGGAATATTTTTTGGCTTTTGATGTAGAGCAGGCTACAATATTTTCAGTCTTCTAGGGGGAAGGGTGGGAAGTAAGAAAAGGAGATTGCGTTGAAAACAACAAAGGCAGCAATATTTAAAATTCTTTGTATGTCCTTGTGATTAGTGTACGGCAGCACATGTGCACTCTCTTTATGAACACTTCTGTAAAGGGCTTTTGATGATGGTGTCAATTAAACCTCTATTTCCTAAAACAGCTCTTCAGGCAGAATTATTTTCACATTACTTCTAACAGGAAGAAGCAGGTAATGTGGATGCCTAAGATTTTGATTATACGGCAGGAGATTAAGACTAGTCTGATGGAAAGCCTAAGTAACCATGCTTGCCAGCTCAGTCCTGATGTCAAAGATAGACAGCGTGGAAGAGAATGAGATGAAAACTTTTCTATATTAATGAGATAAAGCTGCCTCAAATATCTAGTTTTATTGTTCATTAGACCGATCATGAAGTGTGTCGTCTTTGCTGGATTGAGTTAGAGTATTCCATATAGCACAACTGTCTGTGAAGACCAGTAATACCTTAACTCAGGAAACATTCTGGAGAAAATCCCATACACAAAAATGCACTAAAACTCAGGATTTGGGAAATTATTTCACAAACACTTGCAAATGGGCAAATGGTCCTACTCTGTTGAGATGATTGCTCAGCTTCTGCTGTGTTCAGTGCACTTTTCAAAAGTCAGATTCACTGCATGAAGCTAGTAATGATTTTACTTTTATTTATCTTTGTCCTTTTTCTGTGCTTAACTTTTTATCAATGAATCATACTTTCTTCCTCCCTGTCCCCCCGCCCCGCCCCACCCCAAATGTCCCACCTCAGCAAAGCAGGGCTAAAAAGCTGCCATTTAGAATTAGCAACAATTTTTGGTTTCTTAATGCTAAAATAAGTGATTAATCCTCTGTTAAAAAACACAGAACTAAATCCATGGAACTTACTTTTCCAACAGTGACTTTGCTCCTCAAACAGTGAAGGTTGTGTCTAGATTGCCTTTTTTTTTCCACCTGCTTAATTTCACTGATTACTGTTGACTGTGAAGACCTACATCCAGCCAGTAAGAAATATTATATCAGACTTAGGTGACCTGCTAGACCTCCTGTATATAATGTATAATACAGAGTACATTCAGGCTTTCTCTCCATCTCATTTTATGTCTTTTATGGCAGGTTCATTAGATTTACTGTTTCATAGTTGTCAAAGATGCTGCTGAAATTGAGTAAGATACAGATATCGGGACATTTTCTGGTCCAAAATGCTTGAAATCTAGTGCAAAAACATAGGAAAACCAAGGGGGAAAGAACTCCAAGTAAACAGACTTGTGCTGTAATCCTGTACCTTCTGCCTCACAAAACAGGTTGATCTTTCAAAATGACTGGGAGAGGGAGCAAGAACAGGTCTAGAGAGGAGTACAGAAAAGGGTGAGAGATGACACGGGGCACATCACTGAGCAGATAGATGAGAGGGAACATGGTGAGAGGCACTGATTTGTGCATTTATTTTCCTATTAATTACATATATATGTTTCCCATAAGCAGTACATTAAGCACTTGAAGTCCATGACAATGGACTTTCAATAATAGTTAGAGCAACCCCAAATCTGGTCTGTCTGGATAAATATTCATTAATTTATACACTGTGACTAATACATACGGCACGAGCAAATGCACTTTCATGGTCGGTTGAGAGGACTCATCTGTTTCTGTCAACTTGTATGAGGATTCAGCATGACATTAATCAGTATCCGTTTTGATGAGTTCTGCCATCTGTGGGAGAGTATATGGTACATTCTTATGCATCAATCTAAAAACTTGTAGAATAACAGAAAGAATTGGACAAATTTCACATTATGTCTCTCTTAAAATAATTTAACTGTGCTTTCAATCTCCTTGAAGGTAAATAAAAACAAGACCTTATTAGAAGCTGCAGGAAGTACAGAATTAGATTAATACAGTCCTTGTTTGCATAGAATACTGCTGGAAGACTTCCTTGATTACTTAATAACACTTAAAAAAATCCCTTACTTTATTTAGCTGTCAAACCATTCGTAACAACTGTCATGTAGCTATTGCATTATTCCAGCTTGTACATACGAACACTAATTTGAAAATTAATTACATGCTTGTATTTTCTTCAGATTCTTAACTGTATAGCAACTATTACAAGTGGACTTGGTATAAAACTGAGGGAAAATGGTCAGTACTCAAAAACAATCAGGAAAAGAGTCAATGTTGTAATGCATGTTAAACAGCAGAAGTGAGATAAAAGAAAAGGCTCTTTTCAAAATTATCTCAATGAATCAAAAGACATCAAGTACGAAGGTGAATTCAAATCTGACAACAGTCTAGCCATTGATAATAATATTTCATCCTACATGTTTAGAATGAACACAGTGATAATGACTAAAACTGCAGAAAAGGGCCAAATGTTCATGTAAACATTACTGTTTGATGAGCATAAGTTTCATTCTAGCTTTCATTCTAGAAATAGATGAGATTTCTAATGTACTGATAATTATTCAAGAGTATAGAAATAAGTATTTTGTATACCACTTCTACCACTTATGTAGATATCAGAAAGAGAATTTGACATCAGAGACCTGTCTGTTAAATTAAAAAATGATACTTCTAGCATTCTGTTTCTCTAGAAAAGACAGCGTAAAGAATGTATTTAACTTAAGAAAATAATTTGTGAGAAGGTTGTTGAAAAAGGTTGTTATTGTAGAAAAAGGTTGAAAGAAATTTGGTTTAAGCTTTAGAGCACCTATTTCACAGAGACTGCTTCATTGGACTTAGCAAAAGTTTGGAAAAAAGATTATCTTTTTTTACATATTGAGAAGTTAACCACATGCTACTTAAAATTATCAGGTTCTGAATTATTATTTGGCCACAGGAAGAAAACTGTTATCAACACTTAATTCACATTGCGATCTGCCCCGCTTCACTCCCCAGATTGCGAAGCAATGCTTTGGAATATTTTCACAGGGTTTTTCTTTTGCTCAGAGAGGAATATGGTACATTATTCATCACTTCAATGTGCCAGTGCAATTCGCTAAACCTTGAAGATGCAAAAGTGTAAAACGAAGTAAAGTGATGATAAATCATGTCATTTAGTTTCTGGTGGTGATGTGAGCCATCCAGACTATTATTGCTTTTGTCTCTCTGGAGTTGCTACCTATTAAACTACCTGAACAAAATTCTACTTTTACTAAAGTATCCTGAAAAATTATATATTTTTGTAAAAAAACTCCTCAAGCCTTTAGGCTAAAATACACCACTAAATAACAAAACATCTCTACCAATAGTATACCTACTGGATTTGCTGTTGATCACAAATACAGAATTATTTTTCTGCTCAGGTGCTGTATCACTGTCAAGCTGTACTGAAACAATCAGGTTAAGAAAGAATCCCTCAGTATGTAAATACTCCCCTTTAGTTATATATCTGTGTAGCTACAGCATTGCCTGAACATGTTCAGTGAGAACGAAAAACAGATTATACCTAGCTGTGTTGACAAAATCCGAAGTGATAGAATCTGAACTAAGGTTAGGAATCAGGTTAGGGGCTGACCTGCTGGAAAGCAGCTCTGTGGAAAGGGACCTGGGAGTCCTGGTGGACAACAGGATGACCATGAGCCACCAATGTGCCCTTGTGGCCAAGAAGGCCAATGGCATCCTGGGGTGCATCAAGAGGTGTGTGGCCAGCAGGTTGCGGGAGGTTCTCCTCCCCCTCTACTCTGCCATGGTGAGGCTGCACCTGGAGTACTGTGTCCAGTTTTGGGCTCCCCAGTTCAAGAAGGACAGGGAACTGCTGGAGAGGGTACAGGCAGAGGGCTACAAAGATGATGAGGGGACTGGAACATCTTTCTTATGAGGAAAGGCTGAGGGACTTAGGTCTTTTTAGTCTGGAGAAGAGAAGGCTGAGGGGGGATCTCATCAATGCTTATAAATACTTAAAGAGAGGGTGCTGAGAGGATGGCAACAGTCTTTTTTCAGTGGTGCCCAGTGATAGGACAAGAGGTAATGGGCACAAACAGGAACATAGGAGGAACTTCTTTCCTTTGAGGGTGTCAGAGCACTGGAACAGGTTGCCCAGAGAGGTGGTGGAGTCTCCAACTCTGGAGACATTTAAAACCTGCCTGGACACCATCCTGGGCAACCTGCTCTAGGTGACCCTGCTTTGGCAGGGGCGTTGGACTAGATGATCTCTAGAGGTCCCTTCCAACCCCGGTGATCCTGTGATTCTGTGAACAGCTATTTCAGTTAAAGACAGATTTGAAAACACAAACAGCAGATTTCCAAATAAAAATAAAATATCATCAGGATATGATGAGTTCCCTGTTGACTCCTTAAAGGATTCAAAATACTTTGTAAGCTCCAGATTCAAAGTTTTAAAAAGAGCCAAAAACATCAACTTTTTATCAGTGTCACTCAGAGTGATCCCACAGCTAGTATAAGCAAAACTTCCAAAACAGTATCCCCCAACCACTGATAATGGTGTGGGAGAGAAGCAAGGGAAAGAACAGAAGCAGAGGGGAGGAAACCAGTCTTTCTACTGGATATATCAAGGTTGTGCAACTTACTGCCAGGGTACGCATTGTACTCCCCGAAGCTGGGAGCAGCAGAGGTTGGTTGGGCCAACGAGCTTCTGAGGAGCAATGTCCTGTTTGTCCCTTTGCGAGCAGCTGATGGCTGATGAGTCTCAACACAGATAATATTTACTGATCTGGCTGCCCATGGATTCAGGTGTACCACCACTAGCCAAACAAACAGCATGACCACAGCTCTCGTAGTATGCCTACACCACATCGGTTTCATCTGGTTAGCACCTTTGTTTGGGTGGTAGGTGAAAGCATGCTAGTGGGGAGGTAATGGACATGGCTGTTTTGCAATAGGAGGGTGAGGAAATTAGAAAGATTTATGTATATAGCAGGAAACTTTGAAAAATTATGTCAAGGCACAGAAGTAAATAGGGACGGGATTGTAAGAGCTGGAGGTGTTGTAGTGACATGTAATTTAGTGTTAGAGGGGTATAGTGTTGCCCAGCTAAGTCTTTATTCACTCTTTTGTGTAAGACCTCTCCATTTTCTCTTTGTCTTCCTACTTTCTCCTTACCAGCTTAACACTTCAGAGGCATATAATGATGGCCTTCTGCATGCCTGATACGCATTTACACCTTTTCTGCTCTAAATAGTATCAAATCAACCATCACATCTTAGGACAGAAGCATGAATGTTTGTTAGAATGTTTATTCAGTATTACTTGGTGCAGGATGTTGCCAGAGACCACAATCCTAAGTTCACAGTGTCTCTAATGAAATGATTTGCAAGGTTGAGATGTTTCTGATGCTGTTACCAGGCTAGGTTTACAAAAATGTCAATTTTTCATGTTACCCTAAGACAATGTTAGCCAGACACTCCTCTTTTCCATGGTTTCTTCCATACCACTCCCAGTTCTACACTGAATCCTGTGTCCCAGTGTCTTCTCCTTTTGCCAAGCTTAAAACATACAACTTCTTCATTAGTTCTAGCCTTTCTGGTGCTGAGGTTCCTTTGCAAAACCAGCTCGTACGTAGACAGGCCACATTGAATATGATGATATGTGTTATTGGCCTGTATTGCTTCTGATGTTAGCATTTGACTGATCAGAATTTTTACAGCTAACAAAATAAAGATGACTGCAAAATGACCTGCCTTTTTGGAGCATTGAAAGTGCTTTTCAAATGCCTTGAAAGTTAGCTCAACTTTCAAATCAGTGGCAAATCTCCTTTAAGAACAAAGTTGAGCCACACTGAGTACTTGAGAAGAATTTTCCAAACACCATTTGAGCTTCATGATGTATCAACTGAAAGATATATTTCTATTCAATAGAGAAATATGCAAGTGAAAGAAAATGGTGATTTGAGGGACATTTGTATTGGTAAAGTTCAGTATCAATTTTTATAGATGGTAAAGATGCTCGAATGTTGTTGACCAGGTAAGTTTGCATATTCTATGCAAGCCTTGCAAATGACTTGAATCTTCCTGAATCTAAGCTGGTTCTTCATGTTTTTGTTTCACATCTTCACTTTTTTACTAGACATTCCTGTCTTGAGTAATATTTAAGCATGGTATTTAGTTTTAATGCATTCATCTGGTATTTATTTAAATGCTGTTACCTTAGCATTAAAAAGTTGAGTCTCAGTTAGGACTTCCAAATCATTAGCATTAAAATTACTGTCACACCTAAAATTGCTGGCCTTAGCAGGGCACAGACATTCCAAATGTAATTGAGTTCTCTGCTTTTAAATATATTCCTTGGCTGAGTCATGTTGACAAGTGCTTTTCATCTTGAAAACTTTCCAGTTGTTAGGCTTAGTTAATTTGACATGGAATTCAGAAAATGAACCGAAGTGGAGCCTAACACTGCCTGCATAAAGGTGCACCTGTGTGTAGGTTAACTTGCCGTCACCTGACATCTCCAAATATTATTCTTCCATTGTATGTTCTTACAAAAGTATGTTGTCTCCTGTAACACAGTCTCTATTGTCTGCTCAAGCAAAATGTGACTGCCTTAATATATGTGAAGAAACAAGAAGAAAAGAGAAGTCAGATCATTTTTCTAAGCAGTTTCACCCAAACATTTAGATGTACAAGATGGAATCACAAATATAAGATCCACAGCTGCAAGAGTTTTTTTGAGGCAGCCCGTAAGCTTGTCAGTAGCATCTTGGAATAGCTTTTAGAATCAAGCCTACTCCATTTACAGTGTCTAATTCAGGCAATTACCTTACCTCAGTTGTAGGTCCAGCCCAAAATAAGTTAGATCCTGTCTGACAGACATATCAGCCTAAATTTTTTATAGGATTAATGGACAAAAGTAGGTACTTTGGAAGAACTGTGAAGAATAATCTGATTCATCTAGCTTAGATTCGGCACAGTCTCCATTAGCTGCCACTTAGTCCCTCAAGGGGACTCCAGGAAACCAATAGGAAAAGTAAGGTTCTTCTGTCTGAATATTTGAAAGCTGCTGCATTTGGACAATGTAGTTCGATCTCTCAGGCTATATAGAGTCTAGCATCCTGAGTCTCACTAGGCAAATATTCTCATCTAGACTTTGGAGAAAAAAGGGGCACTACGTGGTGTGATGTCAAGCTTAAAATTAATTTCATTTGACTTCATCTAAGTTTCTGAGCTTCTCTATTCTCCAGATAGTCCTGGAGCTTGTCTGCTAGACATAATTCTGGATTATATCAGAGCTCAGTGCAAGGGTACTGCAGGACACACATGTGTAGCTAATGGTAAGTCTCAAGGAATTTTTCCCAAGGCTGTTAGGGAGCTGTTTAATCATTTCAGATGCTTGTGAAGTCGGGTGTTCCTAGAAACTATGTAGACCAAATAGCTGTTTTAGTTGTTAAGTGAAATCACATTTGAACTAAAAACTTCTGAAGGAATATTTGAGATGATTTATAAGCTTATAAGCAAGATCTGTAGTTTTGGAAGTCTGATGCTCTTCATACTTCGACTCTGTAGCATAGAAGACATTGAATAAGGTCAGCGGAGTGACAGGACATAACCAGGGTCCTCAGTCTTTAATAAGTTCTTAGAGACGTTATTAACATGTCAACTCTTCAGTAGTGTTATTATGGATCTATTGACAGAAGAATTTGCAAGTCTTAGACAAGAAGGTGGGTTGTTGGTTTTTGTGTTTGTAGTTTTTTTTTCAAAAGAACATCTTACACTACAAAAAATTAATTTTTAGTTAGCCAGGGAAGGAATCTATGCTGCAGGACAGGATATTACTAGGATGTAATTCAAAAACTAAAGTTTTATTTTATATACATGAGCAATACATCTCCCTAGACTTCTGCCTTTTTCTTCTCAGAAACAGGAAAATTTAAATTTATACTGCTTCATTCTCCTTCCTTATTTTATATTATTTTCAATACAGTACTACTTTTATTTTCTCACTCTTCTTCATGTTTCAGCAAAATTCTCCTGCCAGTAACCAAGCTGTCAGATAAATTATAATAAAATTTATATTACTTTGAAAGGGAACTAAAGGAGTAATCCACATTAAAGTAATCAATAACAATTCCATATTCAATCTGTATGTGAAGCTTACATGAGAACTCATAGATAATACCAACTCTGAAGCTACTGTTTTTATTATAGCACTTCTTGACTTCAGAAAAATTTTGCTCTAGATCTTAGTGTACACAAGTTAAATGAAATGGTACAGGGCTTCAGCACCAGCCAAGTATTCAAGAAAAAATATAGTACGTTGACAATGTATACCTATTTAATTGGATAAGTAGGACAACCTCCTAGATAATTGCTGACTGACAGATCATAAAGCTCTCTAGTGTTTAATTATAAATGAGCTGACATCACAAGGGTGGCACAGATGTATGACAAGGGCTTAAGCAGCAGGCTTCAATTTTATTAAAAAGCACTTCTGAAGGAAACATAATTAAGCATAAGCAGTGCGTGGATATAGATAGGGGACAGAAAAATTCTTGGTCTGTTTAGAGGCTGCATTAAGCAAACTGCTAGGAGGCTAGAGGTGTAGAGCGTGATGGTTTTCTCCTCCTTTCCCAAAGCTCAAGTTGTGTCTTGCTGCTGACTGGACCTGACCATTTCTCTAGGCCCACCAGCTTCTGCCATACCTTCCGCATTGCAGGGATAGCTGTCAGTGTTCTACCACACTAGACTTTGCCTATTGGGAGGCTTCCAAAGTCAGAAGTTATGACAAAATTTGAATAGTATCCATACTGTGCAACTTCATTTTTGCTGATGCTGCAAAGATAGTAGGAAACGTAGTCTAGTCTCCTCCTCCCCTGAAAATTCCTTCTTGCTCCTGCCTATTTCAGGCAGGTGGCTGTCCTATATAAACTATAGACTGTGCTACGGAGTACTTCGGTATCCCTTTACTATAGGCAAGTTGATGGGCTTTCTCTGGTTGAAGGAGACAAACAGATGAGGTCTCAGCTGAGCTATGGTTTATCTGTCTTCTTGCTTACCCACATCAACTCATGATCAGATGATTTAAGAAGGTAGTGGCAACTGTAGGGAAATAATCCAGTCCATCTGTGTCTTTTACTTAGGGCAGTCAAATCCTTCCCCAATGCGAAGCATTTTCTGTGCAGGACGAATAACTAGGATGTAGAATACATGCTTGTCCTGTGCTAGAGATGCTGTCTTAGAGTGTACAATTTTCATTGCATCTCTTTACTCTCATACCTAGACTCCAAAGCTAGATTATTTCACTCCTTGTGTACTTTCCATGCATTAGACACTTCCCAAAACTGGTTATAGCAGGGCAGATGTTTTCCTTGCTTATCACTGTACAGGTCTGATTAAGGATAGAATGCCTGTTCTTCAACTGTGAATAGGTGATCCCTTGTAGTCAGAAGAGCTCCTGGAGCCTTTATGAATCCATGGAACAAGGTACCTCCTTATCCTCCTGAGGACCACATGGCACTGCATTAATTGCGTCACAAGTCAGTGCCTGGTAGGATCACTCTTCTAATTAATCGGGCATTTATCTCACCATGGTACATTGGTCCGTACACCTATTTGAGTAGCTTCCTGTGATTACTGTAGGCTCAAGCCTAGTTCAGAACAAATAAGTATATTCCATATATTTCAAGCATAATTTGTTGGTTGTTGTCATTGGCCAGCAACTGATCATTAGCAAAATTTGTTTGTATTTTACTAATAAAAGATTTAGTCTTAAATAAAGTGTATTTTGCCTGCATTCAAAAATCGGGAGAAAATACTTCATGAACTGAAAAAGCAGGTACTTGCAAGAAAAAATTGTCTGCAGAGTTGTTTTGAATTCTGAGTTAAATTTATTTTTAAACTGCAAATCCCATCACTGGAATATTTATACATTTTCTTTTTGGCTCATAACTTATTAATTAACAGTACCCACTTTGAAATAGACACTTTTTCTTGCTTTTCTATTTTAATGTTTCTTATCTCTTCTTCCTCATACCTCTAGCTGGCTGAGTACACCCACTGCTTTTCCCTGAAGCTAATGCAAGAATTTAAAATTCAAATTACCAACAGACGTGGATTGCTGTTCAAACAAGGCATCTAAATGTCCTTAAACACCTTTATGAGTTACGTGTTCAGAGGGCGTTAGATCAATGAAATCTATCATGTGTTTTTATTTATAATCTCTTTCCTATCAATGAAGTTGTCTTTTACATAATCTCCAAAGCCCAGTCTGACAATCGCTATAGTATTTCAGGTATTTTATATACTTACCTCTGAAATACAAAGAACAGAGTAATAAATATTGCATGCATGACATGCGGGCCCTAGACTTAATAATCAACACAGAATGTTAACTGTTTGCAGTTTATGATTCTGTCTTTACATTCAGAAAACACAAATATTTTCTCTTTGAATGCACTGGAGATATCTTAGACTAATTTTATTGTACCGTGTATTCTAGTACACCATAGAACTATTCATGATATTAAACGATGCAAAACTATTATACAGATGGTATGTTGCCTTTGTAGCCCTACCTAGAAAGTGACTGAAGATTTCTTATGCATCCATTTGCTGTTCCAGTAGTGAAAATATTACATGCTCATTGTCTGAAAAAAAATATGTACCTAGCAGACCACTAAGTGTAAGAGAATAAGCCTATAGAAGGGAGATCACTTGGATTAGGGAAAAAGTTGTTTCTAGCAAATACATGATGAATGTAGTGTGATGAAACGGGTCAGTATAGATACTTACCAAGTCTGAAATAAATATTTTTCCTTTGATGTATGGACCCAGTCTCCTCACGTAGTCTCATCAACTGTAAAAATCATTTGGAGGTGGATCTGCTTTTAGCCTTTGAGTGGTTTGTGTATACACACATCAGTCAGGTGCGTACTGAGCTACTGCAGTGGGCTAACCTCCTAGAATACTTTCATGGGGCCTCTGGTTTCCTCTTTTTTTAATCACACTGTGTCATTGTGTGTATGCCTTTCTGAGATTTTTAATCAGAAGAAAGGTGAGCATAAAAATATTAATTCTGGAGGACTGAATGCTCTGTTATTTCAGAATGCAGCTCTTATGTCGGGTAATGCCAGAACGACATGCAGCTGGAGTAAACTACTACATTTTGACTTTGTGGATTGAAATTTAGATTTCTTATTATACATTTCACAGGAATTATTTTCATAAGTGATTTTGCTGTGTAAGAAGAGATGTGACCAAAATCGGAAGATCACAGTTCTTAGATAACCTGCAGGGCTTTGGTAAAGAAAGATGTTTTTGGGATCTAAGGAAAATTTCATCTGTGTTTCTTTTACATACAAGTTTCTTGTTTGGGAAACAAAAAGGCATTTTGTTCTCCAACGTGAAAGAATAATGACAGAAAATATAATTACTGATCTCTCTTCCTGTGGTCACACAAACCATTAGGATTTTCATCAAAAGATAACTTCATAAAGAGGCAGTCTGGAAAAGCTTAAAGCCAACCCAAAAGTCAGTGGCAACAACCTAATTTCATCCTGATTTGGAATTTAGCCTATGACATCCATTCAAGTAGATGGAAACAAGAGAAGATAGGAAGCCACTGCATCCTGTGGCTCCCTGAAAGACTTCAAGAATCCAGGGACGGCGTGAGACGAGAACAGTAGGTCTTGTGTATAGTTGTGTAGCAGAGGTCCATCATATCTCTGGAGACTGCTCTTCTGAGAAAACCCGCCTTCTCAGGAAGCCGCTGTTGATTTGGAAGGGAATGCGTCTCCTTTGTAAGGGAAAAGTTTTTATGGCAGAATATTAAAGCGTAGGCTGCACTCTTGGTGTAAATGGGAACAGTTTCAGTGACACCGAGAACAGGATGCTGGAATGTGATACTTCAAGCTGGTGCATGGTGAAGAAACCAGCACCCATGTGATGTCCCACTGAAACCACCAGTTTGAACTGCACTGGGCACAAATATTTGCATTGCTACTGCAGGTTAGTGAAAGCATAATAACACAACAAGAAATGCTCAGAAATGCTGATGACAGGCAGACAATACTTGCAATGCAGCTGTGGGGAAGTACTAAATTCTCAAATATGGATTATCTTTTAATTTCTACTTGCTGGTAATCCACTATAATTGCCATTAAAAGAGCATTGTGAGCAATCTATTGTTTTTAGAGGAGTTAGATGAAGATCTTAATGAATTAAAAATGTACCATGTTTATCTATGTAGAAAAAAGCTTTCATCTTCATTCCCTCAGGTCCCGGTGCCTTCCTAGGGAAGATGGTCGCCTACTGATTTGACCAGAATAATGTGCTGAAAATTGATTAATAGGAGGAGAAGCAATTTATCACTAATCCATTTCAGGCTTGCCAGAGGTGATCTCTCATTTTGAACTGTAGCTGTTGAAGCTCAGAGGGGTGGTGAGTGAAAATGGGCAGGTGAAATTATTCATTGTAAAAACTGCTTGCCAGAAGCTGCATTCCTAGGAGGGAGGTTTTGGAGAGCACGAGTACTGTTGAGGTATCTCACTCCCCTTAATTATCAGTGGAAGGAAGATGTCTAATCATCCATGACTGGCGAGTTTAAAAACCTCTTCCTTCACCTTCCTAAGAAAGCGTCAGAATAGGAAGTCTGAATTTCAGCAGAGTGAATATAATGAGGTCAGGGCAGCTGCAAAGCACTCATCATTCTTCAGAAAAAGGCCACTCTGTACTCTCAGTGTGGAACATTTCCCGTCCTCAGACATGCTTTTTATCCCCTTTCTCTCTCTGGCTTTTGCAAGTGGATGGCTTAGTCACCCTGGTATTAACAGTTCTTGTATTCTAGGCTTCGCTATAAGCTTGATTATGCAGACAAATTATTGCAAAATAAGCTATTCATTTAATAAGTGAATTTTAAAGAGCAGTGGTGTGGCACAGGTCCCTGAATGACATTCTTACTCCACAACTATCCCTTGTTGTGCTCCAGCTTTCCCCAGCTCCAGAGCAGGCAAAGCTGGACCCTGGGCAGGCAGACTTGTTGCACGAGGGTCTCCACCTGAGGAATTGTTCTCCTGTTGCTCTTCCCGGGTGTTTCAAAAACAGAGAAGTCCTGACTGTTTCAAGACCTTTGAAAAATGTTATTTTAGCAAATGGATGTCCTGCTCTATAAGGTGGCGGGTAGTGTTAATTTCTGGAAGGTAGTTCAGCCTGATCAGCTTTTAAAAAAATGTCTCTGGAGCTGAGAAATGTGAGCTTTTTGCTCATTTGGAGCCAAATGAACTAATCTGATTTAAAATTTGCTTTATTTCAGCGCCTGGATAACGTTGGTAAAGTTATCTGTTTTGTGCGTACACACGGGTACTTATGTTTGGCATTCAGCTATCTAATCTGTCTTTTTTAATATTTCTGCAGCTTAACCCACAAGATCGCAGCACCAGCTAAGAGTAAGTAATGTTATAGGGCAGGATTTGTAGTGCTGCACAGTCTGTACACAGCACAGCTGGAGAAATAATGCGAAAAGTATTTAAAATTATTATGGAAAACATGAAGAGTTCTTACGAGAACTGCAGGCTTCTGAAGCACAAGAAACTGTACCATATGTGAAGCTGGCAGAGAGCATTTTTTGGGGAATATAGTCCTTGGAGGAGCTAGCCCTGACGGCTTATCAAAGGCACAAAGCAAGACAAGCTGCGAAAAGTAAATAGACCGACAAAGCTGCCTTTGTCGGGACGGGTTTGGGATACAATGACCTCGTGGTGTTGTTGCTTCCTGCGATAGGCAAGTATGTCTGCCCCATCTCTTCTAGTTGAGCGCTTTTAGTGCGCCTGATTACTCCTCTTTCATCTCACTACTCCTCCCTTTAGTTGGGGTAAAAGGTAGGGGGCGAGGGGGGCATAAAATAACAGAGCTTGACCCGGAGCTGACGCTGTTGTGCTGCAAGCTTTTTCATAAATTACCCATTTTCTATGTTTGTTTCACTGAGATGCCAGAATTCTGGTCAGGTCCAGTAAAGCATGAGCTTCGTCAGCCCCTTGAGACAGGCTTTTTTAATGGTATTTGGATTCCTATGGATGCAGGCAGACTTGTATGTGCCTTGGCTTGCAAACTCCCAGGGGAACAATTTGCTGTGTTTACTCGGTATCTAAGAAAAGAAATAAACCTGTAACATCTGCAGTACCATAAACATCTTGAATAAAAAATTTTGGTACAAAATATCATTGTAGGTTTTCTTCACTCCTGTAGGCCTCATCTTGGACAGAAATAACTATAGTCTTACATGCTCTGAGAAATGTGCTTGCGGTTGTTTTCAGCCAGTACACATGCATTCTTTAATGGTATCCATTATTAGAAGTAGGCTCTGTTTTCAATGTTGAGAAAGCCTTAAAAAGGCAGAATAAAGCAAATCTAGAGGAAAAAATCAGCATACATTATATATTATTTACAGATCATCTGGAACTTCTTTGCTCTCTCCAGCAGGAGTTAGAAATTTTCTTCCAAAATAATTTTGCTGTTTTAAGAATTCTGTTATGCCATAAAATCCTTGAAAAGCTGCTTGTCCCTATTCTGCCTGCAGGCAAATTATAAAACTTACTGCTCTGGATAACAGAAAGAGGACTTGATACTTTTACACTTTCATGGCTTTGGTAGGGCACACTTTGGTAAGTGGGTTGTATGAGAGGGGTGCAGGGAGCAAAGGACAGAAGGAAGAGGTGCATTTCCATCTTTTCTTCTTCCAGGTTTTAGAGTTTGAAGACAAACATCTAATATACTGAGGTCTGCAGGGTAGTAAGAAACCATTTTTTATTTACTTAGTCAGGTACTAGCTGCAAGAGCGCTGCTGGAAATGTAGTTCATGCCAAACTGCTTTGCTTTGAGAGCAGGGAATGTGAGTACCCAAAACCTGTAATCTAAGTCCTCCATTTGGAAAGTTGTTTTGTTTTAGCTTTTTTGATCTATTGGCTTGAATAGTAAAGCTAATTATAATTAGAAAGTCAGGTTTCCAAATGCAGTAAATTTACTATAACTAGAAATTTCAGCTTTGGAGGAAGGACCAACCAAGTAATAACAGCCGCAAAACTTCAGTGAGCCGAGTGGTGCTCTGTAATCCTGTTCCTGTTTACTAACCATATAAGCTGACATTGGGAGCTGTCTGCCGCTCGTTTTCTTCTCTGAAGTGCAGTAGTGAGCTATAAAACCAATCCGAAGAAAGCCCTTAAGGTCTAGTGGGCAATAACTGAAACAAAAGGTACAGTTTTCTTTCAGCACGACCAACACATTTCTTTGATTAGACAGCTGAAAGTCCAAGTAAATAAAGGAAGAAGATCATCACTTGCTCTTACTTTGGGAGCAATTAATAGTCCTTTGATAACACACTATTTCCTTTTTTCCGGCTTTTGCATTGCCCTTCCTTTTCTTTTGCTGGTTAAGCACTCTCAATAGAGCTTCAGCTAAAGTTGTGGGCCGTTGAAATCCTCATGTTTTTTATCTCTTCCAAGTGATTAGTTTTGAGGGGTTTTTGTCTGTTTGGGAGACAAACACTACATTTCTATAAAGAAAAATATAAAAGGTTTTCTCACATTACTTTTTACTTTCCTCTGTAACTAATGCAGTTAGGCCAAAACATCTTGTATATCCTGGATGGAAAATTTAGTAATTTCATTTTCTTCTATTACACATTTATTTTTATCTATTTCAAGTTTGAGTGTCAGAAAGTTCCTGTGTATTATACTGGATTAAGAAAAAAAGCAGGTGGGGGAGAGGGAAGAGAAAGTTACAAGTGGATACGTTTCTGAAAACAGAAAATATTCTGGAAGGTTGTTTGTTTTTTTTTCCTTTCCTAATGAATGATTACTTTTTTCTTAAAACCCTGCTCTATGCCATGTATCAAAGAATTTTATTGTTACAGGTGCCATAAAATTAGATATACTGTTGTTCACTTATTTCTGATTATGACACTACTTTAGCAACAAAACCAATACTTAGCAGTTATGCATAATTAAATTTGTTTCACTCTGCAGGCGTGCATTTGTTTACAGTCTTATCTTACTGCCACATTTAGATACCTGTTCCAGGACTTCTGTTTCCTTTAAACTGTTTGTGGAAATTTTTTTTCGGTATTTCAAATAAATCTAGAACTGGCAAGTTGAAATCTGTGTC
This sequence comes from Burhinus oedicnemus, assembly GCA_008921705.1. Lineage (NCBI taxonomy): Eukaryota > Metazoa > Chordata > Aves > Charadriiformes > Burhinidae > Burhinus > Burhinus oedicnemus. The sequence goes on along the minus strand of VFFE01006977.1, from coordinate 515,955 downwards.
CCTAGCAAAAATTTATTTGCATACAGTTTAGATTGACTTGATTGTTTTAGTCCTAGCATAAGGGCTATTCTCCTCTCATGATAATGGTGTAGAGTGTAAAGCTTTTAATTTATTTCATTGTTTTCCTGACCGTTTTTTTAGACAGATAGCTCTCAATCTGTAATTTCATGTTGGATATATTTATAATCTGTAAACTCTTTGTTTTGTATATGCCCTCAAGAGGGAAACCATGGAGCAGCCATACACTAAATCCTTTTCAGGTTTGTGTATATGTTTTAACAACATTGGAAGTGGTGGCCCAAAACAGCTTGTTGATTGGTAAGAAGGAACTGCCAAGTAAACAAAATTTTGCAAAAGCAAATTAAACTAGCATGTGTTCCTGCCAAAATCCAAAAATTATTCACAGCAGACAAGCCCTTGGACTGTGACGGGGCATTTTGTGCTCCGTTTCTCTAGTCTTATTCTTGTGAACATGTGAATTTCTGATCTTTTTTTTAATGCCTTTGAGCTGTGCTCCATGGGTGGAATATAGTTTCCCCACCCTTCTGCAGTTCTCTCCTTACTTGGAAACATTAAGTCACAGAAGCAATCTTACTTTTAAAATTAATGAAGATCTGTGCTGGAATTACAAGGCTTTACACCCGACACTTGACATGATCTGTTGAAACCAGTATAAGGATCCAGCTGATGATTTGTGCTGGATTGTAGAATGGTCAGTAGGTGTGAAGTTGTAGGTCTGGTGTATCCAGACCCAGGCTGAAACGTAATCCACGTCTGGTTCAAAGGCTATGATCAGGTTTGGAGGTGCTTCCTGCCCACTGTTCTTGCGTGTGGATGGCCAAGTAGTCTCTTGAAAAGGTCCGTGTTGTGCAAGAGCATCCACATGTTTGCTCCTTCTTGGCTCTTTTATCCTTTTTCTATTTCTATGGCTTTGTGTGTTTATGGCAAAGAGTTTTTAATGTTCCACGAATTTATTGTCATCAGATGACTAATGATACAGCACTGCTGAGACCAGATCACCCACTTTGAGGGTAAGACAGAAGGTGGCTCTCAGTTCCCCCTGTGCTGGCGTGACAGCTCTTTGAGTCATGGTCTGAGTCATCTTTCACCCCCTCAGAAACCCCGGACCTACAGCACAGGAGATACAAAATTCCTCACTAGTTTCTTTTATTCCTTTCTTAATTACTTATCAGGCATAAAATTACTGGTCCCATAAAAATAATAATTATAAACAGATTTGTTTTTTCCCTTAGTCTGTACAGAAGGTCCCTTCTGCTACCGCCCTCACCTTATGTCAGCACTTAAAAACAACATTGAATCTTGCTGTTTGGAGAGGTTAGGCACAGTGACTCCCAGTCTGTCTACTTCTTTAGCTATGAGAGAACACAAGCCTTTGCTGATAGCCTTTATCAACTTCAAAAAGCCTTTCTAAGCAGCTTGCTGGGGTTTTTTCTTTTCTTTTTTTTTGTGTGTGTGTGTGTATGTGTGTGTGTGTGTGCATGTGTTGGTTTTGCTGTTTCCTGGATTAAGTCTTAGCCAGCAGCTTTTAACCAAAGCTCTCTTTCCCAAATGCTGTATTTCATCAACGTATTTCAGTGACACTGATTTTGTCTAGCGTTTTTAATATTTTTTCTGTGAAACAAGGCTCAATTCTTGTCTCTATTCCTGTCAGGTAACGTCTGATACCTTTAGGGAATGAAATGGTTCGCTTAATCAAGTAGAAGGAACATTTTTTAACCACTGCCACAAAACCTGGGTCTCTAAGAGGATTGAATGCTTTAGGGAAATGCTGTAGCTGAAGGCATATGTTTGAATACCTGATGATATTAGGTTACTGCTAGATGTTATAAATAGCATTTGTTTCACTGTGCCAAGGTGTTATGCCAGCAGTGACTGGATTTCAGTTTTGGTGAGGAAAATGGCTGTTGGTTGTTTTTTCTTTTTCAGATGTCAGTATTTATGAAATAACTTGCCTGCAAAGGAGCTGTATGGAAGGGAAAGCAGAATTGTACATCACGAGTCACATCTCAGTCCTTCAGCTCCTAATGGAGCTGGGAGCCAGCACGCTTTCCTTTCTGCTCTGAACACCAATGTTAACCCATTTTTCAGAATCTGAACAGCTGAAACACTGGACCCTCTTCATCCATCTTCCCCACTTATGTCTGTTTCTTTTCCACATTGCAGCTTTAGCTTGCAGAGGTCATTGTTGAGAAATTAATTAATGGCAAATTTTTAAAACTCAAAACATTATCAAGGAAACCGAAGAGTTTTGATAAGGAATTGGTTGTGTATGTTAATGAGGACCTGGAGGTACTATTTAATTCATATTTCTGAATTTAGACAAACTTTGATTGTGCCATTAGGATCCCGGTTTGCTGCTGTTCAGGAAAGACGTGTATTGCAAAGATAAGGACTATTTTTGTGTTCATCTGTTTCAGAATTTTGTGATACAAATATAGTGCCCTGAGAAACAACCTATCTTAGCAGACATGCACTGACAAGCCATGTGCTTACCCTGAGCTATTCTTATTCTTTATGATGGTATCAGTAAAGTCTCCGCAATATCTCCCTAGAGGTTTTTAGTACTTTTCCCTTAATTCCTACCTGGGTCATTCCTCAGAGCCACGTTCTATGTTCAAAACTTAAGAAGAACATGCTTTCCTACTCCATAGAAAGGGTAAAATAGACTTAATTTTTTTTTTTCTTTTTGTATCAAAAATGGAGACTGAGAAGTGAGAGCAAGTGATATCTTTGTGGCTAAAGCCTGTACCTGTTCAATTCACATTGTCTGAAAGTCTGCGATGAGGTTAAGAGAACATACAAAAATCTGAAAAAGAGTATTTTTTTTCTGATCTGTATTTTTTTATGCCATATTTCACATACTTGCCAAGATATGGAGAGCTCTATTTTAGGTTAGGGAGGGGGAATGGGATAAGAAAAGCCAAATAAAAAAGGATAAAATTTACATATCAGGAAATCAGTAGGACTTAGTGAGACCAATCTAAGAATACCAATAAAAGCAGTAGCACTCCTGCTAATCTGGTGGATTTGTTAGAGGATAGGCTTTCTGCATATTCACTGTGTAATTAATAGTTAATAAGGCTGTCTATAATATTTAAGTTACAACATGCACCCAAACTGCAAAATGCACTTGCATATATAATCATCATAGTTGACCTCTAAATATTTAGTGTATTTGAACTGCTTTGGCAAAATAAAATTAACTTAAAGAAGAAAGGATGGAAAGTGTAGATTAAAATTAAATTATATTCAGGATTAAATTTCTTCTGCAAAGTCATCTAACACATTCAATCCCACATTGTCCTCTGCTGAGGTTGCCAAGAAGTGTGTGAAACAGCAGTTGCATTGATTGACCATGTTAGATGGATACCCACCACATTGGTCTGGAGTTGGGGCAATCCTTTTGAGGAACATCATGAAGAATCTTTTAATTGTATCCAGCTGAGAAGTACTTGGTATTGCAATTGCAAATCTGATTGTTTTTGTGAAAGTGAAGCACTTGGTTAGTACTTTTTATTACATGCTTCAGTAGGCAAGAAATCTTCATATCAAAGGTTTCCTACTCTGTTCACGCTAGGAAGTGACTCTTCATAGCTCTAGCTCTTCCACATGTCCGATATGATATTATGTGCATCAACATTAGGGAATGTATTTTCATCAATATTGGGGACCATATCACCTGCTGTAGTTCTGATTTTGTCTTCAATGATACCTATTTTTCTCATAGGTTTTATTAGGTGAAACTTCTGCAAAAGTATATCACGTCTCAGTTTTATAATAAAAATATTTTTATGAGTGTATAAGAATTTAAAATAGCTTTGTACCATCCTAATAATGCTTTTATATGTAAAATATTAAGGAGTAGTATAGCAATGATGATTCATGCTAGTATTTTATATTTGTACATCAGATGAAAAGTAGTATGGAATGCCTTAAAAGGTGAAATGAAAAGGTGAAATGCAAGTGTTAACAATATGCAGGTCAGTCTGCATAGGTAATTTGATTTTTAGTGTTGCCATGTTGGTAACACAGGACATTTTTATTAAAATAATAATAAAAAAAAAAGGGTAATCTTTGTTTTATTTCTACTTCCTCATTTGATCTGATACTTTAGCTTACATAAATCAGTGAAGTTGAGGAGTATGTTAATTTGTATCAGCTGAATCCTCTGACCTGAATCTTCCAAATAAACTTTAAAAAACAGCCAGAACAATGAGGCAAGCAGATAACATATTCTCCAGGCCATTTTAACTTTATTTCTAATAGTTCCAGGGCTACTCTTGGCAAATGGAGACATAAATTCTTCACAATATTATACACCTGGTACCCAATTAATTTTCTGCTGCCAGGCTCATTAACACAGTAGATACAGCCATTTGTTCCCTCTCTTTTTCTGCTGGGCTATTTTATTTCTTTGATCATTGCCCTACAAAGCATTATTAATATTTCATTTTTTTTACTCTGTTAGTCCCTTGGAAAAAAGATAGAGTCAATATCTGTAATTTAACTTGGCTTCTTAGTGGTACCTTTCTCTCAGTGAGGCAGCTCACATACGTGTGCTGAATTTCAGGGCAGTACACAGATTTTGCAGATTATCCCCATCTTTAATGTAAAGGGAAATGTAACTTAAATTCCAAGTCTGCAGTAGGGTGAGTTTTTGGAAGCTTTGTATAAGCTCATACATAAAGTTTGACCAAAACCAGAATTTTTTCTGCTTCATCATGAGAGTTCAAACACAATGAAATAGGCGACATTATAAGGGATTGAAGTGAGAATAAAACAATCCAGATACTCTATAATCTTCATTGGCTTAATGAAGATTCACTTACTGTCTGCAGATGTCTTTGAGCATCATTTTCATCCATCCAAGACCAAAATTTCAGTATGTACACAAACTGTCCGTATCCAAGGGCATAAAAGTATTATTTAATAAGAAATTGCCAGGGTTTTTTCTTCTTTAGTTTCTAATAAATTTACATTTTTGTAGAGTAGAAATTTTAAACCATACTTTCCAAGGTCATTAAGGTTGTATTTAGTAGGGGTACCTTTGGGGTTGGAATGAGTGACAGCTCATAAAATTCAGAGGCATTGGAGACCTCTGTATATGATTGACATGAAAACCATTGAATTGCTTGATTTTAACAGTGTTTATGCTCAAGGCGTAAGGCTATGCATTTTTTAAACTGTCTTTTCTGATACACTGTGTAAAATACTTGTTTATTTTGTTTTTGTTTCTCAGCAGAATCATCTGTAACCCTTAGAATAACTAAGGGATATAGATAAAATAGGGATAAAAAGGCTATAGGCTGTAACATATTTCCAGGGGAAAAAAACAAGAAGAAAAAAAAAAAGAAAGAAAAGAAACTCCCTGTGGAAGGTGCTTTTCTCATTATTTTGAAGTGGATAATTGTTTCATTATCTGAATGCTACAGGTTCTTTTTCCTTCTGTGATTTACTTGCTTGTTTTTCCTACAAGCTATTAACCATAGAGAAACTTTGTTCACCTACTACGCTCTGTAGGGTACAGTGGTTAAACATGTATTTTATACAATGTGAGTACTTAATTCCACTCACTTGTTTGGCGTGGGTGTAAAATGTGCTTGGATGTTGCGTAGGTAGCTCTTGCACTGGGTGGCACAATGTTGGTTTATCAGATGGAAGAAAGATGGTGCTTGTATGGGAAGCTCTCAGCTGCCTCTTAGCACCCACCATACCCATAGCTGTGATGACCACATATTCCTCCTCCATCACTTCTAGCAAACCAGTGAGGTGGTTCTTTGTTCTAGTTTCGTCTCTGTTTAAAATATGTTTCCACTCTGCCATTAGTTTCTCAAATAGTGCAGGGAACACTGAATGTAATGGAAGATGTGCTGCTAATGTAAGTCTCTGCAGTGAAGGATCATGGTCAGCTAGTTTAGAATTTCAGTATACATAAACAAACATGTATTTTATAAAGTTTGTCATCCACTGAAATGTCAACAGAAGCAATTCTCATGACAGAGCATCATGACAGAGATCTTCTGAACCTTCTGAAACCTTCTGAAAACCTGGTCCCACTGAGGATCTCAGTGGGAGTTGAGAGGTTTTTTATTGTTCTTTTGTCGTTGTTGGTTAAACTGGATTCACAGTAGGTGCTAAACATTTGAAAATAAAACCCACATATTTTCTCATCTAGCCATCTGAAATCTATGCTACAAGAGACCTCAGAGCTGGTTGTTCATGAAGTCTCTGTGGTAAAATTCTGTGAGAATATGCCCTGTTATTCTATATGGGTAAACATGGTGGCTTCAAAAGTGTAGTGTTGATTTTAAAGGAGAATATAATAGAAGTTGAATAAGGAACCGATCTACATCAAAGACTGTGTGAATGGTAGACTTAGTGGGAAAAAATAACAACAGGCATTTATATTTTCTCTTAAACATGTAGAGCTGAGATTTTTGAAGCAGGCTGATGCGTTTTGAACTAACATTGAATTTGTCTGTCTTAGTTCATAAAATCCATCTCTACTGCTAGGGAAGACTACAAAACCAACGTAAATATCAGACTGGTTTTGTATTCACTGTGCAGCACCCTCTAAACACCCTGTCTACATTCTTCAGTCTAAACTGGTCTCCTGGGATACTCTTTTCTTTAACAGTCTCCTCAGACTTCAATGGGACTCCTTGGTGTAGTAAGCATTACACCTGGGACTAAACATTTGCAAGATTTGGTCTTGAATTAAGATGCATACAGAGAGGTATAGGCTACAACACAGGAAAGAGAAGGATGAGAGAAATGATAATGTCCTTTTGAAATGGTATTTTACGATTCCAGCTTACATTTATGAATGTTAAATAGTAGTGTAAGGGATGAAATTCCTTATGTACAGGAAAGGCTATTTTGGATTCTGCTGGTTTTTTACTTTGTGTAATGCAGAAAATGATGCCTTTTGGAATTTGAATCTTGTGTTTTATGATGTATCCTACCGAGTCACTTTACAGAAAGAAACCCTCTTAAGTCAGGGTAGATTTCTCAATTGTTCATATTCTTGAAATAAAAAATCTGCCATCTGTTACATTAATATTAATACTACTTTCCCAATAATTGTAAATGAATTTGGAAATATCTTCCTACTCTTTTTCTACCTATCAGAAAATAAAATATAAGAAAATGTATAATTCCTTTATGCTGGAAACTCTTACTTTTGTGTAGTTGTTATGCGGCAGCAGATAGTGCTGCAATAAATTTGTGAGGGAAGACAGAGTATGGTGGAGAGAATAAGAACTTCTGTAACTGCCATGTTTTTTTCTTCCTCCTTGGTGAAGTCTTTCTATGCTGACTCCAAAGTGTTGCAACTAAAGCTGCTCTATTTACTACAAAAAATAAACAAATGAAAACAGCTATGCAGAGCCAAAGAGGGGAGGAGAATTAAAGTTTCAGTGAAGTCTTCAGAGAACAGATGAATTAATCTCAGAAGCGCTTGTGTTACAGTTCAGAGAAATTGGACACTGGACTTCATTGTGAGATGGAGAACTTTTAGGTGTAAACAAAGCAAAACTTAAAACCACAGTGAACTTAATGCCCAAGGACACAAATGGTGAGAAAAGAATCACAATGTCATTGCCGAGCAAGAGAAGAGTATTGTACCACTGCAGAACTATACAAAAGAGCCTCTTTGAAAAAAAGACTTTGAATTTTTTAATCTGACTTCATCTAAATCTACTCTGAGTTTGTAAATCAACAGGAAATTTATGGCAATGCTGCAAAGAGTTTTTGTCAGTGAGGGATGCACAGTTGAGCTGATGCAATTACATGTCCATGGCAAACTATTTATAACAAAAGAGAAATCCACCTCAAAGTAGATACTCATCAGTCTTTCTGTATTCCATGCCATTTCCCATTTACACAATCAGCCATCTCAATATCACTGTGGTCAAGTATGGAAAACTCAACTCATTATTGCATCCCAATAAACTGTAGCTTCATAAAAAGGCTGTCAATTCAAGCCACTCATCTTTCAAATCTATACCACTTCATTTTCTTTTAGGTATTGCCAAAGGAAAAAGTAAATTAGACCTGCCTGAATGCTTACTTAAAATGGTTATGTAGCACAAATGGTTGGGGTTTTTTTTGTAGTTATGTTGCTTAGCTGAAAAAAAGTTGTTGGAAAGAAGTTTACAAGTTGCTTCATACACCAAAAGCCGTATTGCTTTGAAATTTTGAAATCACTGTCAAGTCCAAAGACAAGCAAACAGTTTTGCATAGAATTTACTTCATAAATACAATCTGGTTTGTATGCAAAGATGAAAATCTATTTGTTCATCAAATGAGAGCATAAAAAATAGCATTTTCAAAATTCTCATCAATTGCCAGACATGATTACGGGGGTTGGAACTAGGTGATCTTTAAGGTCCCTTCCAACCCAGACCATTCTATGATTCTGTGATTACGCTCTAGTATCTATTATTTCCATTTGCCTGTAAAGTGATGAGGAAAAATTTGAACCATCTTTTGAATAATAAGTTAAGTCATATAGTAGGGTAGGTCCTTTGGTTGCAATGGAGGTTACTACATATAAATGTCTTGGCTTTTTGCGGTTGTGTTGAATATTCCTCCTTTGTTACTTTCAGGGTTAGCATGCATAAATGTTGCTATGTCTAGTCATTGTATTGTACATTACTTTGATTGGGCTAAATCAGAGAAAATAATGCTCTACATCAATAAGCCGACCATTATTAAACTTGCTTTTTCCCACCACCCACTCCCATATGTATAGTTTATTGAAGAGAATGGTGGAACGACAGTGATGTAAGATAAATTGATGACTTGATTCAAGATGAAATTAAGATGTTCGTCCTTATTTGCATCAAAATTACTCAGCCATGCCATCCATAACATTAATGAAATACAAGACTGTGACTAATAGCATCACTCTAATTTATTGTGCTTCCCTTTGTCCCCACTGCCTGATTTTATACTTAAGTAAAAGAGCCAGCCATAGTGGTCTTGTTCTGCAATGACTGTGCTTTGCTGTAGCACCTAATGTAGCGTCAAAGACGATACTCTTCTATATGATCATGGTTCAAATTTAAGTCAACCAACCAAGTGCATATATCAAAACCTATGTGCTTCATGAGCACAGAAAGTCATGTGATCTCTTCTTCCTTGCCTTCTGACTGCAATAGCTTGTCATTTTGACATCATCTGAAGAGGACAGTGATACAATCATATCTGGTATAAGGCATGTGTAGTTCAAAAGAGACAAAAAAAATCAAGTAAAAAGTTACTGAAATGTCCTTTTAGGATTTTTTTTTCTGAATGATACCTACATGCTAATACCTTTGCTCCCTTTGCTCCTGATTAGTTTTGTTACCGTGTTTTTTCGAGGGAAAAATATTATACCTGCTTGAATTTTAAAATAATCAATGGATGACGTTGTTTTGCAGTCTTACTATCAATATCTTTTATTTGACATACACTTAAAAAATTCTTTAGCACTGGCTATCAGACCTTGATAGACTGCTTCTCTCTTATGCTGGGCAGTGTTTGTACTCCCTGCTTGATTTGGAAGCATCTAATGGACTGACACAAATAAAGGAAAACTAGCATAGTTACACATCTCCCATACTGAACTGTCACTGAGACATCTTTTGTAACACAGGAGAGAGAAATCGGATAGTTTAGAGGCACAGCCCATGAGTAGAAATGTTTTTTTAATAACTGTGGGGACTTTGTTTGCAAAGATGGCAACGTAGGATAGTTACATTACTATTCTGGAACTGCTTTAGGAGAGATCAATATGTGAACACAGTTCCCACTACAGCTGCAAGGGAAATTCTTGTTATTAATAATAAAAAAATTGATTTATGTGATGGCAATGGTTTCAAACGATAGCTCTCAGACAACCCTGTAGGAATAAAATGCTGCAGTGTTTGATGAGAAAGTCCAGTATTGATTCAGGCTGATAAAATATTTTTCTTTATCTTTTGAGAAGTCTTACTACATAGATGCTATGAATAAAAGTTTGGCGTTTCCAACATGTTGAGAGTCCCAATAGGTACAATTCTTTTTTGTTCTAGAAACTCTATTCTCTCTCTGTCTCATTTGCTGTTTGACAGTGTATGTGAACAGAGAACTGCACATGGAAGCAGAGAAGTATAATTCTCTGTTTTTCTGAGGCTCAGACTACTGAATAGATATCATTGTATCCACGTCTCTTGAGAAAAAAGCACTGCAAAAACTTCTTGGAGCATTTTTTTGGTGTGCAGCCTCCTACTAACAGCTGCAGAGAGAAATGTCTTCTGGCCTTTTTATCCCTTCCTCTCGCTGTGTGCTTTTCCTATCAACTACCCCATAAATATTTTCCTCTAACTGGCACAGATGATGCGCCTGATGCACCTTTTTCAGGACCTCATCAGAAATGAGACACGTAACTTTAATCTGCGCTAAGAGAGAAGCGGTGACTTTAAGGCAGCTGGAGGCTGGGTCTGAATACCAATCATCTTCCTTAGTTTGAGAACTTCACAGTCCCTCTTGTTCTCTGATTTCAGTCATACGCTTGATGTTTCATGACCAATTCATATTTATTCATGCTAGTGCCAAAGTTCGTCTTTTGACATCAATAGTTTGTATTTGTATTTATCCCTGATTCACATTATAGATTGCCTTCGTATCTAGAAAGTCTTCCTTGCAAAGACATCTCCATTCTGCACATCTCTGGGCTTGTCTCATTGTGTGACATATCACTAATATGATAAAGCGCTGCAGATTTCCAGATTTGGCTTAAGATTTCTGCAAGACTTTTGTCTCTCATTTCACAAGGACAGATGAAATTCACAGTGGTAGGCATTAACATTGAATGGGATGGTACTTCTCAGACCAGGACAAATCTCCTTTCTTGCTAAATTTATCCTAACAGATGCTTCATAAGGAGGGAAGAAAGGCATGAATATTCCGTGTTCATGTTTGTGTTGCTTGTTTGCCATTTAACATATGTATTTGGGTTATTTCACAATAAAACTAAAATACTGTTTTCTTGTTCTAAGTGGGCTGGGTAGGATAGTGATACAAGGAATTATAATTTCCCTCTTTAAAAAAAATTAGGTCTACTGTAGAGCCTGTAAGAGGTGCTGACATCAGAGTGGTCTGGAATTGCGATTACATGAATTACTGCATCTGGGATTTGAAAACAGAACAAGTTAGGAAGAAAGACCCTAACTGTACTGGTATTTCTAAGCTATATCACCTGACTTACAGAAACCTCTTTTGTCCGTGACAGCAAAGATTAGGAGAAAAATCACAGATCAGTGTTTACAGTACATCTATCACATTGCAAGATAATATTGGTTTCATCCTAGGGATCTTTAACACTGTACTTTGGTTCTTGCAGGGAGCAGTACTATAACTTTTTTTTTTAAAGGGAAAGCATAAACTTGCTTATGGGTGGATGTTCAAGTGTTATACAATGTGGCTTTAAACTTTTCCTGCAATTAAAGCCTAATCCAAAACACTGAAGCACATTATCAATTTTATGCTTAACTGGAGCATTTTTTTCAACAGGCCTATTCATCTACTTTTAAAATTAAGCACATGCTTAAGTGCATTGTTGAATCAGGGCCAGAGTTATTACGATGAAGCAAAAAAAACCCACAAAAAATGTCTAACAGATAATATTAATATTTCTGAGTTTAAAATGTTCATTTCAAGAGGAGAAAGAGCTTAAGTATCAGTTAGCTTCAGGCACAGGTGAAACAGGCAGCTGCTCAGGACGTTGCTGTTGAAAGCTATGGATTGCTTGCTTTTCCTCAGGCAGAGGAGATGAGATTGATTGTTCCAGCAGTATTTGCAGCTTCACCGGGCGATTCCCTGCAGATCCGTCTGAACTGAGAGGTCAAGCTACCAGGAGCAGCAGCTACTGCTGTGGATGATGAAGCTGCCCAAGACAAAGAGGTCCTTGGTTCCTGACGGCCCTGTCCTGAGGGTACTTAGCAGCCCTGGGTAAACTGAGGAAGGAACAAAAAAAGCAACAGACCTTTACTGACAGCCACTGCTCTCTTCCAGTCCCACACCCAATCTCCTCACAGACTGTATTTTTCTCTTAAGAGAAAGCTAAAAACTAAAACTTCCATTTAAACCTCCTCCCAGAATATTTTTGCTTGCATATTAAGTTTTGCTGATGCTGATAATAACCTCTGACATCTGGACTCAGTGCTGTTCCATTATGGTTTTTGCTGCTATGAGTCATGTGGGTTAAAATTGCTGCTTTTATGACTTGTTTGCTGTTGCATACAGGTAGTGACGCCGGTAGCAGCAAGAGTACTGTCGTGGTGCGTAGGCATCTCCATTGGATAGATTTGTAGTGTAGGATGTGTTGCTGCAGAGCAGGGATCAAGTGTCTGGTTAAGGAGGAGAACTGTGTGGTCTGGGCCATCCCATTGAGCCGTCAGGCCACTACAGCTCCTACAGACTTCAGAGAATGCCTTGGGATGGAGATCAAACTTGCTCTTGCTTCAATTATTCAGCTAAGCTTTTGATTGCGACAACATGTAGAGTAAAACATTGATCAGTGTGCGATGTTGATAGGACTTGAGTGCTACCAGGGACAACCCTGAACATCAGCTGGCTTAGGAGGAGTGGGGATTGCTGTGTGAAACCTGGGGGTAATGTTGAAAATTGAGCATTCTGATAGAAGGACAGTCTGAGAAAGGAGGGCTGTCCTTAAGTGAATAGATAGTTGCATTTCTCCTTTTCCTTCAGGTTACGTGGTGTCTTCCCTTTTTGTCTCTGGATTGGGCAAAGCATCTACACAGGGTACCAGCACTCCCATCGGAATCCTCTAGCTTTAAAGTTAAGTAGGTGTTAATGTGCTTTATAATATCAAGGAGTCTTAGCAAGGAGGGGAAGAGGCCATCATGTTGTAAACAGTACAGCTACTATGGAAACTATGGTGACTTGCAGAAAAATGGTAGGAGGGGAGGAGAGAAAATGCATGCAGTTTTTTTCTTAATATTTAAATCATAACTGCGATTAGTGACCTTACTTCCTGTATTTGTTTAAATAACATGGAAGGCAAATATAATTGTTTCGAAACTGCCAGAATATTCCTGTGTTATGTTGCATGCCTTGTCCGTGAGGTAAAGATGCTTATATGTACAATTATCTACTGAAAACAGTTGACCTCATGCTCGTGTATCCTAAGCTATTTTGCAGATTGCTACAGTTCTCATACAGAGCAGTGTATGTTGTCTAATGATTTGTTAACTTTTCACTTTTTGGCCCATGTTTAGCTGTAAAACCACAGTCCTGTTAATTAGAAAGAATCTGCGTCTGTGTTTTCTTTACTTTGCCTTGTGGGGGGAAAAAATTAAATGTTAGGGAGGGGAGTTTGGTTTTCTTTTCTTTTTTTTTTTCTTTCATATAAAATGTTAGTGACCTGTGGCAATTTCCAAAGTATTTCAGTATGTTCTCTGATGTTTAAATTGAACTTTACATCATTTGTTATAGTGACACCTGCTGCCTTTGTAATGGTTAAGTGTATCTAAGTACATAGAACCCGCTTTTCAAAAATTTATAACTCCACTGTAAAAATTTTATCCTGTGCTGAAATTCGGCATACAGGCTTTTTGACTAGGAACAAATTAATCTTTAAAAAATGTGGTAGGGAGAAGTTGGTCATTCATAAGAGCTTACTGTGCAGTAAAAGCAAACTGATTTTACTGCCATATTTATCTATTCATGCCTCTGTAACTTGGAATATGAGCAGAATGAAATAGTGTGCATTTGTTCACTTTTTATGTCTTTAAATCTCAATTCAAGCTTCTGCTTAGGTCACTGGTGTAAACAGATCTGATTTTCTTTTTCCTAGTTCTTCTGAATATTCTCTCTGTCACAGACACCCACCAGACACTTTGATTAAAGATTGCTCAGCCATTTTCAACAAGGAGCCCAGCTGGTTTTCAGCCAGAGAACAGGCATTCCTGGACGAAATCTTGGAAAATTCTTTTAAGTCTGTCCTAGTTTCTAGGTCTTTTAAACCTGCTGCTTGTGAAAACAGCAACAGGTGCTTTTCTTTCATGTTAGAGTTACTTTTTTTACAAATATTTCCTGCAGTACAGAAAGTAGCAGGTAGACATTACCCGGGAAGGTAATCACTACTGATCAGTACATGTGTTTTATGCAACATTGTCACTTTTTTTTAAATGGTTGTGAGTTTTCCAGCATGTTTGCTGAAGATGCTATTATTACCTCAAACATCTCTTTCACAGAAATCCCTTGCAATCCAGCTGTGGTAGCCCTTATTGTCTTGGTAGTAGTTATCTTTTACTATGAATAGTAGTATAAATAAAAATTGTTTGTGCTTTTTGTTTGTGTAATCATAGAATACAGGATTTTTTTTTCCAAAGCTACATTGTCATAGTTTATATACATTGTGCCAGGAAACAAAATCTGAAGCAGATTTAACGCACTAAAATGCATGGAGGGTAATATTCACCTAGAAGTGTTGTATCAACATGTAGAAAGCAGATGATTGAACTTGTATGATCAAGTCAACAGAGTGAAACTACAATGAAGTATACTGTAATCCTGAAGTAACCTCTCTGTATCTAGTAAAGGATGCCCTTTTCCTTTACGTTTTGTTGATTCATCTTAAGTTTCCCTCATGTCTGCGCACACTGTCCTGAATTCATAATGATGTTACATGAATTATATGAGCACACAGTAGCTGCAAGGGGATGCTTTTGCAACTTGGTCAGCTGCATTTTCTCATGCTGCTGAGGAGACTGGTGTTAACAATTATAAATAATAATAATACTGATAGAGATATTGCAAATCCTCGTATACTCCAGTTGGGTCTTAGGAGGTGAGATGTGCTTGAGTCAAGAAGTGAACTGGGCTGAGGCTCACCTGCAGGTTGACTGTGAAGGTCTGCTCCAGTGAGTGGAGCCCAGGGAACTGGTCCCATGGCTGCGTCTTCAGGTTTGTAGGTGACCATGCAGATCCTGGAGGGCAAAGTTTATCTTAAACCTACTTCTCATCCTTGAACGTGACTGACATACTATGAATGTACAGCTTCATCTTCATGGTAATTCAGTAACTAGCAACAGCACAAGCTTTGGTGACTGTTTATCCAGAGTCTAGACATTTTATATGAGTTTAGGGCTCCCTTCTGTGTTTTATAAGGGAGGCAAACGCACCTTTTTTGGTCTTGTGGTAGCATGACGGGTGCATTGGCTGTGTGCTGTTCTGCCTAAAAAATATCCAAAATAAGCAATCTGCTGGTGGTTTATCTGAAACTATGGTTTAGCAAATATGACACAGGTGTACAGCCTCCACCTGTGGAAGGCAATACTGGGAACACACCTATCACTCAGTAACACAGCATCACCACATATAGTTCAACAAGTATAAGCTATCAGACAAAACATTGCATGGTTGGATAGAATGGGTTTCTTATAGTCTTCAAGAAGATTCAGTGCTGCTTTTTCTTCTTTGGTCTGAACTTCGGAGAGGGACACTAGCCCAGAAAAAGAGGGAATATGATAAAATGCCTCATAACATTGCCCATAGTAAATAGGTTTATTGGAAAAAAACCACAGGTGGAAGTGAAGATATGTCATCCACCTAGGCTTGCAGAAAATTTGTTACAGAGCTTTCTGAGTCAAAAGTTGGTAGACTCAAAAAAACCCCAGAGCTAGATAGTAAGATCCCAACCAAACAAAACATGTAAACACAAATTTAACCTTCAAATATCTGAATAATTCCATTGATTTCTATGGTAAGTGATTTATTGGACTGGACCAAGAATGCAACATTTTGGAACAAACCTCGCCAACCTATTTAATGCCTGCTTTAACAAATTATCTGGGTCAGTTTCCTTACTTTGTCATCTCCCCAGTGCTCATTGGCTCCTTAGGCATGTGCTTTGTATTATAAACCCACAAGCTATGAACTGTGAGTCCCTGAGGGCACCGTGAGACATCGGCTTCCATGGCGAGAATGGATGTTGCACAATGTCATCCACAATAATGACAACTTGCAGTCTTCTTAATTATCTGTGGTTTAAAGGTGTTAAAGTGTACATGAATATTTTGCATTTCTTTGTGGAACAGAGCATTTGAAATGATACATGTTAAACTCAAATATATGAAATGCTAGGCAGCAAAAGTACAGGGCATTTTGTTTGTTTGTTTTTTGAATAATTAATGCCTAAGCTGCCTAAACTTACCAAACATCATTTCATTCAGTATTGAACAATTCCCTGCACCAGACATTGCTAGGCAGTCAATAATTCAGTAAGACAGTGTTTATACAGTGAAAATCAGTCTAAAATACGTATGCAAAATCGTAAACTGGACTAAGTTTCTGTTTACATTGAATACATCAACAACAGAGTGGTTTGAGCTATATTTTGTGTGTGTAACACATACAATGTGTGCCCCAGCTCTTATGCGTACATAGCCTGCACATAAATATTCCCCATTAATGTATTCAGCTAGTAATGCTTTTTAGGAAATCAAGTGCCCATGACCAAGGACTATGCATAAAGTGTGTTGATGTGAAGTTTATGTGACAATGGTAATGGAGCATGTTTCCCATTACAGATAAGCATACTTAATATTTATATAGTGCTTTCCATTTTAAAAGCATTTTAGAAACATTAATTAGTGCAAGCCTATCAAGGGAAAAATAATCTGAGACACAGATTCCTATGAGTGAGAGAAACCTTGGAAAGCAGTAATGCCAAAAGACACTTAATAGTAGTAGCTGACAGCAAATTACGCATGAGTTTAGAATACTGATTTGACAGCAAGAAAGACTGATTGAACTTTAGTCTAATAAGGAGAAGTGTCCTGTCACTCAGAATGCTGAAGTCTCATTAGCAAAAAGATATTGACAGCTGGAGAGATGGAGAGAAGAACAGCATTCACAGGAAAGGTATTTGGAGTCTGGATTTATAAGGAGCAATTTTAGGTTAAATACATACAGGCTGGCTAAAGGACAGCACAGGAAACATTTGATAATGCTTGAAGGGTATCAACATGAAGCAGAGAATGTAATATGAGAAATGGGATTAAGTAAAATGACTTGAAATGAAAAGGAGCTTTTGGACAATATATTAAGAAATTGACAGTTATATCTATTGGCTTGCAAAATATTATTTCCAGAGGAAAATGAAGCAACATCTCTTGCTTCATTTAAAACTGTGCTGGAAAAATACTAGTAATGAGGAAGAGTTCTTCTGTAGTGGGAGATAGATTAGTTTGACAAACTGCACAGAACTTGTTACTCTTCATAGTCCTTTGTAAGGAATTACAGGTAAATAAAGACCCCTCATCTAATACTATATTTTGGAAAAACAATGTAAATAGAGAAATGTATTACCTTGTGCATGCAAGAAAGCCAGTACAGCTCTAGATTTGTATGCAGAGATAAATTCAAACGCTGAAGTCTCTGGCAAATCTCTTTTGTAGTTGTCAGGGCACCCTACCTCCTTGTCATGTACCTTCTTTTGTTAGAAATAATTTATATAGATAAATGATGTGTTCTTCATCGGTGTTACCTTATTTTCCCTGTCTGTGCTTCTTGCAATCATGCTTTAATTTTTTGAGGTCAGATGAGCTGAACATGCTGTAAACTGAGATTGTATTAAGGATATCACGGCAACCAGTTCAAATGATAGTTATTTTGCTGAGTGGTGCCCTCATCCGCCTTAAAGAGTAGTGTCTGCTGAAATGAGTTACTGTCATTGAAAAACTCACCTTTGGTCTGTGTAGAAAGAACCTTGCAGTATTTTCAGTCCATAGTTCACACACAGAGAGTATGGATATCTGCCTCCTGCCACCTGTCTGATCCTGCAGTTTTCAAGTGATGCTAATGTATTGGGTCTGTTGTAAGGAAAGGTCACAGTTTTCTGAAGCACTGAAAACACCGGAGAACCTAAATCTCATGGTTTAGACACTTAGGAACAAAGCTCTATTAGTTTTTAGTGAGTCTGAAAGCTTAGACAGATTATGTAGGTAGGGTGATCCTGTAAGCGTAACACATGAACAGCGTTGTAAACCTATTTAAGATAGGCATTAGTGAAAGAACATCTCTGACTTTCTGTACTGCTTCATCTTCCATCGGGGGCAGGTAGGAGTAGGTCCCTTCAGCTGGTTGAACTATAATAAAGAGAATAATCCCATCTCTGTTTTAGCAGCAGCACACAGAAGAGCAGCGCTATGGGATTTTTTCAGTTTCAACCATAGCATTTCATAGCACATACGCATCTTTTTTAAGACCAGTACAGCTGAGTGAATTTTGTCTGCTTATGTCTTTTAATTTGAGCATTGTGTTGAATTTATTCTTCAGGTTTTTATCCACATCCTCTGTGGAGTCAGATTTCCAGCTCTTGTGGACTGTATTTGCAACTTTTTGTAATACTCAGTGCCTTTCTGGGGTTTCTGTCTGTATCTTGCACTACACACTAACAGTAGTCAGCCAAGTGAAGCCCAGGGTCTTTACTTTTAGGGATGCAGGAGCTGCCAAAGCACAAGGGCTCAAGGCACAGAGAATCTGATGTTCCGAACTATAAAGGTATGCGTAAGTCTGGCTGGCACTGGTAGCTGGCCAGAGATGGGAACCGTATCTTAGTCCTTGTGTTCAGATCCTGGTGTGAGTGGTTAAAGCCACTGGTTAGATCTACGTGGCTGGCGTACAGTAGAACAGACTACTTGTTGCCCCTGCCAGATCCTACAGAACTACTGTACTTTGGTATATGCATCTGTCCATTCAATTTTGTATTTTTTTCTGATACCTTTTATGTTCTCAAATCATCAGTTAAATCTATTGTGTTCCTTGGATGTCTGGACTGAGTAGAAGTGCATTCTCTGCACGTTTAGGGGAGTTTCACCTCTTTGAATCTTACTGCAGGTTCCTGCTACCAGGAGCATTGCTTTCAGTAGGGTTATGATAGCCAAGTTCAGACTAGAGGAATGAGATTCCATCTGAAGTCCCTTCTTTTTTCTTCAACACGCAATATCCTAGTGTGTGGAATAACAGAAAAAAGCTTGAAGCCTCTGAGGCCTTGGGCAGCTTGAAGCAAATGCTCTCAGAGAAGGCTGATAAGTTTGAGACCTATTAGTGTGAGGGACCCCACTGACAACACTCAAGAAGAATAAACTATTAGAAAAAAAGAAAAAGAGCAACACTTTTTGTTTGTCCACTACAGGAAAACAAAACAAAACAAAACAAAAAAACAACAACAACAAAAAAACCAAACCAAACCAAACAAACAAACAAAAAACCCAACCACATTGCTGCTGAGACATACTCTGTTCTGGTCTTCTTTAGAACAGGTCTTTTTTCACACGTTTCCCCCAGCTATGTGTTAGGGACATTGCTCGGTGAGATGCTCAAAGGCAAAGCCTCGTCAGAATTCACAGGGGATGTTGTTTTGCAATTGCAATTATGGTCTAGTCTTGCCTAAATTGCTCATGGAGATTTAACTTCACTGGAAAGTGACCAAAGATTCTTTCCTTTTTGAAGCTCCTTCTATGAAAGCTGTGGCTGGTGGCAGCAAAAAATTCTGTAAATTCATCCATTTAAACCTCACTTGTGCCAACATGAGTGCAAGTTTGTGCTTTGTCTGCTTCCAGTGATTTTAACAATGCGTCAACAGGATGTAGAGTAAAATAACAATGAAAACCAAGTGCTGTTTGCGTTGCTGCATGTACATTATGCTATATGCATCCCCTTAACTGATTTATTACCTTCACATTTTGCTCTGTAGGTTAAATTAAGTCCTTATCTTCTGAATGAGTGGTTTTCTTTGAGCTTTAAATGTTGTTTCTTCTCTAATGCCTGTGTCTAAATGCACAGGAAATTTAATGGTAGGTTTGAGGTAACAGTGAACTCTTTACACTGGTTTGATAATCCCTAACAGACTCTATAGCAGTTTTCATTCACTTAATTGTAAAATCCATTACAAATATCTTTCGTTATCTAGAAAAGTTATGCTATGTGGTTGATTTCCAAAGTTTAAGGCTTCAGGGGCAAAAGTTAAATTTTGAAAACTTTTCCTACTTTTTCTAATACTCTTAAGAAAATGCTTTGTCTTATTACTTGGCTAATTTCCTTGAAATGTTGAATTGTGGAATGAGGTTTTGTTTAAACAGCTCCAGATCATGCAAGTATTGTGTTAATGTGCATGATTTTAGGAGGAGTAAACTGTGTTCCAGTAAAAATACAGCAATAAAATTTGCAACCTATGATTCTTCTTTGATCATTTAGATTCTTTGGGATTTGATTCCCAGCATTGCAAATTGGGTCAGTAATTGATAGTTCATTGTACTGCCATATAATTCATGGTTTTTGGAAAACCACAGCGGAGGCGTGACTGCCTCCTGGCTAGGGTGAAAGGACCGATTAGGCAACAGGAACATTGGATCACTGAACTGCTTCTTCATGCTGGGCTCTCGCACTCTTGGCAGAGTCCAAAGTCAGAGGAGTTTGTAATCCTGGCTCAGCTGTTTGTGCACCAACAGTAAGGGACTATAGCGTATCAAAGGGGAGGACAGCAGAAAATGAGGTATGCAGACCAAAACCAGAAGGAACAGGGAAGGAGGTTTGTTCATTCATAGGAATCCTTATAAAATCAGTTGATCGATTGTTTCATGTGAGGTGCTGAAAAATTAATGCTAGTGCAGACTGACAGCGTTGGATTTCATCTGCGCATGGAGAGCATGGATGGAAAGGAGGCGAAACTGCGTAGTCCTTGGACCTGTGATAAAGGCAGGCGCGTTTCTGAAGATGTTTCCTGCCTGATGCTGCCCATGATGTTTGTAATCATCCACGCGCCACACATAGAATGTGTGTCGGGAGGGGAAGACACAAGTGGAGGATTGTCTGTGACTAGGAGATCCTAGTTACTCTGTGAAATGCATCTATGAAAAATCAAGCCATAGGAAATGTAACCAACGCGGTACCATCATGGAAACTAACACTAGCTAATCCAACTGACGTTAAAATGTGATCTGTCTTTATTTCAATGACAATCCCCTTAATCAAAAGCCTGCATTTCTTACAATGTCATCGGCACAATGAAACACTGTTTGCTAGTCTAAGGAAATAGTTTTGTCTTTAGAATGAGTTTTTTGTATGGGAAACCTGCCACAGTTGCATTAAAGTATTATTCCGTAGAGCTGTAAACCAAGAAATAGTTTATGGTTCAGATCAGATCTGGTAAATCCCAACCTAGAATTACTCACCATTAGCTGTGTTAGTGAATGTCATTTTCCAAAATCAATTTTGCCATTTTGGATTATTTTCTGTGCACTATATGTCACAAGTGTTTATCTTGACAGAAACCAAGATACACTCCTCTCTGTTCTAAAATTAACTGTTTGAGTTAGCATGTAAGGATGAATTGGTATGATAAACATATGCAAAGTTATTTTTACATGTCGTTTGTTGAGGTAACTATAGTTCTGTTGGAAATTTCCATTAAATTTAAAGCCATGGCAGTCCAGATCTGAGGACTTGCTCCAATTAATATTCGTTAAATGCTCCTTTAACATACAAATATATAAAGGCATGTTTGATCATTTGGTTTTATTAGATTCTTTTAGTAAGTTTCCAGCAGCACAGAAATTCAAGCCTAAGTGATTAATGTACTGAAACAATGAGCTTTAAGTAAAAGATTGTCTCAGAAAAGGCTTTTTATTCACCTTGCAGTTACTGGTTTAATATTTACCTCTAGACTGTCTTTAGTGTATTCACCCAGAAATACAAGTTCAACTGTATGACAGAAGCTGAAAAAGCTGAGAATAAAGACTATCCTGTCACAGCAAGCAAACAAAATGACTCACCTGTTCCCTTCTCTGACAAGACTCTTCAAAACCAAATTTAAGTTGGTGCTTGCTATCTGTATGTTTTGTCTGGTAGATGTGTAAAATAAGTGTCTTTCTGTCCTTCAGATGTTAGATAGTTCCCACTATACAGTGATATATCTGGTATATTTTAGAAGGAAATATTGATGGCTTTGTTCTGCAATGAGGAGGACACTTTTAAAAGCTTGGGTGGAAGGGAGAGTGTAATCTGCATTTCACTTTTTGAAAATGCCAAATTAAAAGCTGTAAATGTTCATTTGACTGAAAGTGGTTAGTAGCTATTACATTCTTCCAGATGGACTTCAAATGCACCGAGATACACACCTGAGTGGTACAAGAGACAAGGGAGGGCTGATACTGGGTATTGGTAACAACTTCAGTGCTGTGCCAAGCAAGATGCACACGCTTCATGAAATTAAGTCCTATGTCGTTTTTTTTTGTCTGTTCCCTGCAGATCAGACCGTGTCTGGCCCAGGTGCAGTATATTGCAATATTCATTAATATTGGATGTAAGACTTAGGCTGAACAGTGCCACATACCATTCTAGTTTGTAAGCCTTTTTTAACATCTCTTCCCAAAAATTAGAGATCTAAATTTGCATGAAACCTAACGACCTTCTGACAATGTATGTGGTTTAGTCTCTAAAATAGTCATGTCTAAGAAAGACCAGAGTACCACTGGTGACAGGAACATTGCACAACAAATTTCAGGAAGGGCAGTAAAGATTGCTAGCCATTTTATCTGTCACGAATAGGAAAAATGCTGTATGTGGGCAAGTATAATTAGGTCATTGGTTTATGAACCCAAAGGTCTAGTTTCCCAACATTTCTTAAAATTAACATGGATGTCTATTTAACATGTATCTTTGATTTGGCTGAAAAACATTGTCAGAAAATTCCCAACTGGCTATACATATAAATAGCTTCATAGACATAGATTATTCCAAGGAGGGTTGGCAAGAACATATCCTCATGAAATTTGCTCAATAACCTCCAATTTCAGATACCGTGAGATTGTCAGGCTTTAAAATACACCCTTGGTGCTACAGAGCTCCCTGAGTAGCTGTCATGTAGGGGACAAGCTCAGAGGGTCTCAGGACCACAGTTATTTCACTGGACTTCTCACGGAGGTAGGATAATGCAGGATGTGATGACTGCTGGAGCCCAGAGGCTGCAAAGGTGGCTGGGCTGTTACTTATCAAACTGACTTCAAGATATGTTGGAAGAGTCTGTTTCCAAATCTCCTCTTTAAGGTTGTTTTATTTTTCCCTTGAATGGTAGGGTTGGAATCTGGCCTTGCAAAATAGTCATTAGTGCAGCATGCATTACTTATCATTGTGGTTTTTTGCAATAATAACAGTCTTACTAGGACTCTTCTCTGTGTGATTTTTCCCAGCAGTCTTTTCGACAGACATCTTGACAAATCTTTGTGCTAGATTTGCCATACTCCTTGCTGGGAATGTTTATTCCCAGGATTGGTTTTTTTATTTTTTATTTTTTTCAGAAGATACTCTTAGTTTCCTATAGCACAAAGAAGCACTATTAACACACTAACGCAGCAAACCCTTTAGTGATTCTGGGACTCACTTCTCCATTAAGGGATTTCACATTTGGAAAGGGTAGCAATACATCATCCATTGGAGGTTCTGCTGGAGTGTGGTGTACATAACCTTTGAAAACTGTTCCTGCCACCAAAAGCTGCCTGTTCTGTAGCTGGCCCAGATCCAGCTTCTCCCAATTTGGACCCATACTGGGTTTATGCCAGTCAGCTACTGTGTTCCTGTTCCCGTCAGAGGCAGCACTTGGATTTTGCCATTTAGACTGCTGGACGATGAGGGTGGAAGCAATAAATGAAATGCATGGAGAGGCATGGTGGGAAAATAGGTGTTTTTGGCACTCGTTTGGGACAAGCTGCATAAGCCACCACGGCTTAGACACACATGTGCAATGTGACCATTCTAAACCTGTGCCAATAACAACTTGCTTTTACTACATAGCGTGGCATCTGCTCACCTCTCCAGCAGCCACCTTCAGTCTGCCAGTGACAGCCTCTCTATGAATGTGATTTTTGTCCAAACTTGTATGGCTTTGAGTGGTCCTCAGGAGACCCATACATTTCTCTCCCTCACCTGGGTTTGTAACATTTCAATTTTTAATCTTCAAACATATTAGCATTGAAGCAGGGATGGATGTGATAGTGCTGGTGCAGGCAACAAAAGAAAGGAGTCCATGGAGCAGTCAAGTGCTGTTTTGTGGTGACGCAGAGCTGCGTCCCGATGGTGTCTGCTAGTGAGCCCTGTGGCACCGGGGCGGAAAGCATCCCATGGGTCTCCTAAGGGGCTTGTGTGCCTCTGCGGCCACTCTTACCTTCTCCAGATTATGGGATGGAGAGAGGAGGGAGCCCCAAAGGGCATTCACACAACAATGCAATACTGCAGTTTTCCTTTTTTTTTTTTTTTTTTTTTTTAAGGCACTTTAGCAACACATTGCATCATCAGCTTCAAGCTTTGTGGAGGCCAGTCAGCTCATGGAACAGTATCTGTGAGGGAATTTGAATCACCTGGGGTTTTTTGCTTTAAAGAGAAGTGTCTTTGGATTCATTATTCCGTTTTTTGATTTAATTCTAGCTGTTTGCCTCATATTGATCTGGACTGCTCACCAGACACAGTTTCACTAGAGTTTTTAACTTTTCAGTCAACGATTAAAAGAAAAAGCCCCACAACTTTGAATTAAGCATCTTCTGTAAGAAGTGCTTTCTAGGAATGTCTAGTTTTATCACACTTTTGTTGTCAAATTTTTGATTGCTGACACGTAATGAACGCACAGAAGTACTGAGGATGAATGACTCAATATGATAAAGTGGTAACTTTCCTACCTCTGCCCCTGCCCCCAAGGCTGCATTCCTTTTTTGATCCAAACTTCAAAAGAATTGTCCTGCGTATTCATGTTACCCCATTTTTCATCTGGCTCTGTAAAAGAGGGATGGCTGGGTTTTGCCCCTCTCATTTCTGAAAGCAGAAATATAGGAATCTTACAAGAGGTACATCCTTTCATGATTTTCTGCTGTTTAAAGGCTTGAGAAGAGCTGGGTGGTTTTGACAGTCCAGTCCAATTCCAAGCCTTCTGAATTTGCTCATTTTTGTAATGCTGGAAACAGCTCTAGGATGCTTACAGGAAGCAAAATAACATCTTCCTATACAAATTCTGTCTGGGAGCATGAGTATTTCTTTCTGCCTTGGGTTTGCAGCAGCTTTAGTAATCAAGTAGGAGTTTTATGCTTCGTATTTTGTCTACCAACTCTTTCTTCTGTCTGTTAAGCACTTCCTTTATGAAGAGAGAGTCAGTTAAATTTGTCTATCTGTTCATTAAACTCTTGTGCAGGGAAGAACAGGAGCAGTTTAAGTCCAAACAGCCTCCCTTTCTGTAGTTATAAGCATCTTATCTGTAATCAGCAAATGATACTATGCCCATCAGTTGCTTTTATATTTACTGCATTCTACCCCTCGTGCATGGGGACAACTTTGTTTTAATTCATTCTGTAAACAGTCCTCTAGGCTGTAGATTAACACATTACTTTGTTGTTGTTGCTATTTTTTTGGCTAGCAGAGGAAAAGTGTTAAAAAAGAAAAGCAGCAGCAATTATCACTAGCCAAAGTCATTAATACTAGTTTTATCAAAGTCTCAGTTGTTCTTCATATACCATGCTGATTTATTTAGAGTTTGGCTACACCTCCTCTTTGCTGGAGGCAGGCAGATGTAACATAGATGGTGTAGATGGCTCTTTAACACTGCTATATCCAGAACTGGGGGTTCCCTCTGTGGTCATTCCTGCCTAGTTTAAGCACCTATCTCCATCACATTACCAGGGTCCCTTATGTGGTCCTGTGCTATGCTCTCTGTCACAAAGTTTTAATGTGCCTGGCCCCACAGTGAAAGAGAAAATCTTACTTCCCTCGGCGTATAATTAATAAACAAATCAAAGTGGAGTATTTTTTCCACTGAAGTTGACTTTGTGCATCATTATTTGTTTCTGTCTACTCACTGGCTGCTCTGCAAGCAGTTCAACTCCAGGTCAGGTTCACTATTGACTGACAGTTGTTGTTTCATGGAATATTTGAAAGAAACAGGTAAAGTAATCTGTCTTCTGTGAACGATCTGCCTCCTGGTGCATCCAGTCATCGTTCAAGATGATTTTCACCATC
This sequence comes from Burhinus oedicnemus, assembly GCA_008921705.1. Classification (NCBI taxonomy): domain Eukaryota; kingdom Metazoa; phylum Chordata; class Aves; order Charadriiformes; family Burhinidae; genus Burhinus; species Burhinus oedicnemus. Next base: position 489,885 of record VFFE01006977.1, on the reverse strand, counting down.
ACAGGGATCTTCAGCTGAGAAGCTGAAGACTGCGTTGAGGTATGGAGTTCAAGGAGTGTCTGGACAACACTCAGTCACATGGTTTAGTTTTAGGTAGTCCTGCAAGGAGCAGGGAGTTGGACTAGATGATCCTTATGGGTCCCTTCCAACTTGAGATACTCTATGATTCTGTGGTTCTGTAGACCCAGTGGCACTTTGCTCTTGGCTCTGTGGACCTAACTCTACTGGGCGTTAGAGGAAACACACATTAGGTGCCATGTTGTCAGTGCTACTGTCCCTGCCGTACCTGACTTTCATACAGATAGGACATAGAAGGCACCTTGTTTTGGCAGTTCAGTGGTTTTTTATAATCACAGAGCTTGTGTGACTTGGAAGTGTGTGCTTAGGGCATTAGCATCAGTGCTAGTTTTGCAAGCAGCTGTAGGAAAGACTTTAGGCAGAATATGTTCTGCTGATAAATGGCAGTATTCAGGCAAAACCTAATGACTCATTATTATTTTATATTATTTCATTGTTTCCTCCACAATGGAACATGTCTGCAGCCTAGAAAAACAGAAACAATTGATAAAATTTAAATGAACATGTTTCCTAGACCTCTGAAATTTCTAGCACCCCACCCCAGAGAGGGCCTCAAGGCCCTTGTCATATTTTTTTTGCTAGTAATATCCAAGAGTGCAAGACAGGTCCCTTCCTGAAGAATTGCTGTGACGTGACATATAATTTTATTGGCACTTTATCCAGTGTTTCAGCGTTCTGCAGTTAAACGGTCTGTTTCCTTGGTCTCATTGCATTCTCAACAGAAAATGGCTTGCAGTCTTTTTCTTCTGGAATAGAGAAAGCGTAAACTCTAAAGAATTACATTAAGCTTGAAACTTGACAGCTTGACAGTACCAAGCCCTCACTATAATTGCTTTCATCGGTTCCCACCAGATTTAGAATGAGCTTTTATTACTGTTGCCTGAATATCTTATTACAATTAGCAACACTGAGTATGAAAAGGTAGAATGGATTCCTTTTCTCATAGCAGCTGGTGGAAAGCTGGTCGATAAATTATTTTAAAAGCTATGTTGGTTATTAAACAGCCACACAGTTAAACAGCCTTCTCAGTTTGCTGCTTTGTTCCAAATACCTATCTTGTATCACGATTTTTACAGAGGTCAATATCAATTATTTTATTATTTCATTAATGTTTCTTTAAAATGTTGTCATCGTTAAAAAGATGTGAACAGAATCAATATATCAGCACCTATTAGTTTCTATATTGATTCTGTTGTATGCTTTACATTAAGACAAACATTTACTATGCATGCTATGTACCTGACAGAACAATGCAGAAGCAATTACATACAAAGTGAACACACAAATATCACCATCAAAATCTAACCAGTACGTGGGATGTGCTTTGGGTTTGTTTCCTTGCTTCTGGTTTATGTCAAAACCTAATAGCACACACAACAAGGACAGTCTTGTTTGTTTGGTTTTTGTTCTGTCATTAGTTTTAAAAGATAAAAAGCAGTAAGATGACCACATACTTCGGACTACTGTCTTGCTAGTGAGTCCAGACATGTCTGGGGAAAAAAGGTTAAAAATACAGTCCACTGACCTTCTGCTAAGTCTTGGGAGGCTGATGTTGGTGTGTTGTGTACAAAGAACCTATACAAAGCAAAATAAAGCCAGTGGGGAAACTCCCATCTTTTATGACCAGACCTGTAATCTTTAACAGGCAAGAGTATATATGTGTATATACAATACAGTCAATTGTTATGCCATGTATTGTTAGTAATAAAAGTCTTCGGAAGATTCAGTGGGGGATTAGGAGGGCTGTGTGCCAGCAATGTCATGGAGGGAATTGCAGTTTACCCTGCACTGTACTGCAACAAGTGAAAGCGGGAACTTGTCACCCCTGAGATGAGTTCTCAGAGCCAAAGAGCTTTGGTAATTCCATATGCAATCGTTAAAAAAGTGCCAATGACTTACTCTAACTCTGCTCTGAAAGAAGATGATTTTATTAAAAAGAGAGCTAAGCTAAGCTTGAACTGAAAATCCAGGCTTCGGGCTGCATTCTGAAAAATTCTTCTTTTGTTCCTAATGATACCAGAAATGCTTTCTGTCTGCTAGATTTATTGGGAAGCTTTTCAAACAACCATTTTTATTTATAATAGTGCTTAAGAAAAAAAAATACTTTTTAAATTACTAGATCTTTTAAATTGTTTGCATCCATTTGTTCTAGCTGAACTGCTTGTTCTGATCACGAGAATTTATGCCAGGGCTTAGGCAGTTATGTGCTGTGTTTCAGATGGGAACTCCTCTCTGGCTTGCTCTTTCACTTTCTCTCCCTCTCTCTCTTTTGCAAAGATACCTGTTTCAGACAGAATCAAAATTCAAAATGTCACAATCTTAATTAACAAAAGACAGTGACTTCCCTGTGATGTTGGACTATAAACCTATTATTGATTCTTACTTTTTCTATGGAAAGAAAAAATGGAGACGTCAGGCGAGGAGGTGTACTTGAAAAATGTGCATTACTCTCTTGCTGTTTCCCAGTACTGTTGCATGGATAAAACCAGATGGGTTTCCTATAAGCAGACCTGTTACCAATAACCCGAGATGCAGGTGTAATTGCATTTTCCGTGATTCAGTAGAGTACAGTGGGTTGTTTCACACGGGCAGCATCTGTTTCACATGTACACCATGATTATTCTACTCTGATTGACATCTGCCTTCTCCTAATAAAGTCCCAGTTGCCCACCTGTATGGTGCTCCCTTTCCTCTTAATGCATTTGTAAGATAAAAAAACTCTTTAGAGCACTATGCTGAAACTCACAAAAAAGCAAACTATCTAAATTCGTCAGTGGTGCAGCATAGGTACAATTATCAAGGCTCTCTGCAGATTAAAATTTCGTAAAGTTTTTTAGTTTGAATGATGGTTTGAACCAGGCAGGTATAAGAAAACTTTGGTGAAGGTACTTCAGGTTTCTACTAGTATATCATAACTGAAGATAAAATCTGGCTTAGGCTGTGGAACTGAAACAGCTTTGTAAAGAAAATCATTGTACGTTGGCATTTGATCAATTTTGTTATGTTTTCCCCTCTAATTCTATTCTGTGTTTTCTGCTGTGTTTTTCCTATGCCTGTATATTACCTGTGGAGCTCCTTCAAGATTTTGGGAATATTAGAAGTGTAAATGGGCTTACTGGGGGACAGGGCCATTTTGTGAAAGAGAAATGCACTGAACATTACTGAATACACAGAAATTAACCTTGGCTCAGGAAGCCTCTGAGCTGCAAACGTTTGGAGACTGAAAAAGCACTTTGTACTCTTTGAAGAGCGTCTTCTCTTGGCCGCTGTTGGAGAAGGGGTTCTGGGCTACCTTGAGCTCACCCAGGACAGCTGTTCCCGCATTGTAGTCATCTGGTAAATTATCTTTCTCGTTACCTGTTTTAGATTGGCTGACATGGCCTGTTTCTTCATTGCCAGAAGGCACTGATTTCAGCCTAATGCAGGTCACAGTGACAAAAATTGCTGAATGTTTTTCAGTTACACTGCATGTGAAATAAAACTTGCAGGTGTCCATGCCTAGTGCCAGGTTAAGACAGGTGCTGAGTAGGCTTGGAATGTTAACGTGTAAGGTGATCTCTCCAAGTAAGGGTGGTGAGCACGGGGGCACGACAGCCCGAAGGAGCTTGGCTGTCTGACACCAGCATGGCACATTATCGGGGTTGCTTTTGTGCATCTGGTTGGTGGTATTGATGAGCCTGATAGTCCAGCCTGATGAGCCTAAAGTCCCTCTGAGACTCTGCTCTTAATTTCCTGATTGACTAAGTGTCTCTGAAAGCCTGGAGCCTAAGAAGAAACCTCTGGCAGAAGGACTTGGCATGCATGGGTTCCCTGAAGCTGTGCCTATATTTGCGAAAAGGTAGTAATTGGAAATTTCCATTTAAAATACAGTGTTGGTTGCTGTCTTTCATCTTGCTGTGCTCATTAATTCATGTCTCATAACTGCTGTCCATTGGTCAGGTCGATTCCTATCTCAAAACCAAGATGGGTGGCCTGCTACTGCAGACACAGGTCTTGACTGCTGGCCTTTCTGGGCTCCCCTCCCCTCCACCTCTGGGGACAGATCTGCAGCAATCCTGGCACAGTCACAGCCAGTTGGGGTGTGACTGGTGATGGTTTAGCACCAGTTAAGTCTCTGACCTTCATTACCATAACACTGGGGGAGATCCATGCATCATGAGTAAGCTGAGACTGTCCCTTGATCCTGCTACAACACGTATGCAAACTGTTCTGCCAGAAAAGGAAGTCTCTGAAATTTAAGGGCTGAAGAATCTTTCTGTCAAGTTGGCCATTTACAGAAGTAAGAAGTAGAGAGGCTTATTAGGAAGAAAAACCTGCTTTACATAAGAATTTTTCTGAGACACACAGGGCCAGTCCCATCCTTTTGGTTACTTGGGGTTTTGTTGGTTTTGGAGTAGTACAACCTTTCTTAAAAATCTTACAGTCTAGACTCTTTTGCAGCATTTACCTAACAAGTAATGACTTGGCTGTTTGGTCTATTGTTAAATGCTCCTGGTAAAGTACTTACTGCAGATGTTGCTCTGTAGGCAGACCCTGAGAGCTCGAATGGATGGAGACCAGTTACAGTTTTGGAGAAGAAAAAATTACTTTTGAAGCTGGCTATACAGGCTGTGTTACAGCAATTGCATCACAAGCTGTAGATGATTCCTGCTTCATATAATAATAGAAAATATATTTTCAAAGTGGCTTCTTTACTCCACCGAACAGACATTTTGATAGATGGCTTCTTTAAAGGGAAGATTGTTAAAGCATCTTAACCACATGTCCAAAATAAAAAGATGTATTACCAGCGAGTTAAGAAGTTCGGGAGCCAGACCCAGGCTCTTCAGCCCACATTCGTTCACTTTATGCACCCCAAAGTAAGGAATAGGGTTGGCATTAGGTGGACAAAGCCATTGTCTGTTCTATACCCTGGGTGAGGAGATGTCTCAAGGGTGGGTAAGGTTTGATGAAAATGCAGAGGAGAAAAACTTAAATTTTAACCAGAAAACACTGGCTGTTGCAGTGTCCAACTCTGTTCTGTCTCTGCCAACTACCTATTTTTACTTTTTTCCTTGTGTTTTCAAAGGGTTGGATGTGCTGTCCCCCCGTTCTTTTTTCTTCATACTGCTGTTTCAACATGTTTTAGCTCTCACAGGTGTCACTGTAGGCGGGGATTTGATCTTAAATATCAAAGGTTTGATCTTATTTCAGAAAAGCATGGATGAATTCAGATCTACAGCTGGGGAGGGGGCAGGAGGAACATAGGAGAGGCTGAATGGAAGTTAAGAGACAGCAGAAAGGAAAGCACAATTCTCGGTACTAAAACAATTTTATATTCAATAGAGACCTGTTAGAGACCTATTAAAGGGGGGAAAAAAGCCTAATGTAGTTTATCTGTTCTACCTTAACTTTAAATTGAAACCTGCTCCCAGGTTTATTAAGAACTTGCTGCTGCTCTGTCTTTCTAAGTGGATTTTGTCATTTGAAAATATGTACATAAGTCATATGCCTATACTGTACTGATCCAAAGTGCTTTTCTGCAACAAGCCAATTCAAGTGAATGATCCAAAACCTACTGAGCAGATCTGTGGATAACAGGCAATCTGGGCAGTAATAGGTTTCTGCTGGTGCCCAGGTATATGTGTACAAGTTGTTCAGCAAGGAGAAAGAATTTGTTTAATTCAGTCATAGGAGTTTTTAAAAGATAATTTTTAGGATTATGTCCATGCATTCTCCTACATCCTTCTGAGAAGAGGATGTTTTTAGCTATACCTAGTAATATAGTAAATATACCAAAGTACCCTAGTCTAGTATTAAGAGGGAACTTTTCATCGTGTGAACACTGGACTAATCCATTTTCCTTTAAGAGTAATTGTAATTTTATTAATTTGTGAAGTTGTGAGTTTCATTTTGTAGCAGTCAATGCAAAGGGTGGACCCCAGAGAGTTGCAAGCTGAGGCCATGGTTCAGGAGACTTTGTAAGCATGTGCTTAACTTCAAGCAAGTGCTTAGCTCCTGTTGAAGTCATTAGAATTTAAACAGCCACCCAGAGCCTTGGTACTGGAAAGGAGTGGAATAGACGTGGAACATCTGAAGCACAATCTGGGTTTTAGGGTTGCTGGATTTTCCTCCAGTTAAATGTTCTTATTTTTGTGATTTGATTCAATGTAGTTCTGCAGTTGGAGCTGCCATCTGCAGGCTTCAGGTTTTCATGCGGAGGACCCGTCCCTCCACCCTCCACCGCTGTCTGATGGCTGCAACAGCCGCCTCGACCCCTTCCGTCCTCGGGGACAACAGATGGAGAAGCATGAGGACATGCATTTCCTACACAAGAAATTGGTTCAGGGATTTTTATTTTCCCCCTTAGGTCTCCAGCTACTGTTTGTGATCAGCCTGAGGGGGTAAGAAAGCGAGAGAGAGCAGCTCCAGGGTTTGACAGCCTGGAAAAGGGTTATGACACAATTTAGCTGGTTCTGGTGTTATAGAAATGTATATGTGGTAAATAGTGCTAAGCAACTATGAAAAATGGCTTCTAGCATTTGCCAATAAATTTGTAATGTTCTGGATTTATGAAAGACCTTGACAAAATTCCTAAACAAACTAAGTTTTCCTTTACTGTATACTCTTTTAGTTGTGATTACAAGATTTGTCTTTTTTTCCCAGTGAAGGCAGTGGTGCTAGTATGTTCCCCAAAGTGAATGTGGTCTAGTTTATTTAAGCAAGAAGGAGTTTAAGTGGAAATGAGCCACAGAAATGTGTGCCACTTGTCTAAAACAAACATGGTTTAGGCTTTTCCTTACAAGTGACATCTATTATTACATTTTTAAGTAGATCTTTGCTAGTAAGCATCTGCAAGTGTGTTTGATCAGATGAAAAGATCCAAGACTATATTTATATTACTAAACCGGAATGTTCTTTTTAAATAAGGAGCTGCACCTATGCCAGCAGAAGCTGATTGGGAATTTGCAACCGAACAGATAGAAGTCCCTGAAAAAGTACTGTCAGCATTGTTCATTTACATGATGTGTTGTCTGTGCAGCCATTTTAGACATTACATATGGTTTTCTGAGGATCTTTAGACCATCTGTTTTGTAGGACTAAATAAGTAGTGTGGATGATTAATGATGTGGAGAACTGATCAAGCCCAGTCACTGGAAGTTATATCAATATTAAAAGTTATATCAGTAAGAGATATATGAGTATCTTCTCAGTGTAGCAGATTTGTTTGCCAGTTTGTTCTTACTGCAATCACTATGTCAATTTCTGTGATCTTTAAGGGATTCCCAGTTCACTTTCCTTCATCTGAAGGATTCCAGGGATATGTAAAGAAAAAAACTTGTCTAAGCATAAATCAAAATTATCCCCCATTTGATAGTTTCTAGTTCTAGAGAACAGAGTGGCACTTGCAAGAGCTTAAGACAGTGTGTAGCAATTGTCCCATTTTTTGTAGTTTTGCCTTAAGTTTTGTTTATTGAGGGAATTCCAGACTTATCTTACTGTGCAGTGGTTGTGATGAATGCAGGTGTTGTTGCAGCTTGGCTTTCAGCCAGAGGTGGAAGCTTATTAAGGAACATTGATTCCTTGGCTGAACATTAAATTTGTGGTTGCTACATTGAAAATATTCTTCATTAACTGTGTAATTGAACAAGCTTATTATTATTACTATCTGTCTGCTGACCTTAACTGAGACTAGACTCTTTGCTTAATACAGGGAGCGTAGGCAAATACCACACATGGCAGGTTCTCTAAGAGGGATGGAGACAGTACCCCTTCAGCTAGGTATCATTCTTTTAAGCTATTTCTTAAGCTTTTTTTCTCTAGCCTCTGTGAATTTGTGTTGGGGCCAGGTACAGCTTGGGCTCTGATGGTCTCTGACACCACCACTCTCTTCAGATGATTGAAATGGGCAGAAGATTTTTCAGTTTCTTCACTAACATAACTTAGGGAAAAGTCCAACAACCATAATTTCAGATCATGAGAGTGATTGTATCCAGCAATTTCATCATGACTTGCTGGGCTTTACATTTTGCAAGATCAATTAGAAATATACGGGCTTGTTTTCATATTATTTCTAGGAATAAATGCCAGAGTAGGCTATATCTGGAAGCTGAATACTCATAATACTGCCAAAACCTAAACCAAATTATTGAGTTTCATTTTCCATTTTAAACTGAATTAAAAAGAAAAATACCTTTATAATTTACCTTATATTGTAGTCATTGTAGCACTTCTGTAAAGGGGAGTATCATCGCATTTTTAATCACATGTAGATTCAATTTAGTCTACTTACATTTTTACTATTCAACTTTAAAGAGGTCTGTCTGCATATAGTGTTCTTGATGCATCTGTTCATGTAAGAGGCTTTTCCCCCTCCTCCATTAAACCATTTCGTTTTCTTTTCATGGTTGAACTTTCCTCTTTTTGGCCAGTAGCCATAGGCAGTCAATATGATGTCTCCCAAGAGCTCACACCACAGGGCATTGGTTATTCAAGGCCAAGGTTTTACGTATAGCCACGAGCTTTACTCAAAGCTCCTTTCACAATCCTTCCTTAACAATGATGGCTGGTGAGTACCTTTCTTCTGAGGACTTTCTGTGAAGATGATTGTTTATACAGCCAAGACAGCGGATTGCTGATAAATCAAAGAATCCAAGTTTTTCTCTCAGGGTGGAATAAAAGTACCGTCTCTGGAGCACAAATGTTGTTCTGACCTTTTGCCCTGTCAGTCGCGATGTAAGCGTTCGTTAGTGCCTCACCTTTGTTCCTGTGTTAATGCTGTAATGAGTACCAATTCTCTGTTTATGACCTGCTGCTGCTGCCATCTATTTTTATGATACCACAGAAAGTATATATCAGATTATACCCTTTGTTAGTATCTACTCAAGGTATTAAGCCTTCATTTTTTTCAGATTAATGAAAAAAAGAACCGTTAAACCAAGCTAAGAAACGACATACCCACTGAGAAATTCAGCCTTTTCCTAAAACACTGCTACACATCTTCTGGGAGGGCTGAAATCTCCTTAGTAAAATGCTAGCTTTTGATTGGAACTGATTATTTTAGTTACTAAGAACTGAGGAAAATAATGTAATGATCCAAGGACACAAGTATGCCTCCTAGATTACTTAAGTTTCTTAGGAAACTTTTATAGCAAGGTTAATTTACAAGGGTATTTCTCTTTTCAAATCCCGTGAGAGTTGCTCGAGAACAAAAACTTGAGTAAAATTGTAACCACAACGTGCTGGGCTGGCTGTACAAGCATAGCTAAGGGTGAGAACCTTTCAACTTTCCAGCAAGAAGTATTGAAGATGAGCAGTTGTGCTGATGTTACAGCCTCTGACCTGATTTTCCGTCTGCACAGCTACAAATTGTTTGATCTTTTCGCCACTAGGAAGCTCTTTTTAATTATGTCATTTGTAGCAGTCAGCTAGGAGATTATTTCTTACTTTATATTGCTTCACAAACATTATCTCAAGGAACTGGCCATCTATTGCGGCAGGAATGGTGTTGAGCAGGTCTTCTCTGGGGTCTATGTGAACTCAGGAATAATTCATTGCAAGAAACAAATGGGAGTGGTCCATCTGGCCTACTGCAAAAGAAGGTGTTGCATTTTCTCCCAGGCTATGCCAAGCCATCACCCTGCATGGCTTTGAGTTTCTGTGCTGTTTAGTTAAGTATTGAAGTGTTGCGTGTCTTCTGTTTCTTATGGCTCTTACTCAGCTGTGGAAAGAAATACCAAGTAATGTAACCACTTTCTTCCAAATCTTGGGCCAGAATCTCAGCTGGTGTAAGTCAGCAGAGCTCCACTGACATTATTAGTGCTCCAGTGATTCACACCAGCTGTGGATCTGGTCTTCTGTCTCAATTTATGAAGGGCTTGAACTAAATGTCAGGAAATATGAAATGATCTCTTATAGTCAGCAATTCTCCACATGTGTTAATGGAGTTTAAGTTTACCAAAAGGCAAGACTTCAAAAAGTGATCCAACAGAAGAATAAACTTCCAAGAAGAATGCCTTACTTACAGGCTTTTTGGCAAGAGAGGACTATACAACTCGCTGCAATTTAAAGAAATTAACTCAGTTATGCATCAGGATATGGGAATACAGCTTCAGTGAGAATCCAAGATTCAAAATAATTTAACAGCACAAAGCAAGCTGTTGGCATCCAGTGTATAACTGCCATACAAATACAAATCATCAAGTCTTAAAATTAAGTTGCTTATGAACTTTATGTAAAGAGCCTAATGCTTCCACTTTGCAAGTGTAGTTGGGTTTATTCACAGGCATGGTATTACAGCTTTTGGAGATTAAATGAGGACCATGTTGTTCCAAGAACACAGAAGCTTAATAGTCCTAGCTGTGTAATGTTAAAACTCAACAGTGATTTGGCTTATAGATGTGATCCCATGTATAGTGCTGAGAACAGTTGTTTTAGCCAATGAAGATAAAGTTGTTGTTGACATTGCTTAAGCACTGTCAGGCTTACTTTTCAAAATCAGAAAATGCTGGAATAGGTGAAACCTCAAAATCAACAAATGTGGAGTCTCAGAAGTCCTTTAGTCTTTTACCTAGTCTTATATGCCTATATGGCATATGAGGATATGCTCTAAAAAAACCTTCCAATACCTGAAATAGGCTGTGGTGGTACAGAGGTCTTCACAGCCTAACTTATCTGCTGATGAGACCTTTCAGAATTAATTAAAATGATCAGTGTGTGGCTCTACGCTGTGTGATCTACATATGTTCTCACTGGAGACTTAATGCTTTAGATAGACCTAGAAAGGTAAAAGAAAAACACACTTTCAATAGTAAGCTTGAGCATCACACTGTGTTGGGATATGCTACCTGTATTTAAAAAAAACTGGGATGCAAATAAGTTGATTGCTAGAAATCTGAACAGCATGGATTGATCTGATCCTGCTGACCAAAGGTCATTGGCTAAGGGTCCAATTCTGGCAGGTTTGTTTCACAAGTGACTTCTGATGAGACACACATCTGTCTAGATGTCACTGCATAGCAAAAGGAAAAGAAAATGCTTGGACATCATTTATTCAGACCTGAAGGAAAGCGTTTTGGAAGAGTTCGCAGAGAATGCTAGTTAGTCTTCCAGAGAAAGTAATTATCATAATCTGAATATACCAGTACATTGAATTTAAAGTGGTTTGCAGAACTGAAGTGATGGATAGAGTGGTAAGGAAACCCTTCTGAATACTGGAGAGCTCTTAGGAAGTGACAGCATCCAAGACTCAGCATTTACTGGGCTTTTGGTGATTCCCCAGGAGCACAAGGGGCTCCACCTCAAAATGAAAACCATTCCCCAGGTCCACAGCAGGAAACATTGTCGTGAGAGCTCTGAACCTCCAAGGGTTTGACAAACTTGAAGTGTGAGAGGCTACGAATAGTGCAGTGGCTGGGGTCTTAGGAAGCTAATTGCATTTTGAAGATTGTACTGTTCTATAAAAAATTCTACTCACTAGAGATTTCTAGGTAGGAGTTCTGGAAAACTTGGTTCTGAATCTGTTTGAAACCAAATTTAAAGAGAAAAAACATTGCTGAATTTCACTAGCTACATTGGCTCTACAACATGGAGCAGTTGAAGGCAAATGCTTGAGTTAGTCTGAATATTAAGATTGCTTTTGCATGCCTCATTGCACTAAGCCTTCGTATGGCAGCATTTGAGAGTAACACTTTCCATCACTTCTGTCTAGTTCTTCCCATCCTGGTGGCTGATGTATTGGCCTTCATAATATACAAATTTTTCACCTTCTGTCAGGATTACACCAGTGGAATATACCTGGGCATGAAGCCATCAAACCTTACAAAACTCCAGCCAGTCCCAAATCCTACAAGTCTGCGCCCTGCTTCCTACACCGATTCGCTACAGGATACTGCGCCAAGATTAAGAGTTTTCAAAGCAGCTAGTGATATCAGCCTGGAATATCATGGCACTGAGAACTCCCATAACTGTGATCAATAACTCTGCTCCTGAAGCTCATGAAACATTAGGATGAAGTTCTTTGCAATGAGGGTGGTGAAACTCCGGAACAGGTTGCCCAGAGAGGCGGTGGGGGCCCCATCTCTGGAGACATTCAAGGCCAGGCTTGATGAGGCTCTGAGCAACCTGATCTACTTAAAGATGTCCCTGCTGACTGCAGGGGAGTTGGACTAGATGACCTTTAAAGGTCCCTTCCAACCCAACACATTCTATGATTCTATGAAAGTAAAGTTGTCTGTGCAGGATTCAAAGATTTTTTGTGGATTCGGCCCATACATATAAAATTAATTCCTATCAGGGTAGGAAGCTGTTGCAAATGCCACCATCTTTGGAAACACAAGATACCTTGCCTTCTCAGGCATAAACACAGAGCTGTCTTTATCAGAATGTGTCTTGGAAAGGGAGGAGAAACAGTGAACGTGGGCTCTTGGCATATGCAAGAGATATTTAAATGACTTGTGTTGACGAGAACAGTCAAAGGGATGCTAGGTAGGACTGATCGATGCAGAGTAGCATGTTATTCAATGTAATGGATGTCTGATTTAGGCATGAAGTTTTCAGGTAGGACTCTGTGGTGTCCAGCTATCTGAGGACTAACCTGCACCTTGGCATACATGTATCAGTGAAAGATGAGTGCTTCTATTTGCATACAGTTATAGCAAATCATAGAATCATAGAATGTAACCATAACATACATACAGGGGAAAGCCAGAGATTTCCAAGTCCTGGAATACCTGGATTCATGTATTATGCAAAGATTTTCTGCATTTGCCTTTGTTTTCTTCTGCTCTACTATTTGGAGAGAGGCTTGCATCTCTGGGGCATGGATCTTTGAGACAACTCAGTATGATTCTTTATATGCCTCCATGCCAAACTGATGGACAACAGACACATGCTTAGTGCCAGGGCAAAAATAAAGAGCGGTTAACAGAGCCTTGTCCTGTGCAGTAGTAGAAAAGCAGATCCTTTGTACGTTTTCTCCATTTGTTCTGCCTCCCTAGCTCTCCCCGTGGAAATTGTGGGTGACATGGTCATTCTCAGGGTCCTAAAAGTTGTAATAAAATAGCTGAAGCCTTGACATTTATAAGCTGAATTTCACTGAATTTCATCTGTTTGTTTTGCCATTGCCATCTCAGCAAGTAATTAGGGCTTTAAAAAAGCGCTTTTCTTTTACATGTAACGTTAACAAAAAGCTCAAAATACACTATTAAATGGTTACCTTGGCGGTGTATATGTTGGAATTGTTTATATCTGTATCTAAATTTGTTTCAAATCTCTTTGCTTTGTATTTCCAGACCTGATCTGGCCTCACAGAAGACATCGGGCAAACATTCCCCGGATGCAATGTCTCTTGAAACACTGGAAAACACTTGTGAGCTAGAGCACCTCTTTGATGACATCTAGCTATGTGTTGGCTGAGAAACTGAGAGACTGGTGCTTCTAATAGAGAGAAACTATAAAATTAAAGGCTTGGTTATAGACACTGAGCCAAAATCTTTGAGGTGGTATTCGCTGGCATATTGGTCTAATCCTCTTGCACTGCACTTGTTCCCATTCTTCACTATGCAGTTGTAGACCCTTAGCCTGCTAGGCTTGATTTGTGATGGCCTTGAAATCAGTTTAGCCTCTGTATAGATCTTTTGTCATGTGTATATGGGGAAAGAGGGCACCATCATAGCATTTTGACATCCTAAAAGTCTCTGTCTGCTGATTGTATCCAGGACCAACTGGTTTCCAGATGTCTCCAGAGAATAAGTCAGACATAAAGAAGACTTAAGGCTACCGCTGTACTTACTTTATATACTGCTCCTTTCCTGAGAAGCTCAGCTTAGATGTGGTCTAGCTAAATCATCTTCAACTTTGATTGAGATATGTCTTTAAAAACTGTGAGTTTAGAATGATATTTTCTGACATGAAGCATACAAAGAAATGTGCTTTTGCTTTTTACTTGAAGGTTCTCTGCAGCCTTATGCATTATAAGGTGTATTCTTGCTTTTGGGAGTAAAGTGCTTATAAAGTCAATATTGAATCCATTTTAACCTACTGTAGAAACCCATAGCCTTTAAATTGTCATTTTTGTTTTAATTTTTCTTAAGGTGATTTCTAAAGAAATAAAATGCATTCTAAAGATACATCAATTTTGTTTTTATTTGTGTAGACACTCTATGAGTAAAGGGACTAGTTAGCAAAGTATGTTTATGCATGACCTCTTCCTACCCAAATCTGATGCATTCATGTAGATTCAAGGCTTCATCAAAAAAATGTTAGCAATGCGTATTTACCTTCGGCAGTCAAAAGTGTACAGAACTAAGCATGCATGCCAGGTTTGTGCTTTGCAGTTTAAAGAGCCTGAATCAATTCTTGTTTAAGGCAGACGGTGCCAGTTCTTCTGTCTCAGAAAGGATGTGATCCAACAAGGGTTTTAAACATGTGAGTAATCCCAGTGGAGTGAGCAGGACTATGCAACATAGTCCTGCTTCTGTCCTCTATGGCTTGCAACGGTCCTTGGAAGCTACTTGGTATTTTTGAAATGCCAGATTATTTAGGCCCTGATTCTGCCAAAATTCAATCCTGTATTTAACTAAAAGCATCCATGTCAGTATCTGCAGGATCAGAGCCTCATTTAAGAACTTAAATGAGGATCTGGGAATATTATATTTAAGCATTCCTTTCTGAAAAACATTTTACATTCACAAAGGGCTTTGGGACAATGTTATAAATCACACAGTAAAAACATGAATGGCCAAAATAGTTTGCTTGCTACAAAGGCTTTGTGCTTGAGAAATGACAGGACCACAACAGACCTATTCATACAGACATTCACAGACATTGCCTGATTTTAAATCTTCCAGTGCTGATCTGACAATGCTTTCAGCAAAAACTTGTATATAGTTTCAGTTTTCAGGTGAAAATGTTCCATGACTTAACCTGAAAGAGAAAACCTTGGTTTAATTGTGCCTGCAGCAGAAAATGAAGGTAAATGGAGGTGAACATCCCGCAAAACTCTACTTTTAAGAAACTGTTGGTTTCTAGTAGTAAAATGTTGTTATAGAAATAGGAAATGTTACACATCGTTGCCAGATGTAATAACATCTGTCAGAATGTTTATTCTTTTATCTTTTTTTTGAGGTTTATAGAATCAAGCTAGGAGTTGAGCAGAAAATTATGTGATGGCAGATAGATACCTTGGCCTTTGTGAGCACAGGTGTGTCATCTAGTTCAGGTAGCCAGTTCCCAGTCAGCTGAGACTGTGTACACAGGGACACCTCCTCTCCACTCGAAGCCTACTTACAGTATGTCAGTCTTCACAACCATGTGAGAAGTGTTAACGAAATGCTCCTTTCTGAAGATTTATGTGAGAAACTATTGCTTTTCTGACAATAAGGTTCCATTTTCCAGTTGACTTTGAAGAGTGAAGACCCACCAAAATGAGCACAAATTATTTGTGAGAGCAGAGGAAGTATTGCAAAAGCTACAGAAGATCAGTGAAACTTCTTTATGATGTGTATTTGTCCACAAGAATTGGGGACATCCACTTTATCCTCAAACTCATTCATCCCAATGCATTGAAATAGACTCAATGGCCCTTCATTGACCAAGCCAAGTAAAATCTTTTTCAAAGTAACCTGTGATGTTTGAGGAGGGAACTCAGCAATAACGCCTCATAAAAATATTATTTTTTTTTTAAATCTACTAAATTAATATGATACTCTGTGCAGCTTGGTTAAGTCTCCAAGAAAAGCTGGGATCTTTGCTAGCCCTCCATGCTGATGGAGTTCCTGCTGTGGGGGCTTTCCAAAACTTACAGAGAAGAAGGGCTCCTATACATAAATCAAATATAATGTTCACCTATTTCACAATGGTATAATATCTACTAGTTTATGTTCGTACTGTGGTCCACCATAATCCTTAGGTTCTCCCATGCAGACTTACTGAATAGTTACCTGTTTTTCCATTCTGCATTTGTGCCATATGGGTTTAGTAACTGGCATTTAACTGCATTGACTTGCACCCCATTTTTGTAGCTGATTTCCTTAGTTTGTCAAGATGACTTTGAATGCTCATTCTTCCTCAGTTTGGTGTTATGGATGAATATAGTAAGTTCATTATCCATTGCTAACATACAGACCATTAATGAAAACATTGAACTGTTCTGGACTTAAGGCTGTACTAAATAGAGTTACTAAACTTAGACTTACTTCGTGAGCATGGTTTTCTAACTCACCTTTTGGAAGACCATGTTTTCCAGGCATGCCTATAAAACTGTTACATGAAGTAGCCTGACATGAGATGTCAGTCAATTGCTTCTCCCCTGTCCAAAATATTTCAGTGGTGACAGAAGACAAAATAGAGAAACATGCCCACAAATGGTTTTTCAAGACAGGAAATTAACCAGTTAGGAAACGCAGATCAAATTTCAAAGACCATCCTTAATTAATACTTCTCTTTGATATTACTCTGCAAATGATTTCCCAGGTAAATTTTTTCTTCACTTTAAACTGTACTTTTGGGGAAGATTAAACATGTAGTTTTTTTATAGGAGGAAAAACATGCTATTTTTCATTAAAGGTTTAGACTTGTCTAGAGTTTTATACTTTTAATGTGACTGGTAAACAGCATGTATGTTTTTATGCATAACAATTTGTGATCTGAGGTCTGGTTTATCCAGCAAGTCTTTTAGTTCAAAAATACTTACAATATTTTTTCAGGGGAGAGAAAAATTGTTCTAAACCAAAAAAAAAAAAATCTCTTTTCTTGAAGAAGTGCTGTATAAAGTATTGTCTTTGGGATGAAAATATTATTTTGATTTTGAGATAATGTTTTGGCAATCTGTATCACTATTTTAACTACCTTCCTACTATTATTCCCCAAAGTAAGACACTCATGTATATACATGTGTATTAGATATGTTATTATTCCTTGCTTTTTACCTGTAACATATAAATGATTGTGTGTATAAAAATGATTCTCTGGAAATGTTTAGTACAGTCTAGCTGGCTTTAACAACTTCTGCAGTTTGATCTAGCGGCCTGGAGGTGCTTGAGGAAAGAGAAAGCCTTTACACATAGGAGTTCAGATGCTGCTAAAGGTTTAAGGTAAAGCTGCTTTTTTCTGGTTTGCCATCTGCTTTGTGGAAAAAACAAAATGTGGAAACAGTGAAGTAAGAATGGTAGGAAAACAAGGCAATAAAAGCATGTCCAGACTGCTTAGAGACTGAAGGTAGTATGTTTGAGCATCTTCTGAGCAATTCTAATTCAGAAAAATGTGCCAGCAGCTGGTTATCCTACTGAAAGAGGACCAGCTAGGGAGGGTTTCCATCTTCTGGAAACCTTCTTCTCTTCCCTCTTTTGTCTAATAATGCATCGATCCTTTCATCAGGGGTTAGTACCACTTTTCTGCTAAATATTTTTTTGCTTTAATTTTATTCTAATTCCCTTCAGAATATCTGAGGTCCCATTGAATCTTTTTCCTAAATTTCTTTTTGGCAATCTGTCCTCCTCCATTTCTTTTCCGTATAATGTTGAACAACATCTGAATTTTCATCCTTCTCTGACCATTAAATTATTTCCCTACTATTATAATTACACTCCAAAATCATTTTCATTCATAAAATCTATGAGTTTTAATCTGCTAGTGTTAGGAAAATGAAACACTGTATATTTTTAGAGGTGTCGCTAGTAAAAGGGAAAATACCAAGCTGAAGGAAGATTGCTTCTGGAGGTCCTTATGGATGAGTCTTGGGACCAATCTCCTTCAGCATTTTCATCAGTGGCATTGGCAAAAAAAGTAGAAACTCCAATGAAACCTGTTGATGATGTGTACCTGGGAAGCCTTATAAGAAATAGCTGCTTCTTTTTTGAAGTAAAAGCAGTCACCACCTTTAAACAATGTATGAGTAAGGCATGTGGGATCAGAAGTTTCTGATGGGTGTTGCGTTGTGGAGATTTGTATGCCTGTACAGAGAGGGAAAAAAGCACAGAGGGGAAAAAAACCAGTAAAGTAGTGAAAAACCAAGGGCATGGCTGGGAAAATCTCTGGAGTCCAGCCTGAGAAAGAGAGAGAGCATGTGAGAGATGGCAGAGAAGAGAGAAAGAGGAAGTGAGAGCACTTTTGGCCTAAATATTGGCTGGAAAAGGGGATGAGGACTCAGCAGAGACACTTGACCCTAGTTAATTCATTCTGTTTGGGAAACAGGATTGCAGCAGATGCCTGGCATTGTGTGGTCTTGAATTGCCTGCTAATCCCACTGGTCAGAGGGGATAACAATAACCAGAAATCGCTTTTTTTTGCCTGAGTTCTCAGGTCTTGTCAAACAGCTATAGCAGCCTTAGTATCATCTGAGGTGAGTTGTTTGTTAATGCCCTGGAGAAAAAGAATAAGCATACTATTTTCAGGTTACTTCTTGGGAAGGAAGGATAGCTCTGTTTTGGGGTTTTTTATGGCTCTCTTGTCTTGTGCAGAAATATTTAACTGAATAAAATTTTGCCATCATACCTACAACATCACAGAGTCACAGGACAGTTGAGGTTGAAAGGGGCCTCTGAAGATCATCTAGTCCAATGCTCAGAGAAGGGTCAACCATAGCAAGTTGCTCATGCCATGCCTAGTCCATTGTTATTTAGTAAGCACAGAAGCTTTAATATAAATAGCAGTTCTGAATGTAAATCGGTCTGTCTGCTGGGATTTTATGAAGCTTTCTGCACTCACCTGGCAGCACCAGTAATGAATGCTGCAGTCCCATCCTACTGCAGGTATCTCTTTTCAATGCTTATATGTACCCCAGGTGCTGTAAAGATTTTTTTCTGAATCTTAGGTTTATGCCTCTGCTGAGACTTAAGCCAGTGGGTCCTAGCTTGAATAGTCTTCAAAATTATGAAACAAGTACACTAAACCATTTTAATATTTAAGGTGAAAACTGCTGTCCTTATTATCCTCTGTTTGTGAAGGTCCTCTCCCACACAGAGCTGTCATTTATTTGAAAGAGACTGAGAGGAATATCTGGTTGGAAAATTTAGGTCTAGAGGTAGACATCCACTCTAGTACTTTCTGAAGGGCATGAAGACACATATTTCATTATCTATTTTTATGCAACTACTATTGTTATAGTGTTCATCATGCAGTAGTCATCATTACAGCATGAAGTACCTATGTTGCTCTGAGTAAATTAAATAATATCTCATTGTCCTTCTTTTCCTGCTTAATTAAACATCACTTGGAAGTCCTGCCTCTCATTTCTAGTTTCACATCAGTTGAACATGAGCCCTGGATTTAATCAAAGCATCTACCCCAATTTTCTTCTGTAGCTTCTTAGCTTTCTTTCCGGGTTGTTATAACATCCTCTTTTGCTTCCAAGGTAGTTTAAAGGTAATTTTAAAGATTTATTTTAATTTTAACCAAAATCCAGAGTTCTAAGCAGGAAAGACTGGAAACAGTGCACACTGTCCTCCAGACTCACCTCCAGACTGCTCAGGTCATGTAAAACATAAAAAAGTAGTAAAATACATTTACAGGCTTATTCACAAGCCCAGTATGGACAGCTGATTCCAGAGGGAGATGAAAATCCCTGCCCAGAACCACTTGAATTTAACGCTATTCTCCTTGTCAAGCGAGGAAGAAAAGCTACTAAGGTACAGCTTTGTTAATGCTTCCTCAGTGCTTGGCTTTTGCTAATGCTTTGAAGCAAGAAGAGAAAACCCATGTCATAAACGGCAAAAACTGGCAATGGAAAAGCCTTACCCTGTTAAGTCACTTCATCCCCCTTTTGCCAGCCCTGTGGGGAAAAACAGCAAGATTGTGCCCAGAGATGCTGGTTGGAGAGGTGAGGTATGGTGGAGTTTGAGAAGGAAGGGAGTGCGGTGCCTCCCAGGGTGCTGGAGCTGCTCAGCCACCCCATATTGGAGTCCTCCTGGTCAAGTTGGCTTTGCCTCCTGTGGTGAGCCCAGGAACGTTGATCACAACGAATCAGCCTAATGTAGTGTCCCAAATGGTGGGAAGCTGCTTCATGTGAAGGATGTAATTGAGCGGAAAACTCTCTGGGCTTGATTAAAATGGATGAGTTGAGATGTTTAGCCTAAGACAATCACCCAAGCCTCTTTGGCAGCAAGGAAAGGTTGGGTATCTTCAGCTTACCTATCTTGGGATAAGATTACTTGCTCCCAGATGATAGGCCTGTCTTTCTCCATGAGTATTGAGGGAACATAGACGGCAAACTTGAAGCTTGTGGCTTTGTGAAGCTGTGTGGAAGGTCGTTAGTGGCCAGGTAGCCACCATTGTTGTGGCTTCTGCACTCCTGAGAGCAATGAAGTGGTTCAGAGCATCTGGCATACAGGGTTACCAGACCTTTTCAAGGTATTGGGCAAAAGAAGTCACACTGCACAATGATGTGTCAGTAGGCAGTCTGAATGGGGTCCCTTGTGTTTCACCTTGGCACAGCAGACGCCTGGACCCTCAAGGCCTGCCCGTGCAGCGCCTGGGGAAATGCACGTTCTCCTGCTGCCTTCCCTGCGGCTCATTCCTCATGTGTGGTGCAGATATCAAGCAAAGTCACCTCAAAGAGGAAGCTGGCTTTTAGATTTTTTTTTACAAAGGCACTGGAAAAGCTTTTGTGCCACAAAGAGTTAAGCAGACAAAGAAGCAAAGAAATACATCTATTAAATAGTCATTAAAAAAATAATTAAATACTATGATCAAGAACAAATCTATCTGCTATGACACAGATTAAATTGTTTGGGATTCTTGATATTCCAGGTAATTCGGAGACCCACCTTACAAGTTTGCCACATCATCTGGGTGAATTTTTTTTTCTACTTTTGACTTCTTGCTATATTAGGAAAGGAAGTACTAGCAATACTCTCTGGTACCATTTCCACATAGCAAGCACATGGTTAATTTTCCTTCATATGGAGGGAAGAAGTTAATCTTTATCCTTTCCGGTAACCTGCTGGAGAGGCTGCTGGCAGCCTTGGAGTGCACCCTGATCTAAATACCATTTGCTCCATCCCTCCCAGCCTCTCTCTGGCAGCCACATCCAGAAAACCCTACAACCTGTCCTGAGCCCAAGGGGCATTTATGAGTATGTTCAAAATGAAATGCTGCCAGGAGGTAGTCTTCTCAGCGCCAAGCACAACTGCTTGGGGTTCAGCAAGGCCAGAGTCCCATTAAGGGTGGCGTGGTCCAGCTTTCTCCACTGCACTTAGAGGCATGGTGTGGAGCATCCCATAGAGCTGCTGGCACGTGTGAGGTGGATGGGGCTGGCACGCGGGTAGTGTGAACTCCTTCTGCGAGGGGAGTGGTCAGAGCGGAAAGGACCCTGCATTCGTAAGAGCTGCTGTAAGTTTACTTTGGAAAATCAAAACCTCGTTAGACATTGTCTGCAGGGAACTTTTACCAGACATGTTGAAGTAAAGTTCACTCCACCCTCTTTTCAGCAGCTGTGGTGGAAGCCAAGTGCAGATGTTATATTAGGTGTGGACATAGCGAGTGCAGCAGTACGACTGGTCCTCAGGAATGGATATGTAAAGCTGAGCGCTCAGATGCCTGACACACGTAGTAGAACCCTGATATTAAATAACCAAGGTTCAAAACTGAAGCAAATAATGTCTGCCACATCTATACTTCTCCTGCAGTGATCTCTCTACAAACGCTGGTTAATTATTCTCTACAGCTGATGCAAGAGGCAGATAGTAACCGTCATGTAATACAGGTGACTGAGGATGAGTGAGTCATTTACCCCCAGCTGTCCACGAAGTTGTTCGCATGAGAGTGGAGAAAGCTCAGCAGTGTGGAGCACCGGTCTTCTGCTGGGATCAGACTGTCCCCATCTCATTTACCCAGGAGACTGCAGTATAGTGATTTTAAACTGGGGAAAAGTAAAAGTTAGAATACACGATTCTATGAATCTTTCCTACTTGTGAGTTAGAGGCACGTGTTCCTGCACACCGTTTTTTCAGCCAGATAGCCTGTCTTAGGTCAACTTTCATTCAGTGGTCATGTTCAAGGCTTGCCTTGCTGACCACAATTCCTCCAAAGGCTGTGGCAGGTCTGTAGGAAAAGAACAGCTGAGAGTCCATTTCTGAGCAGCTTCTCATCCTCCCCTCATTAAGCACACAGTGTGGTGTCAGCGTGGCCGATAGAGGGAAAAGCCTGTGTCCTGCTCCTTATGTCTGCGGGTATTTTAGTTTTATGACTCCATCCTTCCCACAACAGAGCCAAAAACAAAGAGATGGGAAATGAAATCAGCTGTCTAGAAGCTGTACGAATAAATATCTATAAAAATAAAATTGGATTCCCAAGAATAAAAGAGCAATTGAGACGTTTAACCTAAACATCCATAATAAACTAATCGGAGCTGATTTATGGCGGGAAATATTTTATGCTGCAAAGGCATGGAGGAAGTGAAATAATTTCTGCCTAACGCTTGGCCTCTTGCTGCCTGTCTCATTCCTCCTCACGCAAGCTTTGGGAAGATGTGACAAACCTCCTCATGACAAATCCCAGGAATGTTGTGTCTTCCCCTTTGACTTCAGCTGAGCTGAGCAGCCAAACTGGATGATGATTTATTGCAACTGCTCAATAATAAGCTGCAGTAAGCCCAGAATAAGCTGTTATTTTGTAATTTTTTTTGATCTTGATTTTGCTTTCAGTTTTGTATGGAGGAACAAGCTAGCAATTTTCTAGTTTTGCAGCCTGCTTTCTCCAACTGGAACTGCCATGAGAACCTTTCCTGTTGCTGTCACTGATTTCAATGGATGGTTCATCTGCCCTCAGGTCATCTTTTTGCCTCTGTTTTTTAACAGGTGCATTTGCTTAATTAAACTTAATCAGAGGTGTGGAGAACAGGCATATGATTGGGATTCATGCCACCAGATGAGGTAGGATGAGTCCATGGAAAGACTCAAGCAGGACCAGAGAGATTTCTTTTTTAATGGAACGGTTCACTCCAATCTGAGATGGGGATTCAGGTACCACTCCCCACTGCTTAGAGATATTCCCTGTCACAATGTTCGTGGACGAACTTGCTTTCATGACACCAGGGCATACATCACCTGTCAGTAAGATACAGGAGAAGTGATGTTGTGTGAAGCTCCTCCCAAAGAGCAGGGGTCCACCCCATGAAACCAGCAGACTTGCTCGATGCAAGACTCCTATGGAGGGGACATCTCAGAACTTAAAAGTCCCCAAATTAGGCAGCCAAGACCAAAGTTTTATGCATGAAAACCACTGACAGTTCTCAAAACAATGGTATGTGGGAGGGTGACCCTGTTTGGTTTCATCACTCCAGTTCAAAACCATAAAATGAGAAATGAAACTTAACTAGCACAAAAAGATACACAAGCCAAAAAATGAAAGATGCAGTCTCTGATTTCACAAAAGATATACGTAGGTTTCACAATGCCTTCTTCATATCCTTTCCCCTTCCCTTCAGCACATTAGTTATTTTGAGAGAAAAAAGTCAGGCTAAAGTGGAGGCAGCCACATTCTGGGCAGCTTTTACTGTTTAATAATGGTTTCTGATTCTCAGCTCAGGGGGAAATGTTCAGATTGATGTTCACGTCTTGGTCAGGCTGGTCTGAGGCTCTTTGTTCTCTTACTGCTTGTGATTGTAACACACTAGCCCTCCCTCTCACCGGGGCAGCGTTGCCAAATAGAAGTTACTCCACACCCAGCCCTGTGATTACAATTTGAATAGAAAACTGTCACAAAGTAAAATCCCTTTGAGGGCCTCGAAAATGTCTCAATAAATTCTAGTGACAGTGGTGCTTTTTCTTTATTCGCCTGGCTAGATTTTTATTTTAGCCCTTTTGTAATGAATTGCTTTCCATTGTAGCACGTAATTACTTGACAGAGTTTTGCTAAGGGGGTCCATGAGTCAAGTCCTCACCTCACTGAAGTCAAACCCCAAACATTACCCGGACTTCAGGGAAGCAAGGATGTGACCCACGTGTTTTTTAAAGTTCGTAAAAATAGTACTGCAGGGCTAAGATGACAGACTAGAAGCAAAACAGACAGTGCACAGTGGCACCTTCCGGGCAGGAGGGCTCTGATGGTTAGGGTAATGTATGAAAAGTGATCTCCCTTAGCTGTGCTTTGGAGGAGTGGGGTAGTCCTTGGTTGAGTTTTTCAAAAACAGGTGGGTGATTTTTTTATTTGCAGGAGAGAAGAGCCTAGGCTGCAGGCTGTGGTACCACCGGTGGCCCAAATCCTAAAGACAGGTGCAGTTTAAGAGATCCTCCCTGTCTTCCTGCTCTCTCTGCTGAGGGATGCTCTGAGTTATCCAGGTGTGCCAAAAACATGACTAGAGGCTTTGGATAACTTCTGAATTAAACTCATACCTCTATGAGTTTAACTGAGTATAGCAGCCTTGAATACAAGATTGACTGAAGACCCGCAAGCCTGCGCAGCCAAAAACTACCTTTGATGGATCGTTTTGTGATCTTTCAAAATCCTGAGCAGAAATAACTGAGTCACATTTCAGTATCCTCTGACATTTGTCATCCACAGAGGGCGTGTAAGAGGACTATAGCATAAATGAAAAGGGTTTGGAAAGTAGCACGAGGCAGTGGGGAATGCTAGAGGGAGTGAGTAACGCAGCTTCAAATGTAGCTAAAGAAGAGCTGACAAACAAACCGAACAAATTAAAACAAACAAAAGGAAGCAGCTCTTTATGCAACCCCTGGAGCTCGTTGCCAAAAGACAGGGTGGATGCTAAAAGCTAACACAGCTCCAAGAGGAAACGGGTCAAGTGTTCTGGAAAAGGGTCACCAAATGTTGGCCCAGGAGGTTGCCTGGGCTGACAGTGTCTGGGGGCTGAGAGAGTACTGGGGGAGACGTATCACATGTATTACCCTGTTCCTATGTGTTTCTGCACAACTACTTCTTGCCACTGTTGTCGGCAGACACTGAACCGAGCAGACCTATGGTCTAAGCTAGCAGCGACTGTTCTTATGGGTATAGCTTATTAATAGGTTGCTGTATGCCTTGCCTAGGAAGGAAAGCTGTTGCAAGAGCAAATGGGAAATTCCTACACACATTGGTGTTTTAATGAATCTGGGGAATGTTGGCTTCCAACCAATGAATGGATTTATGAGGAAGGCAGCTTCCTATCTCCTCAGTGCTCCTCACTCCCCGTCTCCTACGTGTCTAGCCCTGCTCCACATCATATGGCAGCACCAAATGTGATCATTGTGTCCTTCCATCCCAGGTCAGAGCTGAGTTTGGCCCTGCACTAAATCATCTTCTCTTCAGCAGCCAGAGGTTGAAGTAATTCTTTGCCATGATATTTGGCGCAATGAAGTGAGTTCTGTTTCAGTGTCAGAAAATTTCCTACTCAGGTTTTTAAATGTGACGCTATATAATCACTTTTTAAATAAGATGCATGTGCTTGCAGCAACTGCAACAGAGAAGCCTTTGCTGTGCAAGTCAACATCTGGCCAGCTGCTGGCATGGACAGGTACCAACCTGTAAAGGGGTGATGTTAGGTACAGGGACAACTGCGGAACATCCTTAGGCCTCTTGTTGGCACTCAGTGGTAGAAAAATGCAGTTTCTCTTCCAAGAGCAGGAGCTGTAACCTTACAGCTGGACAAGGTCTAACTTGCATTACAGCCTGCTGTCTACCTGTGTGTCTTTTTGTGAAACATCCTGGTCTCCACTTACTTTTCTACATGTTTGCATAGTGTTGCCCTGTGTGAAAAACACTTCTTGTGTTTCAGCCTGAGAGACACATTTAAGTGGCTAATTATAGTATTCATTATCCACGGCCAAGTACTTTTGGATTAAAGTGCAGTGTTCTTGAGATATTGTTATTACAATTGTTTGATTTGATCATAAATGGGTAATAACAGACCTGGTCGCAAGGAATCAGCCCCGGTAGCTGCTTGCTCCCTCCCCTCCTCTCTCTGCCAGCCGCGTTGCTCAATCTGTTGGGAAGATTGTTGCAGTGCAGTTGGTTTGTTAGCTGTCTCTATTAACATACCAGACCCAGCAGCTTGGGGAGGAGCATTGGTCACGGTGCCTCATTTTCCTGTCCGTATCTCACACTAGTTCATTAAAATTATGAGCATGTTGTGAAATGAAAATAAATATAATTCGGGCTTATCCAGTGTAAAACTAGCTTAGTCATGTCGAGATAGTGGCTGTCTACATCTGTTAATTATATCCTGACAGGTCTCAGCTTGAGACTTTTAAGACATCACAGGATTTTATGAGATCTCTTGATACAAATTTTTTTCCCTAAAGTGCAGGAACAAGGGCCAGAAAATTTTTTTTGTTCTTAAAGACATCACTGCTATCAGTCCATCAGTCGAGATGTGAGTTACACTTACTCTCCATTTATCTGGCACACAGGATTTGTCTTCAGAAAACCCCTCGGCCACATGCTCGCATGCCGCCTTCATAGCTGCACACGACAGCGCACACTGCCCAGCACTGGCGTCTGTCATGCCAGGTGCCAAAGCTCTCCAAAGACTAATTCCTTTGAGAGATGACTTGACATCAAACAGCTTTTGTCACGAAAATCTCTTCTCTTGCTCCCACAGAGTGGTCTTAGCCTCAGGAGCAGAAAGCATCGGTTGGTGCCCTGCAGATGCAGGTGGCTAACATTCACCAGTTCCTCCTCTGAAACTTCTCCCTTCGGTGGTGGATCTGCTGAAAGTCCACAGCTGAGATCATATCTTCACACAGGCAGCAAGGGAAGACAAAAAGGCAAACCCCGTTTCTTTATGGAGTCCCACCCTGCAGGATATGCGTATTTCACCTTTGTTTTAATCTCTCCTGTTTCTCTTTTAGGTCTCTTGAGGCATCCCGCTCATACATGGTAGATGTATGCAGTGTAGTGATGATGGTGGTGCTACCAGCAGCGATGTATTGCAGATACACCTAAAGAAGGCATTGGTTTCTCTACTAGGCAAGTAACTGAACCTTATACAAAACAAAGGTCTAATTATTGTAACTTGGAAGGGAATCCTCATTACGGAAACTCTGGAAAAGAATATTATAATTTACTGCTTAAAGCAGTTTTTTTCTGTTTTGAATTTAAAAATGCTGTAAAGAGTCCAACAAGTAAGTGTTAAACCTTCTGTAAGAAACACATATGGAAGAGGAGAGAGTTACTAAGTACAAGCCAATGCTGGATACCTAAAGCCCAGAGAGAGAACAGATGTTTTAGCACCTGCACACTCTTTTTTACCAGAAAATAATTCAGATTTGGATGCTCCACACTGGATCAGTTTTTGTTTCTTTTTTAAAGCTCACTTCCCTTCTTCTTATGTTTAAAGTGTAAGCACGGGGAGGGGGCTGAGGAAAGACATTAGTATTATACCCTAGGTTTGCACAGTGCTTACAGGAAAATGTTAAAATGAAGTTTCTGTCTCTGGGGGTTAATAATGTATGGTTAGTGTAGGGTTGTTATGAAAAGAACATAGTTACAGAGAGAGCATATGGCCAAATAAAAGAAGGAATCCAGCCTTTTGGAGATGCTGTTCTCATGGAAAGGGAAAGGCAAAAGCTGACGAGCATAGGCATGTTGTTAGCTGCAGCTAAGCTGCTTGTTTTCCTTCCAAAATATAAGGATATTGCTTCAAGACATGCAGTATGTTTCAATGGTGATTTTTGGTGTAGAACTATATTTCGGCCACAGAGGTGAGTTTTTAGGGAGAGGCCTGAATGAAATGCAAACACCGTAACACAAAATCACTGAGCACAAAAGGTGTAAGGAATGGTTTAGACTGGGGTGAAATCCAATGAGTGTGCCTTGCCTAGGGAGTAGGAGGTGATGGAGATGATTCCTGGGAGACTCTCCTCTATGTGCTAATATATCAGAGTACAAAAGAGTAGCAGGAAAACCAGCCACAAAGAGACTGAAAAAAGGGGTAAGTTAAATTAATCCAGATACAATTTGTAGCTGTGGATCTTGGTAGATCTGAGCTAACAAACAGAATTATTTTTACTTATCACAGAATCATAGAATCATAGGATAGTTTGGGTTGGAAGGGACCTCTGAAGATAACCTAGTATGACTCCCCTGCCACGGGCAGGGACATCTTTCACTAGATCAGGCTGCTCAGAGCCCCGTCCAACCTGGCCTTGAATGTTTCCAGGGATGGAGCATCTACAACTTGCCTTTGACTCTAAAGATGCAATGTCATTTCTGGCCACTGTTACCCATGCAGGAGCTTGTGGCTTTGTACCATAGCGATCCTCCTGAACACAACAGGAGTTTTGCCTCCCATTGTGCAGAGTATAGCTTTCTAAGCACGGCCTATAATGTAACGATAGCTCATACTCTGCCATGAGTGGCACAGTGCCTAGACACGACAGTGCAGAATACTTTCATTTCTAAACAACTAGAAGAGAGTTTACTTTACTGACAGATAAAGATAAACAGGAGGAGGCAGCTGTTAAAAGAATTCCATTGACCACTGACCTGAAAACATGTAGTTTTCCATAAAATAAGCACAAACTAAATAAAAGTGAATATTTAGATTCTGCAAAAATACCTCCTACAGAACTAAGCCAATTAATTTTAAAGGGTGATATGAATGGCACATGTGAAAAGGAAAAAGGCATGGATTTCTAGGCTGAATTACCATAAATTTCAATATTACTATGTGGACAACTTTACTCTCTCAAATTAGACCAGAGCAGATGCCCTGACTGCTTCTGACTGTACATGGACTGAAGATGAATTCTAACTCTGGCTTCACAAAATAAGCCTAGATCTGCACAGAGTAGGAAACTCCTATTCCAGTGCCTTCAATAATCTAAAGAAAAGTGTTAGTGGCATAGCACTGGAAATAGCCCTGATTTCTTTGGCTCTTTTGATTTTGGGCTAGGGGTTTTTTGCTTGGTTTTGGTCAGGTTTAGTATACACCTAAAACAAGTGTGAGTGTGAGGGGAGGGGGTGTACATAGATGCCATCTTAGTCAATTATCTTCTTGACTTGCAAAGACCAGAAATAAATTCAGTGATGTCTGCAGTTAATATATGCAAAGTTAAATCACTGATAAGGTAGAGGAACTTAGAGGAATCTGAAAACTGATCTGTAACCTTCCAGCAAATAAAAATACTGATTTTTTTTTAACCTCCCTAATCACCTTCTCCACAACAGGTACCTGAATTTAAATCCAGTTGCACTTCTTAGTTGGGATAATAGGCTGATAAATAACGTGTCTCGGGGGTGGGTTGGCATGCCAAAATACAAGAGATTTGTTTACTTGCATTTGTCTAAGTACTGTTGAAATCTCTCAAGAACTCCATTACCTGAGGTGCCTGGGAAAGATGAAAAAGCTCTGTACGTGTTCTCCTGAGGTCACCCACATTAAAGGTCAGATTGTCTAAGCACTAAGCTTGACCACTACAAAGTTTAGACACAAACCTGAACATGCACCAGATCCTTCCAGGATGCTGTCCCTGGTATGTAACTCCTGTCCAAAACCCAAGCTTTATTGTGACACAGGTACAGCTGGCTTAAGTCACAGTAAAAATCTTCGAGCTTTTATATAGTATTTCTCTCAGGTATCACCTGTGTTTATATGCAGACTGAAGGTTCAAACCAAGTCTGGTTTTGGAAAAAAAAAAAAAAAAAAAAAGGAAAAAAAAAGAAGGCAATAAAACTTTTATGTCAAGCCATTCATCTTCTAAAATGACAAAACCACACTTGTTCCTCACAGGAAATTTTATTCTTACCTGGATGCTATAGTACATGACTACTACTCAACCACTGCAGATCATCTGATGTATACTCTTTCTTACCAAGGTCAAACACTGGTCCAAGACAAAGAGAAAAAAATCCTAAAGAAAATCTAAGGAGCGAAATACTGCCAGTAAGCTCTCACAAATAAGTAATTTCCCAATGAAATTTGAAGGAAATGAATGGAAGTCCTTGGGCTGGTAGAAAGTGCCTGTAGAAACCATACACAGGCCACAGAGCCTGAAGTAGTAGCAGAAGTTGAAAACAGCAGGACAGGTTTGGTTAAGAGATGCACCTGAAGAATGTGTAAGAGGAGTGACCACGATGGTGCACAAATCCATGGGACCTGATGAGATGGATCCACAGGTCCTGAGGGAACAGGCAGATGAAGTTGCTAAGCTACTATCCATCATATTTGAGAAGTCATGGCAGTTCAGTGAAGATCCCATTGACTGGAAAAGGGGAAACATAACCCCATTTCTAAAAAGGAAAAAAGGAAGACACAGAGAAGTACAGGCCAGTCAGTCTCACCTCTGTGCCCAGCAAGATCATGGAGCAGATCCTCCTGGAAACTGTGTGAAGAAACATGGAAAACAAGGAGGTAATTGCTGACAGCCAACATGGCTTTGCTAAGGGCAAATCATGCCTGACAAATTTGGTGGCCTTCTGTGATGGGGTTTGAGTATTAGTGTGTAAGGGGAGAGCAACAGACATCATCTAGCTGGACTTGTGCAAAGCATTTGACACTGTCCTGCATGACATCCTTGTCTCTAAATTGGAGAGACATGGATTTGATAGATAGACCACTGGGTGGATAAGGAATTGGCTGGATGGTCACACTCAAAGAGTTGCAATCAACAGCTCGATGTCCAAGTGGAGACCAGTGATGAGTGGTATTCCTCAGGGGTCGGTATTGGAACTGGCACTGTTCAACATCTTTGTCAGCAACATGGACTGTGGGATTGAGTGCAGCCTCAGCAAGTTTGCCAATGACACCAAGCTGTGTGCTGCAGTCAACACACTGGAGGGAAGGGATGCCATCCAGAGGGACCTGGACAGGCTTGAGTGGTGTGCCCATGCGAAACTCATGAAGCTCAATAAGGCCAAGTGCCAGGTCCTGCACGTGGGTTGGGGCAATCCCAAGCACAAATACAAGCTAGGTGGAGACGGCATTGACAGCAGCCCTGAGGAGAAGGACTTGGGAGTGTCTGTTGATAAGAACCTCAACATGAGCTGGCAATGTGCACTGGCAGCTCAGAAAGCCAACAGCATCCTGGGCTGTATCAAAAGCAGCATGACCAGCAGGTCGAGGGAGGTGATTCTGCCCCTCTACTCCACTCTCCTGAGACCCCATGTGGAGCACTGCGTCCAGCTCTGGGGCCCTCAACATAAGAAGGACATAGACCTGTTGGACTGGGTCCAGAGGAGGGCCAAAGATGATCAGAGGACCAGAGCACCTCTGCTATGAAGACAGGCTGAGAGAGTTGGGGTTGTTCAGCCTGGAGAAGAGAAGGCTCCAGGGAGACCTTATATACCCTTCCAGTACCTAAAGGGGGCCTACAGGAAAGATGGGGAGGGACTCTTGATCAGGGAGTGTGGTGATAGGATGAGGGGTAACAGCTTTAAACTGGAAAAGGGAAGATTTATATTAAATATTAAGAAGAAATTTTTCACTATGCAGGTGGTGAGACACTAGAACTGGTTGACCAGAGAAGTTGTGGCTGCCCCATCCCTGGAGGTGTTCAAGGCCAGGTTGGATGGGGCTTTGAGCAACCTGGTCTAGTGGGAGGTGTTCTCACCCACAGCAGGGGGGTTGAAACTAGATGATCTGTAAGGTCCCTTCCAAGCCAAACCGTTCCATGATTCTATGATTCTATCAAACAAAAGTTGGCTTTGCTTCCAAGTTCCCACTGTATACCTTTTTGATACCATACCAGATCCCTATAAATCCAATGAACTTGAATATAGTAATTATTGAAAAGTGAAACAATGCTTGGGGAAGATACTGTCTTCCAATCAAATAAGGAAATTATTTTTATTTTCACTTCCGACTGAGGGACTAATTATTAATCGGAAATAACCACCTTTCTGAGCTATGTTTACTATGGTTGCTATATGACTCTTCTGTATAGTGGATTAGTTTGTTAGAAATAGCTAAAAAAATTTTCTGTAAAACATACAGATGTGGTGATATCATAACATTTTAGAAATTCAAATTCAATTTTTGCCAACTTGTTTGTCCTATAAAAATTCCCAGAAAGTCCAGGAAAAAAACTGGAACAAGAAACGAAACAGAAGTCCAAGCATTGCCTCAGATTATTTTGGGGATTTCCATTCAGGGTAGGTTTTTATTAATTCTCTTTAAGTAAAGTCTACATCCAGACCAAAATTATTTTTTAAGGATGAGAAAATATTGCTTAATCCCTAAGTAATTTTTGAGCTGATTGAAAGCGATAAACTTTGGATCAGCCTGAAATAAAGGTTTTCTTTTCTATTTGTCCTTTATTTTGTTTGTTTTCAACTAGCAGTTTAAAAGAAAATAAAAATCTGTTCTCTCCTCAGCTCTGGTTATAGGAGAGAAATGCCAATAGAGCTGCTGGGATTTATGAGAATGAAGCAATGAGGAGAGTTTGACCTTTCCCCATTCTCCCCAGGCAGCCTGACTCTTCTGCCCTTGGGGCCTTCTGAATATATTTAGGAAAGGTGAAGGAGAGAAAGTGCCTCTGAGGTGAGGTCATCTTTGATGAAGAGTTGCTTTAAAAGTTGTATCTTTTGCCTTCAACATTAATAAGCTTATTCATGTTAAACTTTTCTTTTGTTGTTTTTATACTTGAAACAGTTTTTTTCAAATATTCTGATGTACAACTTGCATTGACTAACACCAACTGAGGGATACTCCATGCTAATTACACAGGTTAAAGTGTAACTTGCTTGGGCACCTTCTTGGTGGCAAACCACTAGAATTTCAGTAGTTGATGAAGTACTTTACTGAGTACTTGACCAAGCGGACATCTGCCAATTTGACTTAGCAGTGATCCCCTTGGGACACCCTCTTTTTTGTCCCAGTTGGACTTTCTGTAACTGAGAAAAGCTGTAAAGCTTTTGCTGGCACTAATCATACCTTTTCCACTGTTGAAACAATATAGCTACCACATCATCAGGAAAATTAAAAAAAAAAAAAAGTGTTTTCCAATGCTATCATATTATTCTGATGCATTGTTGTTATCTTGTTAGTTCATTTGTTTTTGTTTTTTTTTTTAATCATGCAGAACATACAAGCAAAAACTGGCTGACAAATATTATAGTTGCTTTCAAAATATGAAACAAATGGATCCTACAAATATCGGCCAACAGCTACATTCAGGGATTTGTTTTGAATGCAAAATAGACAAGTGTGAGCTGAGAAATTAAGTCCCATAAATCTATCCTGTGCACATTGCCAGTTTATTTAAGTGATACAGTGTTATGTTAGTTGAAGTGATCATAGGAGAGTGCTAATAGCAAGTGATTACTTGCTTAGGCATATTTATTTAAGAGATATAATAGATTAAAAGCCTTCTGGTCAGAGTGGATACTCCATCATCTTTAAAGTAAAATAATTCCTGCGATTTATGACTTCTTTTGTCATAATTCAGGCTTTAAAACCATGAATCACAACTGAATTGCTGTTGACTGGGCTGTAGGCAGAGACATTTCTAACAACGATAAAAAGAAAGTGGAAATTTATGATTGCTGAACTTATTTTCCTCTTCAAATAGGTTTGAAAAGAGAACACTGAAATGTTCATTTCTAATGTCCCCATGCCTCTGACATTTTCAACTTTAAAATGTCTCTTTAGCAACTGAAAGTGCTATCACATTATATAATAAAAGCATTTGCTTTACATTTTCATTGCAAGTCAGTGGAAAAGATACATGTTAAAAAGGCAGCAATAACATTTCTGTGAGCCCTATGTATTAAACTCTTTGTATTATTTATTGCATTGACATTCTACATAAGCATCACAAATGCGATACTTGACCATAGGTGGTGTATGAGGCTAATTACAGACATATGACATAAAAAGGAAGAGAACAGAAACTTCAGCCATCGTGTGCTGATGGCCTCAAAGCCTGCAGAAATGGGAACATTAAAGGCTGATTGAGCTCATCAAGATGAGGACTATTTCTCTCACCTCTTTCGTGGCAGCCTTCTGATAGTCATATTTCTGGACACCGGTGCCTCACCTCTGGGTAGAAAACTGCTTACAGTATAAACTGCTAAAAGGAGGGAGAACGGCAAAAGATGACCTGTAATTTTTAAATCAAAGTGGGGTTTGTCCCTTTTTCTATATACATGTGGCTGCTAACAAACTATGGTCCTTTCTGAGCATCACAGTATAGCCTAGCGTTCAAACAGGAACAAAGGCAATTGCCCCTCAGCTGCCGAAAAGTTTACGTGTTGAGTTTATTTTCTGAAGGTGAGAGACTAGCTCAGCCTTGTTACCCAAAGGTCTTGACTTCTTTGCCACAACATGCAATGGCAATGGCATCTCAGTAAGGTCCTGCCAGGTGTCTGTCCTCTTGTTTTGGTGTGGCAAAGGATACAGGTGAAATCACACTTTGTGCAAAGAGCAGTGAACGCTGGTTAGGTATGCTCAGATACAGCTGAAGCAATCTGAATTTGATCTGCTGATCTTGTCTTCCTTCTTGCAAATTTGCTTTCCAGATTACCATACACCCTTGTAGTTCATGTAATCCCCCATATACTACATGTGCCTTGTGACACTTGTTGGTCCATCCGCCTTGCTTTCCGAAGACATACTCAATCACTGCTAAGTGCTTGCTCACTGTGAGTTCCCACCATTATCTGACTTCTACTTTCAGTCTGGCTGCCTTGTAAACATTACACACAAGATGTAAAGGGTTTAAGTTATTGCTCAAGGGTGGAAGAAATACTATTGCTGCTCTGCAGCAGTTGTGTATAGGGTGACCATCTCCCAGATGATTTAATGTATCTCTCACTGGACACGAAGCCCCCTCAAGCCCCAAGTACTTTTAGTTGAAAAGTGATAATGTGATATTTTACCATTCACTTAGAAAAATGAAAGAACAGATGTTGTGGTTTTGATTTCTTTATATCGGAGTGGTGAGTTCTATACCACATCCATTTCTGTGTTCTTACAATATAGAAAAATATCATTTTGTCCATGGAGATAGATCACCTATTTCATACCGGTATGGGTGTAGGTCAGGGAAGGGTGATTAGAAAGGTTTTTGGGAATGAATGCTAAGATTTATTGGATGATGCCTCATGCCAAACTAGAAATGGCTACAATATTAAAATATCTTCTCTTTTTAGTTTGTCTGGCTGCTAATAGAATATCTGTTGCTCTAAAAAAAGGGCTGGCTGTACAACTTTTAATCTGAATAGGTCATTGTGTAAGTCCTTTTCTGTAAGAGCTTTCATTTGCTATCTGGGACCCAATAATGGAATTGCTTTGTATGGGGGAGCACTTTTTCAAGTTAGGAATGTGAAAAACATTCTTGTGTGACTTGCTGCATGGCAGTAGAAATGTTAATATATGGGTAATATGTAAGCAGAAGGTCTCTAATATCAAATCCTTCTGATGGACACGTGATCCACGGTTGAATTAAAGCTCCTTTATGCTACACACCAGCAGGAGTTGTAGTACTGGTGCATTTAAGTCACAGCTGCTCTGTTCAAAGCTTACTTTTATTGGGCCAGTCCTTACATGAAGGCTATAGCTGGGCTTTTCATAGGAGTCTATGGAACCAGTTCCTATCTTTCCTCCAAGCAGATGGTAGATACATGGCCCAATCTCCCAGAGTGAAAATCTCAGTCTAAAATTGTAATTTTCCTGAATTGTTCATCAACATTGGCTTTGCCCATAAAACAGCTGCAACTGCACTTTCATTAGTTTCCTTCCATATTCATTCATTCAAAAAACACTTCACCCGTATACGTAAAAGTGTATTTGTATGAGTACTGACATCTAACTCTGATGATACAAAATTATCAGGTTTATCAAGAAATTATTACATCGGGCTATATTCTTCTGTGTTTAAAATAGTGTCTATTTGTCTTGTCCTCGGGACAGGCTCAGAAAACAAAAAAGCCTGCGCTCAGTTTCTGACCATTCTGTGGAGGCACCATTCAAAGACACCTCCTGCTCTTTCTGACAGGCTATTGTACACATGCTGATTTGTGGACCGATAGGATGAATGCCCAGGTGGTCTCCAGTCTCCCCAAGGAGTGCTCGCTCTCTCTCTCTGCCTTCAGGCAAAAAGAACTGCTCTCTTAGATTAATGCTACCTTATCTTGCCTTTCTTCAAAGCTTGCCTAAGTCAAATCAGGGCTCAGCTTTCAGCTTGCAAACTCAGAGTTGTGAACTAAGCCCCTGAACTGAATGTTAATGTATTTCTTTTCTGAGGGTAGTAGGCACGCAATAACAAAACCTAGGGAATGCTGTTAGTTCTCTTGATGGGTGAAGTGTGTGGTGTACCTATGCGTGGGCATGGGTGCGTGAACTCACACAAACAGGGCACCCTACCTTTGTCTGTTAAAATAATTGCACTATTATGTGAAGAGCTTATTGCAGTCTTCTGCAGAGGCTTAAATGCCTGGCCCTGAAAACATGCATTTCAGAAAGATAGCATTTTTCTATTTAAATTCTTCCAGGTTTCCTTTTATAGAAGCATAGGCACAGTCAGCATATTCCTTTTGTTTAACCTTTTTACTGAACACATCAGAGCATAAAGCTCTTCGAAGTCAATGGAAGAATTCTGAGGAAATTCAAAAGACTTGGGATTAGGACCTAAATATATATTGTAAAGAGATACAAGAGATAAAGATACTTCCAATATTTTCTCCTTTTAAAAAATTTGGTTTGTCTAATAATAAAATTCAATAACTAATATAATAGCAATAAAAAAAATGTAGTAAAAGCATCTGGATAAGTTCTAACTATATGGTTGCATATACACATCCCACAAGCAAAAATTGTAAATTGAATCTTAAGAATGCCTTTAATTAAGAAAAAATCAGAGGTAAGAATGCAATGGCTCCTTGACGGTAGTTGTAGAAGTAATCTCCTATGAACCAATTCCTTTTGGTTCAGTGTTCCCTCCTTGTAGATTATTCTCTGCTAGAAAGACCCAATATCTGTTCCCTTTATCCAGAAGTGGTTCCCTTCAGGATTTTGATAGCCAAACATTCTTTAAACTGTTAGAATTTAAAATGTTGTCTTTAAGATTTAACGATCCCTTCTGTTTCAACACAGATTTCTCTCTTGTGATTTTGCTCACTCTGTAGCTGACATCTGTAACCATGGCTCAGGCCCTTTCCCTGCATTGCCAGATCCAGAATATGGACTATGAAGTAATTATAAGTAATGAATATTAGTGAAAAGATTTTAGTTTTTTTAAAAAAAAACCAAATTGTTTTGCTGTATTTTTTTGCCACCTTCTGCCAAGAGAGAAGGTTCCTCATCAGACTCAGACATGTGCTGTACTATCAGCAGTGGTTGCACAGCACCCATGGTCATCTTCATCTGCTGAAAAAATGAGGTGCACATGGGGGATTCCCTCCATTGCCTCCTACCATGAAACCCCTTGTTCTCTCTCAGAGTAAGGGAGCTGTAAGTTACTTCGCTCATCTAGGCTGAAGAGTGTGCTACCATCAGTTGCGTACCAGCTGTCCTTGACAAAGTGAAGACTGTAAATGAATACTGAAGAGCTATAGCAAATAAGAAATAGCTTTTTTTCCCCTTGACTTAGATCTTTGCTGTTGCTTTGCTGCAAAACTCATTAACTCTAATGCAAAAAATATATAGAGACTTTCATATAAGGTATTTCTATCCATGTTATGCATGTTACTTTCAGTCTTAAAGCTTTTCAGCACCCAAGGATCATCCATAGTTGGATAGTTAATACGTTCCAACAGCAGGACATTGCTGGGGAGCTGTCTCAGGGATAACACATATATCCTACAGGTATTTTAATTATTACCTTAACTATAGTGAGTAGCTTATTACTACTTTATATCTCAGGGGGCATTTTTGACCTAGCTCCTTAATTTATCTTTACAACTTATGATCTGTAAAACAATGAAGCAAAATCTAACAGTCTAAAGTTTTCCTCAACTTTCCTGCTTAAAAGCTTTATTTGCCTAGCTTTTTTTGTTGGGATGGAATTAACTCCATTCTCACAAAAAGAAGAGAAAGTCAAAAGAAGAGCTTCTGCAGGAAGTTTTAGCACAGAGCAATGAAATTAAAATATTTTCTTCCTCTGTTTGCCCTGTTCAGCCCTTCTCCCTTTAGTTTCACAGTTGCTTAATTTAATTAAGAGGAACAAGGATTCTCAAGAAGATATGTGCAACAGGGTATTAGCACCCATGATTCAGTCTCCCCCATGCTGATGGAAATGCTTATGATTTCAGAAACAGAATTAGTGCTGCTGAACACCCCTCAGACACAATCAGCAACTCTGCGGCACTAGGAATTTGAAGAACGATCCTGTGAAAATAGATGTTGACAAGACCTCAGATCCCGTTCTCCATCAGCGCCCTGAGATACTATAAGCATTGGTGTGTAGGAACTCAAACACAAACCAAGAGTCGGGATTTTCTCAGCTTTTAAGACAAAATAGGAGGAGCGTTTGCCCAAGAAAAGGAGGGGCCCTGGAAGGAAGCAGACATGTTATACATTCAAGAAAGACATGTATGAACAGAAGATGCTGGGCAAACTTTGCAAGAAGAAGCAAAGCTCATGGAAAAATTTCTCCAGTTGCTGCTGATAAGCACAGCAGTAGATTTATCAGGGGCAACAGGGCTCTCGGACCTCCACTGGCCCCAGAGCACCTCTCTGTAGGCTGATACACTCCAGCATCTATACAGCCCTCTCACATGTCCAGCAGTCCCACTGCATGTCCAGAGAAAAACCACAGTCAATACAGCATCTGTAACAATGAACAAATTCTGGTCTTCAAACACAGATCACTTCGAAGGCATTGCACCGACGTTAGAGCCCTCAGCTTCGGCCCTTTATTCACAAACTGCGTGCTTTTTCTTCTCAGCTTTGAAATATTGTAGGCATAATAACGCTTTCACCTTTTATCCATCCAGCATTTTGTACTGAGCATTTGTTTTTCCCCACCCTCCCCGTCTTGCATACCTGGGTTGCATATAAGGCAACTATTGCAGCCTGTGGCTGCAGTAACGTAATTAGTATTTGTTAATAAGGCACCAAATCTGTAGTACAAAGTGGGGCACTGAAAATCTTCAGTGTGATGCTGAAAGCAGCAGAATGGACTGGAATACGTTAGGAAGTTTTAAAAGGCATTAATCCTGAGGGATACTCACCAGCAGAAACAATCCAGCCCTCTGTGAATCAGAGTGACACGGCTGCGGTAGCCCAGGGAGCAGAGGGCGGTCAGCAGAGGTTGCACTATATGTGATGGGTTTCGCTGTAAACCACTCAGACTCTCATAGCACACAAAAAAAATTGCAACGAAATGAGCAAATTCTGAGAAAAAACATTGTTCAAGCCTTTGTGTTGCTTTAAGGCTATGAGAGCTCATTAAACCATTCCACAAATACGAAATCATGTGTTCCCATTCAGTTTTAAAAAAGTGCAAATATGTCTATTAAACTGAACATCTCCATTAAACTGAACATCTCCAGGCACTACACTAAAAAACATACAGACCCTGCCCTGCCAACTAAGGTCTCAATCCTCACATAACAGCAGTCCCACTAAACACAGAGGAAAGTGGCTGAGCACAAAAAAGCGTGCAAGACTTAGCAAAACTGAGGCCTCCAAGTTCACCAAAAAATAGAGTTAAAACATGGATGGATAAAAAGTGAAAGGGGCAATGGTAGTGTGCAGGTATGAATGGATATCTGGTTGCATCACAGATGATACAGTATAAATACATCTGTGCACACATTAAAAAATGTATAAATCCCCTCGTACCCTTTTCGCATTTGCATCCCACATGCTTCTGCCGAGCCACTCAGGACTGTGTAAAAGAGCCCACTGTTAGCCAGCAACCGGGGAGCCGGGGGCAGCTTCTGAGCATGGAAAAAGCCACATTTTACTTATCTTTCCTCTCTCCTCGCGCCCAGATGCTTTGCAAAACAAACAAACTGCATATCTACATATCATAGCCAAAACTACGTATCAGACTACATTCACTGAAAGCCTTACTGTCTGGAGCTGTAAGATTCAGCAAACCTTGGCTGGGCTGTCCATGAGCCTGCTGCTTGATTTATGTTTTCAGATGGAAACTATATGAAGCTCTTAGTTATGCCTGGTTTTCTGCCAAAATCAGTTTGACCTAAACTAGGCTTTATAGAAACTTAAAGCACAAGGTGAAATGTCACATAATCCACAGTAAAACCTGGCTCTTTTTTTTTTTTTTTCAAGAAAGTGTACATTTTCTTGGGCCAAACTCTGAAGTTTTTACTCATTTTAAACTTTCTCTGTGGGTGCTCTGAAAGGAGTAGCTGGAAGGCCCAAATTGGCTTTCCTGTCTTGTCTTCTTTCACGGCGTATTGGTTGAGTCTGATACCAAGGCAACAAAGAAGGAATGAATGTTGAATTGGGACTGAAAGTTGTCTGTTTTCAATAACAAGCACTATCTCTAGAGGAAAAGATCCAACTTTATACACGTGTAGGAGGCTGACAAGTTTCAACAAAACAAATGCAGAGGCAAAGAAATCATTGTGAGCTCTAAGCATCAGAAAAAAAGCAGAGATAAGAAGCTAAGCGGGGGAATATTCACCAATTTGTCTTTGAAAAAAGAAATTGTACATCAGCTTCCATCCCCTTTAGCCGATTAAAAAGAGTGGGCAATGTTCTTTAGCGGCATCAGACGTTCGGCTTAATTACCGTAATTTGTAAGAAGGGAAGTGCCACCTAGTGGCACGGACCGTGTGACTGCTCCCGCTGCAGGAGCTCATCCTGCGAGAGGCAGCGAGGACGTGCTGCATTGCCAGAGGTCCCCACAAATTTGCTAAATACTCTGGACTAATACGTGCTATTAATTCTTTATCAAGTGCCAATGGGAATCATGGCACCAGGCAAACACAGGGGGCCTCCTAGTCTAATTTAGATGGGACAATAGGGCCCAGAGACCCAAGATGGATATCCCAAGTGCAGATGCATTCCTTTTAATTCTGTTTGGTTTACCAAATAGGAATTCCTCTAGGAAACCTCAACAAAGAAGTGGATTAATGAGAACCCTAGCAGAGAGTGTTTGCTGTATAAGCAATTCCAAGCCTAAGTAAAGCAAGGGGCAAAGTCTGATCCGCGTTCAGTACCAAACTCAAATAAATTCTGACAGAAGTCGGTGAAAAATGCACCAGCTGCAGGTCAGCAAGAAATGCTAACAACTCTCAAACACTGGCCTGCCTATTTTCATTAAAAAGCAAACAAAGAGCAAAACAAACACTTATTTTTCCCTTGCCTTTTGTTGTTCTGTGAAGTTTGTTTTGACATTCGTGCTCCTTCAGCTATACTGTCCCTAGTTTCTTCCATTTTCATGGCAACTTGCTGCTCCTCTACCCCCATTACCTTCACCTGGCTACAGGTAAGGTAGGCTGCTCCTGTGATCAGGACATGTCGTTCCTCAGACTGCTTTCACCTTGCTGCTGCCAGGTCCATTCTCTGTCTCTGCTGTCCCACTGACTCCTCAAATTCCCTGGCACAAAAGTTTGCTTTTCTGGGTAGAAGCAGGAATACCCTCCTGTCCTGAGCTGGTTACAGCTGCTCACCTGGAACGTATCGGGGGATCCTCTCTCCTCTTGGACTGACCTGAGTCTGCAGTGCTAAAGACTTGCTTAATGCAAGAGAGGGAGGTTGCTGTACTTCAAAGTGCTTTGATGTTAACAGCTTGGTCATAGTTGGCGTGTAGCAACTATGTCCAAAGGACCAGCCAGCTTTTGCTTCACTATGAGTTATGGGTTCCATACTGTGGGATTTCCTCTGACTTACATGCTCTGAATTACTTCGCTTTCCTGATAGGCCCTGCACATTTTGGGACAGTGGCATAGTTGATGGGAACTAGCCAGAAAGCAGTCTGCAAGAAGCAAACTCCCCCAAATCTATAACCTCTCCTACCATCCCATGACCAGCATGGCTGCTGGGCTGGCTGACACCATCTTCAAATGGTTAGCTGTTTGATTCACTGCACACAGAAAAGTGTGATATCCTGCAATGCTGGTAATAGGCAAGACACAGAAGCTGTGAAACTGTGTATGCTACTGGGTAGCATTACTATTGGTTTCAGTAGAAACTTTTAAAACCACAGCTTCCCTTATCCCTCATGCATCTGAACCAGGGGAAGAAAAAAAGTGAGAAAGAAGGTGATCAAACAGCTCCTTCTTAAGTGGCTTTTCTTGGAATACCCTGCGCAATGGTGTAGCTGAGGCCAAAGACAAGAAAAAGAAGTACATTCCCTCCCAATCTGAGCAGACCACCTCTTGTCCTTTGAAATAAAATACTAGGCAGGTGGGTTTATCTACATGTATTGTACCACAGTCCCCTTCATTTGTTGCCTCACAGGACCATTACTGGTGGCAGGACCAGTGGGAAGAACCAGCAGTGATCACAAAACATCCATATGGCAGCAGATTTTGGAGAGTCTTGAGGGAGCTGGTGCCCCCAGCATGAGAGCTCCTTATCTGCTCTAGAGCATGTCACTGACTCTGTTTGCAAACTCACCACCCAGAAGAGATAGCACAAGCTGCTACCTAAGCACTTTGGGCATGGAAATGTCAACTGCTGGAGCTATTGTGCTGAAGGCATGTGCTCAGCCAGGTGTCCTGTTCAAACTAGAAGAGAGGACCCCTCCATTGCACTCCTGCACCAAGCTAACAGTAGTGTAGGTCCACTAGCATTGGTATGGAAAAGTCTCACAAAGTTTATGGTACTTTTGTCTGATTTTATACTAAAAAGGGCATTTTTTACCTCCTGTAGCCAATGTTATGAACACTAAAGTTGTTCCAATTCTCCCTCATCCTGGGAGACCCCACTCACCACAACAGTGGAAACCTTTCACTGAATATCTGGATACCAGACACACTTCTTCTTATCTTTCCTTCAGCAGCTATAGGATAATAATGGCATGTGTCTTCAGGAGGTGGCCATTGCTAACAGAGTGGCAAAAATTGGTGAGCAATCCTTGGTTATAACTGAGCCTTGACGATACTTACTTATAATGGAGACCTGGGAATGGTGTGGGGGTGACATGCAGGTTGAGCATCCTTGGGCAGAGTGTCCCAATTCAGTCTGCAGGGGCGTTTTAGCAGCATTGCCTGATGCCTGGCTTTCCAGGCTTGCCTGGGAAGGTGTCTTCGTTTGCTGTACCTGCCCACCACAGCCGCTGGAGAAGGCGTGAGCTGCAGAGCGTGGTGCTGGTGCTCATGTTGTACACCACAAATGGATTCTCACTTACTGACAGTTCCAGGCTTCCCAAAACACTGAACCCATCTTCCCCTTAAACAATGAAATTGCTTTACAGATCGCAGGGGGTTTTGTGTCTTTGATTATTTTTATTTGCACATTGGGTCTTCTGGGCAAAGTTGCTCCTGCCCAAACTTTTCTCTGC
This sequence comes from Burhinus oedicnemus, assembly GCA_008921705.1. Classification (NCBI taxonomy): domain Eukaryota; kingdom Metazoa; phylum Chordata; class Aves; order Charadriiformes; family Burhinidae; genus Burhinus; species Burhinus oedicnemus. The sequence continues at coordinate 446,533 of VFFE01006977.1, read as the reverse complement.
TACCACCACAATTCATATTCTGTGTTAAATGGAAATGAGCTTCTACATTCCCTGTTTTAAGGCCTTTAAAAAAAACAAACAAACCAAACATTAAAAATCACAGAACATTCAGCAAAGCAGGGTAGTTTTCATCAGAGGGAATCCTCCAGCAGCGTAAGGATCGGAGGCTGTGCTGAGGGTCAGCAGTGGTGGGACCCGCAGCAGGCAGCGCAGAGAAGCCATCACAGCTGCTGGAAGGAGCCAAGACCACATGAAGCCCTGGCTGCTCCTCGGCACCAAGGGGAGATGGCTTCCCAGTGGAAGGACTGAGTATTTCTCTCTGCTTTTATACCCATCTTTTCCCCACTGAGCAAAAAAGGATCACTTCCTACATAGGAAGTGATAAGTTTTTGGTGGGGGAAATGCTTGCAACTACCCCAAGAATCTTACAAATTGTGCAAGACATTTTCACAGATCCCCTTGCCTTATTTATTTATTTATTTATTTATTTAAAATGAAGGTATCACAAATACTCTCCTGGCCATGTCTGAGAGCCAGCCAGAAGACGTAGGATGCCAGGAATAGGCCTGGCTCAGCTCTTTTGATCCGCTTACATTCTCTTTTTCTCAAGGTGGGCTATGACTCTTCTTGTTGACATGGATCTTGTCATCTTTCCTTGCCTGCTAACAGCTACCAAAATTTCCACCTTTTTATTTTGATCTGCGAAAAGGAGTCCCCAGGGAAGAAAAGTAGAGATTTTCCTGCATGATGGAGGACAAGCAGAAATCCTGCAGTCTCCCTTTCCTCCTCTTTTTAGGGCTTTCCTGCTCTATTTCATTTCTTTGCTTCCCTTCACATATGGCAAAGGAGAAGAAACTATTGACTGACACTTGTGGAGTCAGCGGGATCTTTCTAGTGACTTCAGTGGGTTTTGGATTAATCACATTGTGAATGTTTGTTATTGCTTTAGCAAAGGTTGAGAAGGCCCAGGAAAAAGAGATTAGTTAAGAAAATCTCTCTTAATCCATTTCAAGAGCCTTCCCCATCTGTGTAACCAGATCCAGCGAGTTTATTCTTTGCACAATGGTGGTACCTTCATATCATAAAAGGAAAAAAGGGGAAAAAAGAGAAGTTATGAAAGGCTCATTTCATTTGGTAACAGTAAGTGAACAAAACCACATTTGATTATTCAGGGTTACTTCTGCACTAAAGCTTGTGATGCAGCCACAGAGTTATCAAAACAAAAATAATGCGTGTCCAGGATGGAGTTTATCAGAGGAAGCCCAGGACAGTACGGATTAGCACAACACTTGACTGTGGGTCAGGCCGCCCAGTGCTGATAAGTTTCTTAAGTTTCTTTCTCCCTTGCTTGCCTTGTCCCACATTTGGTTCTCATAGGGATCAGTGTTAAGGAGGACTTTAGCAGGGACCTGTCCACCCTAACAGCTCCTCCCCAAAATTACAAAGCAACCGTTATTGAAAGTGTAAGAACTGGCTGCATAAACAAACTGCTTTTTGAGCCTGACTTGAAGACAGAGCCTGATACTTTGGCTTACGCCAAGCAGAACTAAATGCCACCAGCTTTCCGACACAGATTTTGGTGGAACTAGCCATTAAAGCGTAAGTAAAAACATCCTAGCCTGGCCCCTTGTCCTTGGAGCCAGGGCAGAAACACTGAAGGAGGACAGAATGCAGCATCAAAATGCAGGAGAAAAACATGCCGTTGTCTTTGCCATCATCAAGTGCTCCTGAAAGCCTGTGTCCTGGACCTCCTCCTGATAAACTCTGTCCTGGAAGCTGACTATCCTAGTGTAGATAATGCCATGTCTACATCATTACATTTAATGCAGAAATAATACCTAACCATCAATTGTGGTTTGTTCTGTTACCAAATGAAACACTCTATTCATAGTTTTTCATAGCTGAGTGCTCTCTCCTCTGCTGCAGAAATATGGAGTAAAAATAGGTGGAGAAGGGTTTTGCCACAAAAGAAACATTGACATAAGCCATCAAGTGTTTCATTTGAGAAAGTGGTTGTATACACTACGGTCACCACTGCTGCTAAGGCTGACTCCTTTGAAGAGTTTTAATTTGGCTATAAAAACACATTTGACTTGAAGTGTAGGAAAGAGAAGGACTGGGAAAAGCTTTTCTTAAACACAGAATCTGAGAACTTGCAAAAGTCTATTGTTTCGAAAGATTTTGTGGTTTCTGAAAACACATTGGGGTTTAGATAACTGAATCACAGCAGAATCAGGAAGCAGCCTCTGTTTCTGTACCTTTAAGAGGAAAATTGGACCGATGGACTCATTTTCAGCGCAGCTGGCATGGCACAGCCCTTTGCAAGTAGATGGCAATGGGAAGTTAAACGTTCAACGCTAGTGGCCAAGTGGAATAACCTTGCAAGGATCTTTGATTTGCCTGAACTGACCTTACTACTGCTGGCATCCAAATTACAGGAATTATTTCCTTGACTTTTACGTAAGGCTTTTCACACACAGCAGCTCAGGAGAAAAAAAAGAGAATAAAGGTGACCATAAAGCAGCAGAAGATGGCTTGAGAGAACCTATGCCAGACAGATTAGTTTTTCCTTGATAGACTGTATTTCAGATTCACGATATTCTTTCAAGTGATGGGAAGTTTCTTTTTCCACAGATGTTCAGTTTGATATTTGCACATTGGCTGTAGCCACGATCTAATTAATTTCAGATATTTCAAAACAATGGTTTCTCATAAAGAACCATTTAGGGTCTCTGTTTCACATTTAAAATGATAATCATTGTTGAGTCAGTAACATAAAACCTGTGCTTAAAAAGTGTGTAATGAAAATAGTCTTTTTCACCATCTCAGGACTACGATGTAGCTAGCAAGATTTTTTTTTCTCCAATGATATTGCTTTAGGATTGAGACAAAGCATAAACATTTTCCCTTTGTTGGGCTTTCTCATACAAATCTGAACATCTGAAAACAATGATTTGTCATGGGAGACATTTGGCAGCCCGAGCAAAGGTTTACTCTTTCTACTTTGCCTAAAATATTTACAAAGAAAAGTATCTGACATTCACAGTAAATCAGACAATGTTTCAGGCTTCTGACATAACTCATGGAGGAAGTCTGAGTGGTCTCTCCGAGAGGAGAAAAGGAGATCCCGTTTCTGGATGATTTTTGGTTCAGTGCTGAAACCTTAGCTCTTGAGGAAGAAGGGGAGAGTTAAATAAAGTGGGATGAAAATACCTGGGGGTTGCAGAGGCCTGTTTTTGTAGCTTGATCAGCTCCTCACTTTCCCCACTCCTTCTCTCCATTCTTAAAAGCCCGGAGGGTCTCCAGTGTAAACCACCCTCCTTCCTCCAGGGTTTTCTTTCCGTCCCGGGCTGGGGATGCCCAGGATGAGTTCCCCTTCCCTCCCACCCTGGCCCCACATTTCTGGCAGGCGGCAGGAGCACACCCCGCACAGGGAAGGGGGGGGCTCTGCCATCACCTTCACTATCTCCGCCTGTGCCTTTGTCTCACCAGCCCGAAACTCTCCCTGCCTGCCCAGAAATCTCCATCCCAC
>VFFE01006977.1:372231-438295 GCA_008921705.1 Burhinus oedicnemus | reverse complement strand
TTTTTTTTTTTTTTTTAATGTGAACCTGACTTTCACAATGCAGGCAAGGAGGGTTGATGGACAGAGGCTGCTTTTTACGTGTTCAGGGAACATGTCCAGCTTTCACGATACAGCTGTAAGGCACGTGCTGAATCAATCTTGGCATGACCTGAGAAGCTGCAGACTTGAAAGACAGTGTTGCCTCTACAAAAGTAGCTAATTTCTCATTGTCCCAACTTCAGAGAAATTGGAAATAGTTTTTGGATGGTAGATTTTAGCCTGTTCCACACCAGGACAATTCACTGTCTTAACCTGGAGTTTAAAACAGAGGGACATGATGTTCTCCCATCTGGTTAAATTAAAATAGCATTGGTGTGAGATCAAGCTTACATTGTAAACTAAACATGAGCTGGAATTTGATCAGAAATTATTGCTCCTATGCATTTTTGCTGTGGTAAGGGAAAGTGGCAGTGCCTGCAAAAATAGGAGCCCTGCTCTCTCCCCACAGAGAGAACCCCTGCTGCTAGTTTTTAAAGATGTGAAGTTTGCCAAGGACTTGGCATCTTCTGGTTAAAAGATGCTGTGCTCAGGGCTGCATCCAGTTTAAAAATGTAGTGCAAATTACTACTGTAGATCAGTCTGCCTGCAGTAGCTCCTAATAAAATGGATCAGTCCAGTTGGAAACTAGCCAGCAGGCAACCCAAGTTTGATCACATTGAGTGAGATACTTATTCAACAGAAGGTGGAAATTAAACACTTACTCAAGTCTCGCAGTCTTGAGTTGGCAGGATTTTCTTACAGTGTCCATGGTATTATGGCTTTCTCTTATTCTAGGTGTAGTGACACCAAGGGGAAAGAAAAAAAAAAAAGCCTGTGGAAAAAGGTATAGTTAGAAGAATTTTGGCTAATTACAGTAGACTTAGGGGCCGTACAGCAGCCAGCCAGCAGCAGCCTTTGCAAACTGTAGAGTGCGGGAATGGGAAATACAAACCAATTTTATAGCAGGGATTTTGCCCAGGAGGCTACAAGGGAACACAGCCAGCTGCAGCCTCTGCCAGCAAAAGGGGGAGAAGGCAGGAGTAGTCACATCTGATAGCGGTGGCCTGGAAGCGTGGGCAGCACTGAACGGGGATCGGGGTGCTGGGTATAAGCAGCAGCCTCTGCCTTGCCTGCGGCTCTTGAGGAGGATTGCTGGTACCCGGTCTGCAGAGCTCTGCTTTCTCCTAGGCTAGGCTGCCCTGGTGGGCTGCTCACTGTCATTTGGAGAGGGTGGCAGGGGTAATTGCACATTTAATTCTGGTAACGGTAATGGAACAGCACTCAGTAACCCAGGAGTGTTTATGGGAGCCCACCAAGGACCAGAGTGTGAAAACCCTCGTGCATGGAGGGTGGCATGGGAATTGTGCTCGTGAGCCAGAGGCCTAAAGATCAGACCCTTCCCACAACATTTTTCATTGCTTGAGTAAGAACCTCGGGGTAGAGGAGATTTTGAAAAATAAAAGGTTGAGAGGTGATTTTCTGATAGTTGGGTTGGGATTTTTGGCAGATGTCTCATATTAAGCTCCACGCTCAAATGGTGCATTTTGGTTTTTTTGAGCTATCTGAGCTCCTGGTGCAGCAGGTATAATTCCTGCTCAGTAAAAGGCCAAGTAGCCATCACAGCCATGAATGCTGTCTTCTGTACCAATGGTTGAGTTCAGCAGTCACAGGATATCTTGAAAATCATCCTTCTGCAGTTGTCTTTCTGTTTTCATATATCATTGTGGGTGCATGTATTGTGTTTAGTGACTGGAAGCTGAAGATGTGAGGTTTTTTTCAGTAAGATTCCTCGAATTGCATTTCTAATGCAGTCACCAACACAACATTAGAGGATCAGTGCTTGCGTGCAAAGTGGAGAGGAATGGGAAGATGAGGTCCTCCCTGTACTCTGGACTCAAAGGGTAGGGCAGAAGCTCATGTTCAGAGCTCTGAGCTGGCTCTGAGCGTAACAGCAGGGTTTGTCGTCTTACCAAATGTGGAAGCGGTTACACCACTTCTTATCATGACAATACTGCAATGAACTGCTGAGGGCAACGGGCCTCTCATTGGCATGTGCCAAGTACACAGGTACTCCTGGTCAGGGTTGGTGCAGTGGAGCAGGTGGTGGTTGCAACATGCAACCAGCCCTGTTTAGGTGCAGCACACCAATCTTCCAGGAAATAGAAAATCCTTTATTCTTTTTCTTGGCAGACTTCTTTGATTCCCTTGTTTCTGGTCCCAAAAGCCAAGGTTGCCTTCTGGAGGAGGAGGGAGATAAAGCATATGGGTAAACATGGAAAGCTAAACTTGTAAACAGTGTGTTCTAGACTTTTGTTTAGCTGTTGATGTAGCCAGTGTGTGACGTATGGGAAACACATGTGAACAGAACATCTCAAAGGAAGGTCAGGAGCCGCTCTGCTTTCACAGAGGCTAGAGCTTTCACCTTGTCTTGCAGTCAGGTCAAGCATTCACTGCCTTTGAAGGTGGAGGAGTCTGTGGATCTTCTTTTTGTGCTGTCTTCAGAGTGCTTCTTGTACTGAAGGAACCAGTCTGCAGTGGTTTTGGTTCTTGAGGCTTCCAAATGTTTCAGGATACAAGGGTTGCTTGAAAGACCTTCTAGTCTGTGCACACCCATAGGCTCAGTGTGACCTCTCATTTTTTAAAAAATGTTGTGTAATAATGAGGATCAGTCAAGTGTTTATCTAAGCAAACATGTGACTGTATTTCAGAGCTGGTCCATTGCATTAAAAGGACTTCAATGTCTGCAGCTCTTATCTTGTGCAACCTCCTCACTCATAACAGCCTTCTACAGGGAATTATTAGGGCATACATAGTATACCGGGCCACAGTATAGATTTTTAAAGTTAGTTATTAAATAGCCACTTTTGTTTTCTCCATGTACAGCTTGGCTTGTGTAAGTGTAGGGAGAGATAAAACTCTGGCTGGATGGTGTTGGGGGTATGTGTTAGAGTCTTCAGAAAAAGTTTTATGGCAGATGGGGCCCAAACCGATTGAAATCAAAGAAGTCTTAGTTCTTGTTTGAGATTCAGTCATAAAAAGTGCAAATTCCATGAAGTTAATATTGCAAAATAAATGATATCACATTATACGCTCAGCCCTATTGAATGGCTGAAGCAGAGATAGGGCGTCTTTGGCAGTGTGCAGTCTGCTCTATGGAAAGCAGCTGTATTCTTTCCTCCACGCCCTGGGAATAGGTTGCAGCATATGTTTCCCAGTGCAACCAGCTGGCTCTGGCCATCCATGTATAGGGAATGAAAAGCTCTTGGGTTTTCAGCCCTTTTGGGTGGGAATTTTTAACATAATGCTGTTATGTTAGAGATTGCCTCATTGGAAAGGCTTGGTTTGAGATGTTTTGCATCTTTTCTGAAATGTTCAGCCGTTACAGGATAGATGCCAATTCACACAGACTTATGTGAAGTTTGGGCTGCAGCTGTAAGCTGTGGAGGAAACTTTTCCTGAGATTGAACACGTCACCAGTATTTTCTAAAGATGTTTCTCTGTACATCTTGCTGTCATGTTCAGTATAGCTTGTGGAGGTTTTTGAATGTGTTAGTTAACATTTTAACCCTAAAGCATTATATATAAGTACTAAAGAACTAAAACACTAATGTAAAAAATGCTAAAATACATAGGTGCAATACAAGTTCCATAGTTATAACACAGATGTATATCTATTAAATCTCTGTTTCATTGTTCCTTAAAGCAGTTCAACTGCAATCTCTCTTGGACAGGAAGAAGCTAATCAGTTCAGGTTACTTGCCCAAGTAAAGAACTCAAGTAGCATATTTTGACAGCAATAGCAGCAAACTCAGGATTTTGTGGTAAAAAATTTTCAACAGCAGTGTTTGACAAACTATTGCTGAAAGTTATTTCTTACGTTGGCTAGATAGTACGTATGTGTAACTATATGGAAGAAGGACTATTTATAAACCTGTTATAATAGTTGACATTTATGGGACTTGTAAAGCTTTTGTTAGTGTACTTTTGAAATTTTCAGGATATTTACAGATTCAATGTGTGTAACTAAGATCTGGAATAAAAATGAAGATATACCATTATGAACATGCACTATATTGTTATGTACATACAATCTATATAGAGAACTTTTCAGCTGTTAGAAGGTGGAGCCTGTAAAAGAAGTGAGAAGCAAATGCAAAGGGGATTGACATGTTTGAGTATCACTCTGGACCCAATAACCTGAAACTCATTATGGATCTGTATTTGATAGGGACACATTGTCATTCTAACAAATTGCCACTATGAAATATTATATGGAGAAATTTTGAAAGCAGAAAGTCTTCTGGCAACCTACTTGCAGACAGGAGGGATCATAGCATGGATGTTGACTCACCATCAAAATTCATGAGAAGTTTGTCATGGGAGCCCCTTCGACATGAACCAGGTTGTTAGCTGTTGCTAAATGACACGGTAGTTTGTGTTACAGACATAAAATTACCCAGAGGTTGGATCTGAACTGGCAACAACACAACAGGAAAAAATCAGCAGATTATACTCATATACTGCTACCACTGTATGGGAATAAATTTAAAACAGTGAATGAAATGGCAGAAGATCAATATATTAAGAATTACTCAGTGTCCTGCTCAACATCTTTTTTTAAGTAGATGACTGCTTCTAATATCAATGACAAATATTGATGTACTGAGTTACAACACTTGGTAAGGACACAATGCAATACTAACCACTTACTCCTTTGTTCTTTATTCGTAGGTCAAGATGTTGTTAAGTATAAAAAGCATCTTATGGATGTACTCTACATTAGTTATAACATACATGCTACATAAAGGTAAGTCTCTTATACACAGAACCATTTATTAAAATTCATTTTAGTGGTCCAGTCGGTAGGGTATTTCCCAGGACTCAGGAAACAACCCAGACTCAGGAGATTCAGTTTCTGGTCTTGCTTCTGCAACTCTTTTTGCTGCACTGTGTAACTAACTTTGTTACCACGTTCTTCTTATTGCATTACTGATTTATATAGAAAACTCTTGGTGGGTGAGCAAGTTTTGGCCAAGATTTTTACATGCCTGTCTGATGTCTCCTGAGGTTTATAAGTGCTATTACTATAATTCAAGGAATAATAAAGAAAGTGCCATAGGATTACATTGTGTAAAGCAAAATAGATTGCCTTCTCCAGATATTCAAGAATGCATTTTAAACCTTTAACCTGTGCTTCTGAAACATTGGACCTGTTGGCCATGTACCTCTCACACCTTCATTTTCCATGATCCACTAAGGACCTCCTTGTGATAGATGAGAGGGTGGTATAATTTTAACGGAGGGCAGACACCTTCCATAGGAAATTGAGCCTAGTACCATGGAGGGAGCAGCAAGCAGTGCTGGTGGCACGGCAGCAGGAGCAGGTTCCTGGGACAGACCTAGCCAGGCTGCAGAAGCAGCAAATGAAATGGGGGAGTTTTTGGGCTACAGAAGTACTGGTTCAGTACTGGTACCTCCCAGTCAGATCCCAATGCATGTGCTCATGTACATCATGCCACACCAGGCTTTTGCGTCTATAGGTCACAGCTCACACCCTCTCTGTATTCAGGGTGAAAGGTGTCATGTGCAAGTGGGATGCAGGGGAAACCAGTAGCCCCAGTTTCTGATTTGGTCTGTAATCTGTCAAGGAGCAGTTGGGGACATGACTCTGGAGTGGGAAGTCTGGCTGCCAGCCCCCTGTTGTGTGGGGGCTGCCATGAGCGAAGCTAGTGGCAGGGCCTTGGCTGCTGGGGTCTGGAGCAAGGACCGTTTAGGGCAATTGCAGGTCTTTGGTTTGGGTGGAAAGGAGGAACCCTTACTACGTCTCTTGGTGATTGCATGCTAACACTAAAGTGTATTCATGTGTGGTTGCCATGGTTATTTGAAAGTTTGAGTCAAGTAAGGAAAAGGTCCTACAGCTGCTGCAAACTCACAAAACTGGGATAATAGCTTTTCCTAGGCTCAAAGCAAGATTTTTCTTGATTCCCCCCCCCCTTCTTCTTCTTTTCATTCCAGGAACTCCTCAAACTGATTTTACCCTTTGGGAAAATCAAATGTACTGATTTTTTTCCCAGCTTGAGCACTGTTACTAGCAAAGTCTTTAGGTAATCCTGTAAGATAAAGAAAAAGACCCTTGTGCTTAGTGGAACCAACTGAAAAAGGTGGGTTTTTTTACTTCAAGCAGGTTGGGAGCAGCATCCTTTGCTATTTCCTACCGTCACTTCCTCCTTAAAGCTGGTTTTGTTTTTCCATTCATCATTAAACATACAACAGGCCAGGATGATTAGACTTGTCCTCAGGGGCAGCAGACTCAAAGCTTCAGGCAGGGGGCAAGCCACTAAAACTGAGCTTCCATTTTCTTATTCATGGAGGACTGAAACTATTTGCTTATTTATATTGACATGACTGGACATTTCAAGTTTTTTTTTCTACCCCCAGTTTTTCACTTAGAGAAATGTCTGTAAGTGTAGGCTGGTGTGTGGATGTTGGATTCACAGCTGACATTTAATAATTTGTTCATATGAAGCATTCGGAGAGGGAAAGATCATGGACTCGCAAAGTAAGTCTACATGGTGAACCTGGAAGTTTTTATTTGATAAGTTACTTATACTTAAAGGGGGCTTATAAGAAAGACGGAGAGAGACTTTTTACCAGGGCATCACAAGGGGTAACAGTTTTAAACTGAACGAAGGTAGATTTAGATCAGATATTAGGAAGAAATTTTCACTCTAAGGGTGGTGAGACACTGGAACACGTTGCCCAGAGAAATTGTGGAGGCCCCATCCCTGGAGGTGTTCAAGGCCAGGTTGGATGGGGCTTTGAGTAACCTGGTCTAGTGGAAGATGTCCCTGCCCATGGCATGGGGGTTGGACTAGATGATCTTTAAAGGTCCCTTCCAAACAAAACCACTCTGTGATTCTAAGTTGCAGCTTTCTTTAAGGCAGAAATGTCTGTTTTAAGATACAGTAAAAGGAAGAGCTGTTAGTAATTAGTCAACTTCAAAATGGAGATAATTGGTGGTACATCACTCACACAAGGAGAGGTCTAAAGATAAAATTTTCCCTGAAAATCAACATTGGGATGGAGAACATATAAGGAGATAGAATAAGTAAGGCAAATGAATTTGATAAATTTAAACCTGATGTTTCTGTTATGATCTATTTAAAGTCTCTTCTTGTTTACTTAGGGCGTAGTTCGATGGGCAGTCTAATCACATATACATTTTAGCACTAAGTGGGGTAGTCCTGCCCCTTTCCCATCCCCTGGTGCTAGCTTTTGTGCTTTCCTTTGTGCTAACGCTAGTATTTATGTGAGTATATGGCCAACTGAATCAGGTAAATAACTTGTTTGAAAGACAGAATATGGTGTTCCTTGCAGGTTAATTTTCCACTGGATCAGACCTTTCATCTGACTCACTGCCTTGCACAAATGCTAGTGTAAGGATTGAGAGTGATCACTGGAAGTGGGGAGGAGTGGTATGGATCCTTAGAGTGGTAGAACATGGTCTGGCACCTTTAGGTGTCCCCTGACTTCACTTTTTATCACATCTTAAATGGCTTGTGTGGTCTCCAGAGTAGAATTTTTAGTACTTAAGCAAGTTCCATATGAATGTCACAGTAAGGGCTTCTCAGGAATATAGACCAGGTTCTGACTGGTCCTCACCTACCTGAATCTTTCAGAAAGAATTCAGAAAGACCCTCATGTTCCTAGAATACACTGTGATCTTTGTGGGGTTTATTTTTGAAGTTGAGGGCTATACTTTTGCCATAGAGAGTCTTAAACATGTTCAAAGTATAGCCATGGTGAAGAAGACAAAGATGAAAAACATTTTCTTTTTCTTGAATTGATCCATCACAGACTGTGGGATCAACTCATATCCTTCTGTTTTGTAGAAATGTAAGTCAGTTTGTGTAATAACAATTTTGGGGCAGTGTGTTACAAGATTACAGACAATCTTTACAAGTACAGCTGCTTCTTTTGTTTAAAAAATACACTAAAACCAAAATATATCTCTGCATTTTGAAGACTTAAATATCTTAGGTTTCAACTTTTTTTCTTTTTAAATCCTGAATTTGAATGTAAAATTGAAGCCTTGAAATTTTTCATTCCCATGCTTCCATTCCCACAATGGATTGTGTCACTCTATATGCTTTAAGTAAGTTTAGTTAAATGACCACTTCAATGTGATGCATTGCAATATTTTCTTTAAAAAGCTTTCAGGCAAAATTGTTCTGAAAGTTTAAAGTTTTTCTTTCAAGAATCATATGGAAAATTTCTCAATATCAACAGTTATTTCTGAAGTGTAAATGTTGGAATCTGTGAGTCAATATTAAGTCATAACAAAACTGAAGCTTAATTTAGAACACAGCAATTTATATGCACCCAAAGTTTTATGCATTCACCGCTGATCATTATTCCAATCTTTGTTTTCTTTCCACTCTCATCTTTATGAATGGTCACATTCATAAATACCTAGCATGTTTGCGTGACGTGCTCATTAGATTTTATGTAGCAACAAAAGTATTTTTCCTTTGAGGGCAAATTGAGAATGGTCTTGTATGGCTTCTTTAAGACTTTAAATTCTCAGAAGATGTTTGTCAGGAGGGCAGCAGGAAATATGGTGTAGTCTTCTGGGGTCATGGGAGTGCCCCTCTGCAAGACCTTTGCTGTTTGCTCTGGTATGTGTGAAGGATTAACGACAGAAGTTCACGAGCAAAGTTTATGCCTACTGTTAGTGTGGCATTTACTCACTTTGAGCTAACTAGTGTTAGGATATTCTAGTTTACAAGCTGGACCTTGTGATCATGATCAATGTTGAACTTTATCTTACCCATTTTCGGTGACTATTTGTCATGCCATTAGCAAGTACGCTTTCGTGGGAGTCCTGTAATCCGGAAGACAGTAGTGTGTGATATGTTCTTTCAAAGATATATAAATAGTATACCAGTTTAAATGTCAGTTTATCTGGTCATGTTTATGTTCTATATGTGCTGTAAAATACACGTGTGCATGCCTGTGGTGTCTACATATGTTATATTGAGTTCTGCAGCTGAGATTTACATTTGTCTGGCTTCCTGTGAGTTTCTTGCAGAATATGAAAGTAGTTGATTCTTCATCACTCAATGCCTCCTTCTCTTATTCTCCTTGCTCAGACCACAAATCACCTGGTAAAGAACTAGTGAGGGTGTTTATGTCTCAGTCTGTTACCTCTGCTGCCAGAGTTTCATACAAGTTTGTGTAAGAAGTGCATTCATTTTAATTTATCATTATCTTCCATAAAAGATTGATGAAAAGACTTCTCTTAGTGTTAGTAGTTAGATTAACAGAACGTATCATTTCATTGATCCTTTCTATTGCTGCAGGTACTCAGGACAGTAGAACATATGTTTATGTAGGTTGTTGATGAACTAAAAAATCAGATTCAAGTTTTTTCTGTCATAAATTTGGCTTAAAATAAATAGAATCTATTCTTCTTTAAGCATACATTTTTGTCTGCTAACTCAGCAGCAACATTCCGTTCAGTTAAGCTTAATTATATAGCTAAATTGCTCCTCTAAGCAGTGTCACTTCATGTAAGGCAGTCTTTTCTTCCGACTTCTTGTCCATTGCAGACTTGCTGCTGTGGTCATTATGGTTAATGTAATACAACAGGGCAGAGTTCTGTCCCACTTTTTTTTTTTCTCTTTAGACTTCTATTTTAAGAATTTTGTAACATTTACAACAGAAAAAATGTACAAAGAATCCTAGGGAAAGAAACTCAAGAAAGAAGTTCTTCTGTAGTTTGTCTCTCACTTCAAAAGAAAGATATCAAGCTATACGCCATTAGTAGGATAAACTGACTTTACAGCTGAAATGGTAGACTGGAAGGACCTAAGGGAGTTTTGCTAGGGAAAAACTTGAAAAGGCAAACTGGAATTTTTATTTTTATTTTTTTAAAGAAAGAATATGCCACATGCTGTCATCTCTGTAATAAATTGATACAAATGCATAGCCGTAACTTTAGGTTTGGAGAAAATAAGACGGTAATAAGTTGTGACAAAATCCTACCCAGTAAGCTAGACCTGACAGGACTGCCTTGTGTCAGGACATCGCATGAGAGAAGTTTTCATTCTGCATTCTGTTCCTGCTACTTATTCTCATGTTGGAGATATTCAATATTTAAACGGGGGAGGACAACAAAAATACCCAACTGCTAAGGCATGGTGTTTGCTGAATCTGCCCGTTGTCTCACTGCATTGTACTGCTCTCAGCCTGACTCTGTAGTCCTATCATCTTGTACAAGGCTCCCATTGACTTCGCTGGGAGTTCTGCCGAGATAAGTGTTGTGGCTAGGTGATTTGGACTTAGCTGTGTATTTATTTGTTTATTGTCTATGTATTTTCCCTAATGAATTAATTGTGCTTGAGGGATACATATTAGTTAGCAGCAGAAAAAAATGCTTATATTAATCACCATCCAACTTAGTAATTTCAAAACCACCCTCTTAAGACTACATGATATTACAAGTACTCTAGATTCTACATGGCAGGGTGGAGCTTTGGTGTAAAACAATATTTGGCACTAGGGAATCTCCTGACTAGTGAATTGTCAAATACCTGATTTTCTCACCTTGTGTTCAAATTTACAAAAAATTACAAAAATTTTGTTTGTATTTTTGCTCGCCATGTCCCTACTAAGGGATAGTCTATCACATACCATTGATAGTGACTAAAAAGGAGACATAACATGGAGCATAAGCGTAGGGAAAATGCTAAAGGAACAAAAAGGCTATATGGATTATTACAAGATATTGATGCTTTCTGCATTGGCCAGTAAATTCTGCTTGATTAATTAGCTTGGACTGCTGCAAGAAATCAAGGTATTTGGAACTGTGCAGGAACATCACTTAATCTTATGTTTCAGTGCTAAATTTTAATTTTTTTTTTTTTTTTTAAATAAGGAAAAGCTTCTACCCTCTTCTCTCTTCTCCCCTCTTCTTTCTTCTCCCCTCTTCTCATCAGAACAAAGAGGGCTTTTATATAGCGTTTTATAATGTTTTCTATAGTTAGACAGGCATGTTTGTAGCTACACGATCTCATATTCTGGGGTGTAGCCCAATTTAGGATAGATCTAGTTTGCATATCATGATGATATGTGTTGTTTGCCAAGGGTTTCAGTCCAATGATGTGAAGACACAAATTTTAAAGAGAGGAAATTTCCTCAGGGTTTAGTGCTGATATTCCAGATCACCAGAAACAACATTCTCAAAAGTTTATTAAAATTCTGTCAGTCAGGGTAATTATAACCAGGTCATTTTTCATTTAAGAAGTTCCTGTAATGTATATAGATGACAAGAGATCATAATAAATACGAAATATTTTGAGACTGATTTTAATCTCCCACCTGTGCAATTTGGCAGTAATTCCATCAGAACTCATAGGATTGAGTATTCATTCTGTTTCTTTGTCTCTACCCCACTGTAACTCAGCGAAGTTTCAAGAAGTTAAAGGTAATATAAAAGATGGTGGTGTTTCCACATTGCACATCTTCAGGATAAAATCAGTCCTTTCTGGTTTTTAGCAATCAATTGACTCTAGGTAATTCGAGTTTTTATTTCTGTATGGAAATTTAAAAAAAAAAAACCTCAATGGAATTTTTTGCTGAAGAAATTTTGTATGCAATCAAAGCTTTTGAGCTAGTCTTTAGTCTTCAGTAACTTCTACAGGCTTGTCTTCAAGCCTTGTGAGTTCTCCCGTCTTCAGTTTTATATTTGACCTGGTTTTGTCCTTCCCTGTTTTACAAATAGATTCTTGCTAGGTCTGAAGTGTATGAAGTGATTAGTTTGGCTATTAAATGTGACTTGTACCATCACCAATCTCTGTTTACAAGTTGATGGAAGAATGGAAATCTCACCGTATGCCTGAATCACAGAGTGAGCATCTTGCTGGTAAATGTGCTCAGACAGTGCCGTTCGTCTGAGCTTTGGATGCAACGCAGCTGTTTTGGCACAGCACTACCTATTGTTGTTATACTCTCTCTGGTCTAATCAGTTTTGATACAGTCATCTTGAATGTATCTGCATTGTGTTCCCAAGAATTTCTAGTTAGGTAAGCATAGATGGAAAGGGCTTGAGGACTTCCATTCAGGTTTCTGGGTCTTCCTTGGCCAGTCCATTATTTTTTTGTTTTTGTTTTTGCAGTAAAATGCTTGGCCATCAAGTGATGATTCTTGTGTTGAACCTTTCTAGATAATACTATTAGTACGTTATCCTGTTTAAAGTCATCTATCACTGTTAAAAATAATAGAATTAATGAGCAATTTTTCCTTCCCCCCCCCCCCTTCTTTTCCCCCCCCAAAAATCTTCTACTCTCTATGGAGAGATGATGTTTTTGATGATAGATAAATAGCTAGATGATTTTCATGTGCTGGTGTCTCTTATTTCATGTATCACTCTCTTGGTGGCTGGTATTTGAAGTTATTGTGTTTCTAAACTTTATGAATCCTAGCTCACTTTTAATTAATGATCAGCATGTTCCACTTCCAAAAAATGTTAGAGTGCAGGACAGTGAAAGAGGTAAGATAGATACTGTTGTGCATCAGCTTTTTATCTTCATTAAGCCATTATGTATGGTGAAATAACATCACATAAAAAATAAATCTAACAGAAATCCTCTCTTCAGACAGTTTCTGTGTGCAAGTTGGATGAACAGTAGTCAACTTTACCCTCAGGATATTGTCAGATGGAAGCATTTCACTGTAAAGTGTTTGCAGCTGGATATGTCATAAAAAATGATAAAGGTCCTATCATGTCAAGTTTGAGCCAAGTGGGGACTTTCTGTGCGCTTTACTTCCTTCTTTGCTTTAACATCCTGAAATAGTTTTTTACTGCAATGTGTTAAACTACCTGAGGCTACAAGGAAATAATTTTAAAATAATGACTATTTGGGAGAATCTCACTGGAAAGGCTTTTGTTTCAGCATGTATGCAATAAAAAGAGTTAACCCTTAAAGAATAATAGAGTAAGGGATGTTGTGTATGCAAAGTCACAGGCTATGTTTTACTCTTAGGACAGGGGCAAATGAACAAGCTACGCTGGGGTAAGGGAAGGTGTAAACATCAGTAGTTCCCCTGTATGCATGCTTTTGGACAACAATAAATGCAAGGTAACTCACTATCTTTCACTAAGGGTGGTCTTTCTCCTATGAAGTAAAAAACCATAGTTCTTACAGTTCATCAGGCATCTAAAATTTCAAAACAGTTACTGAAAGCAGGTCAATAACTTGGCGACTATAACAAATGGAGAAAGTAAGTCAGAGAGCAGTGAATTAAATTTGCCCAAACAGAAAAGGACTCCATCAGCAGCCTATGATACCAGTGCAAACTCTTCTTTAACTTACAGTAATCAGTCCTGTTAGAAATCAGGTCAGGTTCATGGATTTCATGTTTTGCATGTCAGTGAATCGTTAAATAACAATGAAATGTGTCTGTTTCTGATTTTGGTTCCACTAATGTGATTTCTCCTTTCTCTCCCCCCCTCTCCCCTTTTTCTAGTTAAAGCAGAAAAAAAAACCCTGGTAAAGGGATCCCTCTCTGGAACTTCAGTCCTGCCATGCTTCTTTTCAACCACACCCACTATAGCCTCCAGCTATGCAGCTGAATATCTTCGAATCAAATGGTCAAAAGTTGAACTGGATAAAAGTGGAAAAGATGCAAAAGAAACCACAGTCCTGGTGGCCCAAAATGGCAACATCAAAATAGGTCAAAGCTACAAAGACAGAGTGTCTGTTCCGACCCATTCAGAGGAGACCGGTGACGCTTCGCTGACTTTCTCCAAGCTACGTGCAAGTGATGCAGGGGTGTATCGCTGTGATGTTATGTATGGAGTTGAAGACACACAAGGCATTGTATCGTTGGCTGTTGAGGGTAAGGATTTATCTATTTCATTTGTAGTCAACAGTGATTCCAGTTAAAACAGTCAAAGTTAGTAATTAACGTATAGCAAGAAACCGTTTAAAGAAGCATCTTTAGCAATTTACCCTTCCTTAACTGTTGACTCTTCCCATTCTCTTTCTGTCTTTTATTTATTCTTATAAATCTTTTCCAATCCATAGCTTTCTATTTCTCACTTACACCTTTGGGGACGCTCCTCTTGATTCCTGGAACAAATGCTGTTTGCTTATTCCCAAAGTAGTTTGATTGGTTTTATATCCTTTGCAAGACAAGCTCCTTCTCCCAAGCGGCCCCTTCTGAAACATGATACTTATTGTACTAATACATGCATCTGAATATGTCAGTGTCCTTACAAGAAGACAGACTTGGCAGGCAGAAGCAGTTTCTTTTTCTTTTTAATTGTTTGTGTAGGATGAAAAGAAGGAACTGCCTTGCTACTGGACCTGTGGTTGGCCTATCTTGCCACTTGATGTACAAAACCATAATGCCAACAAAACTGGGAGCCACTGTTTCTGTGATAGGAATGTCAAGCACAAAGGAAGAATTTCTTTTGTCCCAGTAATAAAGGTTGGATAGTAGGAGGAAACCCATCTGCCAGAAGCTGCAGGAAAACAAGCAGGGAGGTGGCTGCTAATGTTCTTCCACGTGGAAGTTCCAGGGCTAAGATTTTGCTTGCCACCACTATAAGGAAATAGCCTCCAAAACTTTAAGGGGAAAAAGTGTACAAGTAAAGAGACTGAAGAGACAGGACTTTCAGAAGCATGTAAGTGGCAAATGAGCATCTAATTTATAGGTGTTTTTCTCCTAAGAGGCTGCTTATGCAGCACAATGAGTACAGCGTAGAGACCGCTCCAGAGCCTGGTGCTGTATAGCCCTGTCAGTTTGGCACTGAGCCTCAGCTAACAAACTGTGCTGAAAGCCAGAACATATTAGCCCAGGCTCTGTGCCATGTAAATGCAAATTCTGGACCCAAATTACTCTGTGTGCTTAGAACAACGCTGTGCTGTGTGGATGTACCAGCTTGTGTGAGCCTTAGTTTGGACTCTGCCTTGCTCTCCTTTGCACTTAGGTATTTTTTGAAAGTTCATTATTTACTCAGATGACTGAAGCCCAAAACAAACATTAATATCTGCTGCTGAATTTTATGGCTTTGGCTAAGTCTTTTTTGTGAGCTTAATACTGCGTTGTTCTTCCAATATACTTAACCTAACTTGAACAGTCTTTTGGTGTTGATTCAATGAAAGGTTTTGAAGGTGTGGTCTTAATTTGGAAATACAATAAATCAGTGTAAACATTAATGTCTGTATAACTTTACAAGCTGTTTAGTCCTAATGACAAAAGTAAAAGAAATTCTGGTTTGAACATTATTTTTCAGTAACTAGTGTACCTGGCATTCCTTATTCCTTTTCAAGTGTTCCCTTGACTACATATCTATATCCAGCAGTAGCAGATGCTTGCTACAATAAAATATCTGATGATTTATGGCAGTGCTTTAGCTTCTGTAGTTAGTGCTCCCGCAAAACACTGCAATGAGATGAACTGATCAGTTTCTTTTTTTAACTGAAAGAAAATGTCATGCACTCCATTTTCTTTCTGTAATTATTCTTTTCAATGATTGGCGTAATGTCAAAATTTCAGCAAGGCAAAAAGCCAGATCTTGACCCAAATGGAAAATAGCATTGTTAAATTGTCATCTGTGCACTGCATTCTCCATTTTCTACATTAAGTAAACGTATGCCATTTATCATACTCATAAGGGTTTCATATGACTGTTGCTGTTTAAACCTTCTGCCCTCATTTCACAGAATCATAGAATGGTTTGGGTTGGAAGGGACCTTAAAGATCATCTCGTTCCAACCCCCCTGCCATGGGCAGGGACACCTCCCACTAGGCCTGGTTGCTCGAAGCCCCATCCAACCTGGCCTTGAACACCTCTGGGGATGGGGCCTCTACAACTTCCTGGGCAACCTGTTCCAGTGTCTCACCGCCCTCAGAGTGAAAAATTTCTTCCTGATACCTAGCCTAAATCTCCCCTCTTCCAATTTGAAGCCATTATTCCCTCGTCCTATCACTACATGCCTTTGTAAAAAGTCCCTCTCCAGCTTTCTTGTAGGCCCCTTTCAGATACTGGAAGGCTGCTATAAGGTCTCCCTGGAGCCTCTTGTTCTCCAGGCTGTCCTCATAGCAGAGGTGCTCTAACCCTCTGAACACCTTCGTGGCCCTCCTCTGGACCCGCTCCAACAGGTCCATGTCCTTCTTATGCTGGGGGCTCCAGAGCTGGACACAGTACTCCAGGTGGGTTCCCTTGAGACTGGAGTAGAGTAGCAGAATCACCTCCCTCGATCTGCTGGCCACATTTCTTTTGATGCAGCCCAGGATGCAGTTGGCCTTCTGGGTTGCAAGTGTATATTGCTGGCTCGTGTTGGGCTTCTCATCCACCAAGACCCCCAAGTCCTTCTTCTGAGGGCCGCTCTTGATCCCTTCTCCACCCAGCCTGTATTTGTGCATGGGATTTCAGTAAGGCTTTATGGGTTTTTTTGTGATTTCAGCTTTTATTTAAAAAAAATAAAATAGTCCCAAATGTAATTTATTTCCATTACATTGTCTTTTTAAATCTGCACCGCAAAATGATAACAGTTGGAGAGACATGATCTTTTGCATGCTCTCTGTGCATTCTTCGCTGCCTGTTGTTAGCGTAGTGTGGGGAGATCTTTCCATGTTAATTGCAGCAACTTCAGAGCTGACAGCTCCGTGGTTCAGCACTGTGCTTTGGTCAGCTCTCCCGAGTGGAGCTGGGGCTGGAGCTTGCAGGGCCACCCGTGAAGTCCTGGCAAAATTATCACCAGTTTTGCTGTTCTGCACATTTTATGCTCATCACAAGTGAAACATAAAATGCAGTTGTGTAGCACTCTTTCTCTGAGGTCTGAGCAGGCATGTGCTGCTGTAGCTTTTCAGTGGATTAAAAGTATGCAGAAAAAGTGGTAACCCTGGCTCAGGTAGTACTTGCTTGGTCATATAGCTTAACCCTAAAGTGAAGCAGAATCATGTTATTAAAGATTGGAAGCATCTGCAAAATTCCCTGTGTGGGAAGAAATGTTACTAATGCTTCAGAAAACAACATTCGTCTGTTTCTTTAACTGCCAACACTGTCATGTGTGTTAAGTCTAATTTAATATATTTCTCAGAAATGGCTAAATGAAGTAGGCCAAAGTTTATCTGCATCATTCTGCTGAAGTAGGTGAAATTGTATTTTGTTATTACAATAATTTTCTGGGGTTTGTGTTCTTGCTTGTCTGGGTATTTTTAAACCGATGCAGGACTTGAGTTCTAGATACTTCCAAGTTTTCCATTTGTTTTAAGAACATTACCTCATTTGAAACTTTCAAACAAAAAGCACATTCCAGCATCAATGAAGCCAGGTAGATAAGCGCTGACAGCTGTGCTGCTTGTTTTTCAAACAAACCTTTGCAAGTAAGGTAATAGATAACTGGGAGAACTAAATTGAATTAAAAAAAAAATTACTGTAATTGCTATTTCTATATTTTCATTTAGGTATATTAGGAATATAAAACTCCTATTGAACCCATTGTGCATCAAATGAATGTATTTTACCAGTGATGGAATGTATTCTGAATGAAAAATGGGATTTCTAAGAAAGAATAATTTTCTCTGTAGCATATAGTTTTTCCCAGGTTAAATTGTACAAGCTGAACAGTTGGTATTAGTCATTGAAAGTAAACAGTAAAACTTTTAATGCTTAATTTTTTTTCCCTGAGTCTCAAGACCAAAATTGTCTACAAAAGATGTGTATAATTGTGCATCTATTTTTTTCTGCATAGCTACCACAACAAATTTGATAATGTGTACATAAATATCCAGTTAATTTTCTATTTTTTAATGCCAAATGAAGTTCTGAAGTTTGCAAAATTCAGATTTATATGTTATTAACAACAGTATGAATATAAGCTTTATCAAGAATATGGGTTGTAAATACAAAACTGCCTTCTTTAACCATCACAAACCTGTATTTCGGTGCTTTGACTCAAAATGCTTCAGCATCGAATCCTACCTTGCCATAGGATTATTTATATAGGGTCTGAGTAGAAGATTATTTTTTTTTTTAATATAATAACTGTTACCTAATTTATGGTTCTTGCAGATTAGGCCAAAACCAAACTCATGTCTGTACCATTTCAGTCAAAAGATCTATCTGTCCCAGTGTCCTGTTCAATGAAAGCAACAATAGCTGATATCAAAGGGCAAATGTAACCGTTTTTCCTGCATACTCTATTGCAGTCAGAGACTGGTCACCCAGGGACTTCCCAAGGCAGAGGTGATGGCTTTATGTTAGACAATCCTGCACAGATATATATTTTTTTTTTTTGCCATTTGTTTTTTGAATAATGTATGTAAATTTTTAGTATCCACACCTGGACTCCTGGTTAAGCCACCACTTAACCACAGCTGGTTAAGCTAGTTATTATTCACAAGGAATATATACATGTTTAATCACCCATGTTCCCTTTGTCTCTACATTGCGTATTTCTACTACATCCTTTGTTGACAGGTAAAATATTTCTAAAGAATGGCAGGATCTTGGAAACTGCTATAATTCTGTGCTTTTTCTTTGCTTTGGTTATAGGCACAACAATGTATGCCCACTACTTGGGTATCAATAGCTATATAGTGAATATTCTGTTCACTAGGAACTCAGAGACATCACCCGAGACCCTGTGGCTTAACATGGTATCTTGTATCCTCTGAGCAGTGCTTACCTGTATGTACATCATTAGCTTGTGATAGAGATTAAATAATTTGATCTGAACTGTGTTTAAACTGCTCAGTTTACAGCTAAGTCAGAATTGTCTTGCTTTTACTAGGGATGTAAGAGTGGTTGTGTTCATATTATTAAGCGGGGTGGCTCGGTTGTGTATACGGTCCCGGGGATCTGATCTGGGAAAGTCATAGCAATGTAGGACTAGAAGGACGTGCTGGGTCACTTAATCTAGTTCCTTGGTATTGCAAGTAACCATGTTATGTGCTGTGCTACATGCCTTTATTAATCCTGAAATCAAGTGAGAGCACCCATTCGCACAGATTATCAGGTGCTTTGCATATTTCATCTCCAGGATCAGTGGGGCTAGATTGAACTGTACCCTGCACGTTACTGTTTTCATTTTACAGCTGGGGAAAGTGTAAGAGAGAGGAGTCAAACACTTAATTTTAGCCCACGCAGGAAGTTTTGGGGCAGCCAGATGCTTGCCCTGCTCGTTAATCGCAACTGCAGAGCTGTCCTTGAGGCAGTGGACGGTGCCAGTGCTGACAGGTCTGCAGGCTCGTGCAGAAGGGCAGTTTCATCACACGACATACCTCCTTTCCTGTTACTAATTGTGGAAAATGCTTTCCTTACACTTTCTTTGCTGCTATAGTTACATCAACCTCTCAAACAGGGATATTTCATGTTCAAAATGGACCTAGCAGTATTACAGTGTTATATGCTTAAACTTCTTACAAAAAAGGAAATATGCAGAACAAATAATTCATATTCATTTTTCCTTCCACGTGTTGTCTTCTTTGCCTTCTCTGCACTTCCCTCTGAAATTTTCCCGTTTTCTCAGGAGCAACTTTTCCTTTGTCAGGTCTTGTAATTTCATCTTTCTATGGTGTTTTGGGCTTTTCTTCTGGCTCTTCTTGGTGCTATTAAACCCACAAGTCAAACTGTCTCACAGTTTTTGAATGCATAATGCTATTTTGTCTTCATTCTTTGTCGTTTCCTTGCCACTGTTGTCTGAAAATGTCAGATCTCACGAGCCTTCAGATACTTAAGAGAGATGGTTTTCCCTTCTCGGTAGCTAACACCGAGCTGCCACTTCCTTCCCACTTTAAGCTGCTTTTGGACACTGGTGGGTTTTCACTCTATCCTGGTAGAGCCATTTGGGAATAAAGTGGAGGTTGATGACCAGCGGGTAATGCCTTCTGAAGGTCATCCCCAAGTGTTTAGTTGCCTGCTAATAGTTTACCAAATGCAATTTCACAGCATTGACTTGCATGCCAGGTCTGAAAACAGAAAACCTCAAGTCAGGGTAGGATTTACTTCACCTTCAAGAATTTTAAGTTGAGCGCATAGTCTAAGCTAAACACTGAGGCTCATGCTACCTTCAGCTCCTCTCTGATAAGAGTTTTGGGTGCCATGAGCTCTCTGGCAGTTCATATGCCTGGTCACTGATTAGAGAGATTTAGATGACCTTTTTAGACTAGGCTTCTAACCTGTAGGCAGAGCAAACTTTGGTGAGTTGAATCCCAGAAAGGATTTTATAAAAGTATTGCTGGATCTCTATGTCCCTGTTTATTCCCTCTCTCCAGTTACAACAAAGTCCACTTCTATAAAATAGTTTTAAGATACTTTGTAAAAAGCTGACCTACAAGTGCAATGTAAGTACTCTTCATTCTGGAACATAATTGAACATTTAATGAAATTCTTGGGTTTGTGGTTATATGATATTGGGCAATAAAAAATAACAGGTATGACCGAGCATAATAAAAAAGAAAGAATCTGAAGAAACCACGTATTCGAGCTGATTTTTTTGTTATTTTCCTTGTAGATGATCAGATTTAAAGAGATCAGAGTGGCAAATGGGGTCCTTCCAATTTTGTTGGTCTTTTTTCATAGCATGTCAGTGAATATTTTTTACCTATAGTGAGAGCACTTTATCCTTTGCTTACTGATGTTTTGGGAGACCACTGTTTTCATGGACCTCATTTTGATAGTTTCTCCTTCGTTCTGCTGCAAGTCTGAGAGGTATTTTTTAGTTTTTTTAGTCTTTTTGTTGTGTGGCAGTGGTTGGGGTTTTTTTGTTTTGTTTTTTTAAAGCCATTAAAGAAAATCCTAGGCTTAAAATACCGACCTTGTTAATGAAAAGAAGCAGCAATTAGGGAAGCAGAGTAGATAGTAATTCACATTTTCATTTTTATGCAAGCTCTTCTTTCTTGCAGGCATTATAATGATAATAAATGGGAGTTGTTTCCAATGTGGGAACGCTGGCACTCAATTGTGCTGTTAGCCCTGAGAGATTGTGTGTTGACAACCTAATTGATTTATTCTCTCTACAGCCAGAGCTCCCCTTCATTATCTCTTAAGTGTGGTATTTGAAGAGATGCTTTTATTTAATCTTTTAGACTTATCTGTCTTCAGACCTTACCGCCTCTTGATGTTGAACTTCCGTGCTTCCTTGCTAACTAAATTAACATAGGCTGATGCATTTTTAAGCTTGTGTTTTACTCTCCTGCATCGTGGATCCCAAGGAACCTCTGACTTCTGTAGCTGGGAGGGAAAGAGCACAATGGGTAGTGGCCATCAAAGGATGGGAGAGGGAAATTTATTTCTGTGTGAGAAAGACCCAGGGTCTATGTGCAGTGCACGCCAGGAACAGGGAAGCAAATGTTCTGATCAAGCTGCCAAGTCTCTCACCAAGGGACTGGGAACATGGCAGCTGATGGGCAGGCTGGTGGGGTTTCTGCATCAGGCTGGGTGGAGGACCTTTGGTGGGAGACCTCTGAGCTCGGGCTATGCATGGCATGCTTTCACGTGCAGGATGGTAGAGCAGAGGCCAGTACCAATGGCTAGACTGTTTTGGGGTTGTTGGTTATCCCCCAGTATGAAGGCAGTTCTGAGAGAAAAATTTTAATTTAAATAGGAGTGCCTTGACCTCGTTTACCCTTGTGTGACTTAGTATATTGCTGTGCAGAGATAATGGGGTGGGTGTTCCCGGCTGTGTATTCAACGATAATACAGATGTAATGAAGAAGTCCTTCCCCCTGAGAAAAATACAGGTAAAGCTCAGCATCAACCGCTTTCCTTCTCTGTACCAACTTGCTCAGAGGAGCTGATGTACACCTGCATGCAACTGCATTGCTCTGTGAGGATGGACGCTAAGATTTTTCACAGAGGAGCAACGTGCGAGTTAGTGCAAGGAATTTGTGCCCCTGGAGAGGAGGAGGGCTGGGGCAGATGGAGCAGAGGAGTTTGTATGCACTTTCTCTCCCCATGCTGAGAAGTTCCCTGAGGCATTTGGCAACAGAGTTCCTGCTGATGCAAGGGGAGTTTGTTCTCAGGTTGCCAAAGCCTAAAACAGGGGTCGGAAGATGGGTGCAAAACCTCGAACGAGGAACACAAATGAATTATTCATGCAGGAAGCTGAAAATGCTGCTCTATTCCTTTCTTTCATACAGTGCTCAGTCCTGTAGCCTCTATTTTGGCATGCATTTGTAATGTAAATCGTCTTCTGCATTAAAGGCAAGGAAGATCACCAAACTGTGCGGTAGCTTTGGCAGTGTGTTGAGAGCTATTTCAGGGGTCTACACTACAGTGATTAAAGTTTTAACATAAAAATAAACAGACTGACAACCACTACCATCATAATCTTTTCTCTTTAGATATTCTTTGCTGTGTGAGACAACTTCTGAAATTCAGGCTTTCTGTGACTCCAAGAATGCATGTTGCAGCCGTGTGAGCTCACTAGAGAAAGAAAACTGTAATTTATTAGCCACACAAGTAGCCCTTCCCCTGCAGTTCCATGGGGTTTTGCTGCACGATACCTTGGCAAGTAATAAAGTGAAGTTGCAACCCAAAGGTGTGAAACCACAGAACCAGGCTCTGACCTGTGGAAGCCCTTGTTTGTTAAAAGTGAAATACTTTACATTTTTGTTTTCTGGTCTAAGACTGAGATAGATTATTAAAAACATTCTATCTTGCTCAGACAGAAGTGAATTTTGGATGCTACAAATTACTTTCCTGTGAGTGCCCTTTCTTGCAGACGCTGCTACTCTTTCCTGTAATTACACTGACTTTGTTTGCCAGATGTTCAGTGACAACATTATACTGCTGTAGTCTGTTTTCCAGTTGCTTTATTTGTTCCTAGGACAACTCCTTTCTTGCCTTTTCTTTCAGAGAGGAAATAGACAAAAGGAAAAAATCCTTTACAAATGTTTTAAAGTGCAAAATCTCGGACAACGGATTTTGCCCCTCTCTCTCTCTAACTGAAACAATGAAAGTCCTGCACTTTAATCTTCTTAGCCCCAGGGGGTCTTCTAATTATTGCAGCTGGTGCACAGGCTTATACACACTGACGTCCTTCTTCCCATTCATCTTGGAGGCTCTTTTATGTCCATTAGCTCCTCACTGGAAATGGAAGGGTCTTCAACTCTAAGAATAGGTGAAGTTTACCTTTTGGATCAGGGTGAGGAGAACAAAGCATTCTCAAAGTTCCTTTCTAGGATTTACAAATCACCAGCACTGCAAAAGCTACTTTAAATTGGCAGTAATATTAACTCTTTAGTCCTGCCTTATTCAGGTATCGCAGGGATCCCAAAGCTATGCCAGCTACAAAGGGCAGTGGTTGCTTCCAATGTGGAAGAAATGAGAGGTGAGATAGCAGTCATGGAGAATGCACTCATATTTAAGCTGTAGGAGGTTTTAAAGAAATACAAGTTCAGAGAAATATGTTGCCGTTTCCTGCCAAGTTACTTAGCCTTTTTGTGGTTGTACTGAGAAGCAGTGCTCTTGCGCCCGGTTGAAGTCATATAGCATCCGTTAAGCAATCTTGGGAAGCAGCCCCCCTCCCCCTAAAAAAACCAAACTAAAAACCCAGGCAATGAATCTAAATTCATATAAAATACATTTTAATTAAAATAAGAAGTCAAATTAACAAATTGCTTCACATACTAGGGCATTTCTGGTTTTACCCTGAGTTATAGAGTCAGTGTCAAATATTGTATACTACTGAAACACCAATGGTATCCAAAAAAAAAAAAAAAAAAAAGGCTTACAATATTTTTGTCTATTCAACAATATCATGCAGTAAAGCCAGATGTCTAGCTTGTGAATATTATTATGTGTTCATACTTGTGATTCAGGGTAAATGTTTTATCAGCTTCTCTTGTGAGCTATGTAAAACTTGCCCATTTCTTATGCCAGACCCAGAACACCAGGCAGGTCACTTGAACTTGTTTTATTCAATTCTGTACTACTGAACAGAGAGCCATGCTCATTTATAACAGCAAGTAACAGGCTTACAGTGTCAAACAATGTTACTAAATTCCTTATATATTAAAATAAATATTTTAATGCGTACCACATCTTAAAAAAATAATCTCCAAATCATATTTTTGTTACTTTAAGCTTTTCAGTTTCAAGAGTAATTAGTTGCTGTCTCCTGACTCTTTTTATGTTGTAAGGTAGTGGTCTGCGTTGGACATGTGGTGAAGAACTGTGTTGTTTAGGGTATACAAAGCCAAAATATGCACACACACACACACACATCTATACAAAGATATGTACATATATGTCTAAATAAAGTTTTGCACATTTTAAGACAAGACAAATGGTATGTAAATTTGCCCTGACCAGGCAATAGAAGATGCCCCATAACAGAGAAAGTGCAGGGATACATGAGCTAGTAAAGCCATCTCTCTGACGTTCCCTTTCAAAGTCTTCCAGTACACATAGTTCATATCAATAGGAAAATGTGTCTGAGACTGTGCTTTAGCACTGAGGCTCTCTGGGGTGGTGTGGCCCCCGTCCATGCTGTATGCTGCTTCGGCTCCCAGCAGAGGATGAAGGTTCCCTTTGGAAGTTGTCCCTGGTCTTCGCTAGCTCCTGAAGTCTGCCCAGAAATTGGAAGGGTCTTATGGGGCCTGGGCCAAATAATGCAGTGAACTAATCTAGCAATTTAACACTCTTGATGACTGGATTGCAGGCACCTGGAATATTTAATTTAGTAATATAAACATAGACATAATTTTTCAGGGTGTATCCTTCACTTGTCACTGTTGCCAAACAATGCCTGGATCTATTTGAAGCTGAAATTACATTGTTGCTTGGAAGAACCATGATGAGTTCTGTCAGCTGTTCTGAAAAGGCATTTTATGGGGATGCTAGTGGTCTGTAAGCTTCCAGTTAGTGCCTGCAGCTGATATGTGACTCCATATTAAATGATGAAATATGGAGATTTCCAGCATTTCCTATTTTCTCTTTCTCTGCCAGTAGCTTTGCTAAAATCGGTGTCTGATAATTGAGGTTTAACTTACCAGTGAGTATTTTTTAGATAATATGTTCTATTTTAATTTCAGAAACCTTCTTAGTGAATCATGACAGGAAAAAATATATGTATTTTCTATTTATTGACCATATCCAGGCCCTTGATAAATGACAAAATTTTACTGAATTTGTCTGCATGAGAAAAAGTACTTCTAAATACGGTAGAACCTCTTGAATCAACAGTTTACTAAGTTACTGATATTTCTATTTACTCACAAATTAGCAGACTTCTTCCATCATTCAAAAATGCTCTAAAAACAAAGACTTGTTAAATTCATTATTGCTATAATGCCACCATTTTCCCAAACCATATTACAGCATGATATTTCCTCATCATGAAGTACTCCAATAAAACCATCACAGAAAAGGAACATTTTATGGTTTATTTTTCTTGCTTTGTAGCCGTTCTCTGTAGTGGATGATTTATGGTGTTGCAATGGTTCAAGATTTTAGAGTGCAGTAAGTGAGGTTGAATGTTATTTTCCAGAGATCATCAGGTGACATCCTTTTGATGCTAAACTGTAAAAGACACTGGCAATAGGGAGAAAGTGATTTTGCAAGGTGGAATATCTGTTTGCTGCAACTTCAGAGTTGGTGCCCTTTATGGTTTGTTTTAGGTGTGCACGTGCAGCTGTTGCCAAATTCAGTGGCAATTATGTGTTTGTAGAAAACAGAATGTGGCTTCTATATAGATCCTATCTTAACCAAAACCATCTTAACTCTAGCCCTCTCTCTCCAAATGTCTGACATACTCAAGTAACTTTTGAAATTGTCAAGATTCCTTCCAGAACCAGAAAGGTCCCAAATAAAAGCAAGCTTTGTTTCGTCTGTATTATTTGTAGTGTGTGCAGGAAAACACGGTTATGAAAAATTGACCAACAGCCATATATTGATAAATGTTATATTTGTAGTGGGCTTTGATGCACAGAAACAGATATCAGGGCCATCATTGATTACCAAATCTTCATCAAAAGCACAGTTTTTTTGGTGTCCCCATTGGTCACACGTTCTCACTGCAGCTAGCAGAACTCCCGCAGTCAAAGGATCCCCCATTCACTGTTGGCACTTCTGCGTGCAGTTACTGCAGCTGGCTGCTTCAGAAAGTCTATTTTTAAGCCTGCTTTTTCCGAGGACTAGACGTGCTTGGTCTTGTCTGGCCATGCAGTTTGACTTGCAATTGGATGTGTCATGTAGGCCAGTAAGCCAACATGTCAGGTAGCACTGTTAGCATAAGCCACCTTGCCTGCAGTGCAATTAGCTGACCAGCACTTGGAACTGGAAAAGTCCATGTAACTAACTATGTGATATCACTGACATATTTTAGCATTCATTCTCCCTTTTGATCACGTTTTTTTGTAATACAGCAGTGAAAACAAATATATGGTTTAATTACTCTTTTCTGTGTGTACAGTGAATATAATTTCACCAGCTATTAATAACATATGGTGTTATATAATTACTGGTACCAGCCACTAGAGGGGGGGACATCATTTA
The DNA here is from genome assembly GCA_008921705.1 of Burhinus oedicnemus. Lineage (NCBI taxonomy): Eukaryota > Metazoa > Chordata > Aves > Charadriiformes > Burhinidae > Burhinus > Burhinus oedicnemus. The sequence goes on along the minus strand of VFFE01006977.1, from coordinate 411,759 downwards.
TATGATAGCGTACCTCCTAGTCTTTTACTATTTTTGTTCAGCATTGTAACAATACCTAGGTAAAGTTACAGCATGATGATGCAGAAATGATGCAAAATGTATCACTAATGTAAGTTTTTTTGTCTTTTCAGGTGTTGTATTTCACTATCGTGCAGCAACCAGCAGGTATACTCTGAATTTTACACAAGCTCAGCAGACTTGTCTGGACAACGGTGCTGTCATAGCAAGCCCAGAGCAACTAAAAGCAGCCTATGAAGATGGATTTGAGCAATGTGATGCTGGCTGGGTGTCTGACCAGACTGTTAGGTGAGACATTTAGAAACCCCCTGACACAGTTTCCCAAAATTAATATGCTTATCCTGTACAGACTTAAAATGCTGACTTATTTTTAATAATAAATATGAGCATGCTGCATTTCAGGTATCCAATTAGACATCCAAGAATTGGCTGCTTTGGAGACAAAATGGGAAAGAAAGGAGTCAGAACATACGGCCGCCGTTTTCCTAATGAAACTTATGATGTATATTGCTATGTGGAACACATGGAAGGTAAGATAGGTCCATATTTACTCTGCACTGCAAAATCTAAAAATGACTGGAGATTCTAATGTGGAAAGGCAAAGAAATGAGAAATTCTGTGTAAAATAAGTTTTGGCTGTTTTGAGTCTGAAGAGATTCACTGAATGAAGTGAACCTATAGTTTGTGGTCTAGCAGACCTTAATTAAAGGCAAATGTGGAGTCTACAAAGAGATGGTCAGGTTCAAAGCTGCTATAGTTAGTGCAGTAGATCTCACAGAAGTTGTTGTTGAAGCATCTTATTTTTTGAACATTATAAAAGGATTTTCAAAGAAACACATTTAATGTTTGAGAAACTATATATATTATATCTATATATAAAGATGGATATATACATGTGCTAACTGTATTATAGTTCATAAAGTATGTAATTAAGGTTTTTATGTGTCCATGGCATAAAATTAGACAGATATTTAATTGCAATCCAAGTTTAATAATATCTTTTTGAAAAAGGGGCATCTCAGCATCAAAAAGAAACAAACAAGCAAAAACTTTCCAGTGAGAAAACTGGATCTTCTTTAGTAAAATTCTTTGCAATTCCATAGTACAACTATAGTCTTTGCAAAAGCTGATAATTAAACAGCCCTAATGCAGCAGAGTGATTATGATTCTGCCACTTGGTGACTATGAACCATGGATCATTTTGTGAATCCCATGGTACCTTGCACTCCACAGTTAGGCTCTATGATCAGTCTTTATTCATTATTCAACAAAGAATTTGATGGTAAAAAGAAAAATACACTAAATTTTTCTGTGATTGGGAAGTTCTAGCATGCACAAATCTCTGTATTACAGGTGTGATGTTGTAATCATTTATTATGATCTCTCTTCTGGAAGTGAACTTAACTATATCCTTTCAGTGGGCCTATAGATGCATTCCAGACACCAGATATCCTTATGCTTAGACATTACTGTGACTAGTTAAATACATACACTTAAAATATAAATGCAGAAATAGCCTTTCCTGTCCTGTAGCCTATTTTTTTTGGCTTTGTGCTGGTTATGCACATGGGAACTTCATTCTGGTACAGAAATACTTTGCAACCAAGAGCAAAGTACATTTTCCATTTACTGTAGTGGTCTGAGCGTGTCACACTGCTTCTGTCTTGACATGTTTTTTATTCCATACTAGTTTAACTGTTTCTTTCTAAAAATATACTTACAGTTCCTAATTAAATATCTTTTGGGCTGATCCTTGGCTGATATGCATTTAGTTTAGTGCTCTTGAAGTCATCAGAACAATAAATCAGCCATGGCTCTGAGCAAGCCTGACTTTGTATGTGTACATATATTTGTAACAAGCAATTGAGAAACTAAGGTGCTCAGTGTTTGTATTCTAGATGGAAATTAAATGATGCAAAGTTTTCTCCTGCTGATGACTTTTAGAGACTGTAGTCACTGAAATCAGTAAGCGTTCTTCTCTTACTTTTAGTACTTGAGGATCTGCTCCAGACTATGTTCACCTTGGAGAGTTATAAAATACAAGTAACGCAAGTCTTGCAAAGAATCAAAAACCGTATAAGCTTGGGAACTCTGAAAATTAAGTGATAGAATTTTGTTAGTCAGCATTGTCTTAATTTTACTTATGTTCCATCTATATCTGTCAGTGAGCAGCACATCTGAACACTTACGGTTTGTAACATTGATCCTCCATCAGTCAATGATGGGATTGAATTCTGAATCATGTCTGAATCAAATCTTTCAAATTCAATTTGGGTCCTTCCTAGCTTACAAAAATAAGTTCTGACTAATCTGTATCATTCCTGAATGAAGAGCAATGCCTTCCCCTCTTAAGAACAGAAAAGTGTAACTAATGTGGAGAAGCTTACCCTGGATGGATGTGAGCCACCAATTTCTCAGGGTCAAATATTCTCACTGAGCTTTTACAAATAAAAATTAAAAAACTCAAAACCAAAGCCTGTTTCACTGAAGCTAATGTTCTGTGCTCAGAACAACCTGGAACCAGGCCATGAAGTTCAAAGAGGTTGCAGAGACTGTGCAGTCGTCTTTGGTGAACATGTACATGCATAGGTTTTCAATTTCCTGTGAACATTAGTTGATTCTTGTTTATCACAAAATTTCATTTACCAAGATTTTGTGAGGTGGCTTTCCTCTCTGGATAGCTATACATTTCTGTCCTGTTGTTGTGGGTGATCATCCATTTAAACATATGTATGTCTTTGTGACCTATCAGCTGGACTGTGGTAATGTTACCTGCTTGGATGTGAAACATTCAGCCTTTGAGAAATATAAGCTAGCACAGAATATTGGGGAGATTCGGTCTGTCAACCCACATAACAACAAGCACATTCATTTTATCTTCTTCCTTGCACAGTATCTTCCTGAGGAAAACCAATTAAAGCAAATGTGCAGTTTCAGCCTTTATCTTAAAGGCTCCATAGCCTGGGACAAGGGTTAAAAGACCTATAAGGACAAGAGCTTCAAGGGCGTGTAGGTCTGACTTGAAGACTATGATTGAGCACTTCACCTCAGCGATCCATTGAAACTCTCCAAGATGGTTACAAACACTGTTGTATGGTAACAGAATGCTCATAGAGATGGGTACAGGTTCAGAAGGAAACTCTGCAGGAGGCAAAGATGCCTGTGACTTTCATCACCGTCATTCCCAAAGACACAATGTGTTTGACCTAGCCTTTATCTAAATGATTCCGAGAATATACATTTATAAAAGTGTTCTAGAATCTTTTCTCCCAAATCAGAAAAAGAACACTCCATTTTAGCCTGGTACATATGGTATGCTTTTTTTGCACTGAAGAGGATGTGAGACAAAGCAGGGTGATAAATGACAGCTGCATGTTTTGTTATGTTAATAGATAATGGCATTGCTACTAAAAGCACTTTACTGTGGCAGTAAGCTGAATTTGAGAAGGAAGGAGAATTCCCTTTACAGTTTTACCATTGATTTCAAGAAAGCAGAGTCAGGTCAACACTGAGCACGTAGAAAAACTCATCCTTAAGCTATTTACATAGCAGGAAGGTCCTGTATGTGCTGTGAGGACATGACTGCTGTGAACAAGATAATTGGCAATTAGCTGTACAGCCTCAACCTGCTTCACAGGGATTTTTTTCTGATTATATTGATCAATTTTAATGCCAGATTATTACAATAGTTAACCAAAGATTTTTCCTCTGCCCTTTTTCTGTTTTTCTTTTTGCCTGTTTTCTCGGAAATTTTCAAATGAACTGGAGTCTGAAAATAACTTCTAGGAGTCAGAAGGAGTGATAGTTTTATGGATATAGGGTATAGGCATGTTATACTGACATGCAGAGGAGTTAATTTATTTTGTTCAGATGAAAAGAAACAGATGCATGTTAGGAAGACACAGTACCACAACATGGTATAGCGTAAGATAAATTATTCTTCAGTGCCTTCACAGAAACTCGAGCCTCTAGGCAGACTTCCTTTCTAAGATGGGACGAAGGAACCAAGATGGCTTTGTCTATACAACAGAAGGAGTTTCTGTAAGAACAAAAGTTCATTTCAAATGCAGAACTTGTTTGAAGTTACATGGCATCAATGAGATTACACTTTGGAACCACTCATCCACAGAAGACAGAAAATTAGATAAAATGTTGGTGGAAGTTATGGGAAAGTGAACATTGCAGTAAACTAGATCCTGTGTTCTGTTTGCTGTATTGTAACATGTTCATACATTGGTAGAAGACTTAAAGTTCAAGATTTAAGGTTACGCTAAATTTCTGATGGCCCTGTCCACCAAAGGCTGATTCTGCAAGGTATGACCTTTCTCTTGTAATGAGTGCACTCAATGCTTCAGTAATAACAAAAGACATTCATGGTACTAGTATACAGTAGAACTGTGCTTAAACGTGATTTTTTTCCATGCAAATTTTAAAGTTCTTATCTCCATAGCCAATTCTGATTCAATGCCAAATCTATTAGACTTACTTGCACTAAACAGGTCCTTATTTGGAAAGCCTGTGTCAGTGGGATGACTATTCATGGAATAAGATGGTGCTTGATTAATGATATCAAAATCTGTGCCATAATAAGAATGTCATCATGAAAGTCATTGAACAGTTATTGGTCTGTTGGCCGCTGTTAGCATGTTACCCCAGAAGGCCATAAATGGTGGTAGAAATTCTTGCAATACATTTTAAAATAAATGTGTATTGAATTTACAGTACTAATTTGGGTACTTACACTGAGGATTTGTAGGAACACCACCAGTTCGGTTTTCTTCCTTTCTGGCCATATGAAATCACAAAGTTAGCCAGAGCCATGGATTTCTCCTATTAGCTTAAATTAAAACCAGTTGTCTAGGCTAACTGCTACCATTTTCTTGTTCTGAGGAAAGCCAGAGAGATTAAAGATTGCACAATTATAGGTTAAATATTTCGAGTTTTGCTAAAACACACAGAAGAATAATTATGGGAAAGATTTAAAATTTCTGAGCTCCTAGTGATAAAAATAAGAAGCTGGAGTCAAAATATCATTAAATAGGTACTGGGCATGGTCTCTTATTACAAACTGATTTACATTCCTCTTATTTCATTGCATATTTCAGTGTACCAAGCATTAACAAGAACATTTAGGAGACCTTTAACTGCGGGCGATGATTTACTAATAAAGAGTTTAATCTAAAGGGATTGAGCTGCAAAGGTTCAGACATAACTCTGAGGTTCCATTAACACCTCCAGTTGAAGCAGTGTCTGCACCAGTGTCTTCTATGGAATAATCCCTTGAATGGAAATGGGTGATGGGGAAGGAAGGGTTTCCATTCTGTCTTCAGATAAGTGTGTATGTGATTGATTTGACAGTGCTGTGGTGTCGGACATGGAGACAAAGTGAGATCTGCTCGCCAAAGCCCACTGATGAAGTGAGGGGCTGTGAGTGTGTGGTGCAGAGCCAAAGCACAAACTACTCCATGCAGAATTGTCTTCTGGCCAAAGCCAGTTAGAAGCCATATATGTCTAACAAGCGTATGTAATATGCAGATGGGGAGTCATGCTAAGAAAGTTATTTAGGGGTGGCTCTGGGGAAGATCATACAGTCTTCTTTCCATGCACCATTTCCCCCCCCACAGTGAGTGCAGGGAAGAAAAAGAAAAAACAAAACCAGATGTCCTTTGAATACTTTCCACCTAGTCTCATGCAGTTTTGCTATTGTCATGGAAATTTCTGTGAGAATAATAATAATTAAAGCAGTCATAGTCTAAAATATGGCTTCAGGTGAGAAGTTTCTTTTGTGTTTTGGGCAGCTAAAGATCTTATCCGAAGTCCATTCTGTTTCTGGAGCAACAATTAGATTAGATTTTAGAACAGGGACACAGAGAAAAGGGTCTTTTCTTCTTAGTTCAGGGCCTGTGGTAGGGACACATCCTTTGCATTGGCTTGTACTTGACACTTCTCCAGAGTTCTCAAGAGGGGTACAGAGCCCAAATAGAGTAAACCAAAAAGGAAATAATACCATGGTGGTTTGTATGCATGACGTTGTATTCAGGCTTATAATGTGATAAAGCTCATCTTTGAGGAGATCCGAAAATCCTGATGTCCAAATGATTTTTGTGAGAGTAAGACACAAACCTCAAAGAATCATATGGCATGCAAAGTTCCTTTTCCCCCTCTGCATAAGTAAAAGCCAGGGACACTTTGCAACTACAGCAGCACTCTCTAATGGTACAGCAGTTGCCATGCTACTCTTCATGTTTGAGGGCAAGCCTATGGGAAAAGTATACTCTTCCAGTCTTGTCAAATGCAGTGGATTCCTGTTCAGCCTATGGTTTTGCATAGAGTAGACCTAAGATGTTCTGGAGAGTTAATTAAATCATTACTGATATGTATCAAAAAGAATCAACTAACTTGTTCTAACGTGTAAGAGAAAAAGACTTCTAGCTTGTTTAGCCTTCTGCTTTAAAGTTGAACCTATGTGCTTAGGTCTTTGTGGTTTTCCAGTCCTAGAGAGTATTTCACAGTAATTTGTGACTTTGTTAAGGATAACTCTTTACTAGTCTGGTGTGTCAGAGAACCAGCCCTTAACAGCAGCAGGATGGAGGAAGAGAACCTCAGCCAAGACAAGGCGTCTTGTCTGTGCAGTTTGGGAAAGAGGGAGAAGGCTGGAGCATGAGTTGGATTAATGAACAAGCTAACTCTGTGTATCCTCCAAGGCCCTCGCCTATGGTGAAGACAAATGAAACTTTTGAGGTCTGTCATGGCCCAGATGTATCTGTATGTTTTTTTGAGGGTATTCAAGACAAGGGTAGTGGTCTCCATTACTGTCATTGCATGTGTTGAGAGACGGGATGGATGTGGGCAGTATCTCTTCCCTCTTTGGTGCACAAGCAGTCTGGTAGTCCTGTTCGTGGCTGCTACTGCCTTTTTATATGGGTCTTTTGGCCAAAGAGAGAAAGAGAGGAGGAGGAAATGGAAATTCTTGGGATGTGTGGATCTCAAGGTGCAAAGGTAAATGCTTTAGTCCCCAAAGTAGCCACATATTCCTGCTTCTTTGCGCACTTGATTGTATTCTAGAAATGAACATTTGGACAGATTCCATGTTTCTGAGGAAAAGAAAGTCATGATGGCAGTGCCTCATGACCGCTTGAGCTTTGAACTGCCAACCATGTGGCTGTGACCAAATATTTATAAGGAGCAGTAACATCACGTTACAGCTGCATGTGGGGAAATGTCCTTAGAATGTTCCATCATCAGAAAAGATGATATTTTGTCACTTTTAGCCATCTTTCGTGGCTGACCCAGGGCACCCTGACCTGCAACTGTAGTCACAGAACCCTGGACCTGTAACATCCCCATAAGAGTATCTTTGCTTGATGAGCTTTGTGGGTTCCACCATCTCTCAGAAACAACTAATGAACAGGTCTGAAGTTCATCACAGATCCATTATGCTCAAAAAAGGAGAGGTGCCAGATTCTTAGTGGGGGATAATGTTTCTTGTTCTCAAACAAGAAAACCATCAAGAAGCTAAGATGGAAAGTACTGGAAATTTTTTGTCTTGTTTTTATTTAAAATTGTTAGAGTTAAGCATTTCCATCTATGGGAATTATTACCTTTTTGTGTATTTAATATCCTTTTGGATATTCTTATGTCTTTCTTTAGTTAATGCTGAAGGTAGTGGAGGTTGTAGAATCTGAGCACCCAACCACAAGGTAAAGCTTGTGAGCACCAAATTCCAGACGGGACAGTAATAATTAAGGCTCCTGTTGCTCTGGGAGAGCAAAATGGGGAAAAAGACTAAAAACATTACAACCCAATAAATCTAGTTCTCTCCTTAGTATCTGTCATTCCCTCATATGGTTTGGATAATAGCGAGGACGTTTCATAGGTGCTTGACCAGACACCATCTACAGCAGTTGGTGTGTTACCAGGTGTGTCAAAACATTCACTGGAGAGTCACAGATTACCTCTTAAGCTTCTCTGCAGTTTGGGAGAATCCTTCAGACATCTGCAAAACTTTTATCATGGACTTGTATGTGATACTTTCATCTGCCAGGTGCAAGTGACTTGTAGCTCATTTTGTTGTACTTGGCACAGCGGGTGATGGTATGTGAAGAGATGATGCTCTGCTCTGGGAAGAGAGTGCCACATAGTCAGGCTCAAAGATCTCCTCTAGGAAGTAGCAGCCCAGCAATCCCTTAATTGTGGTTTCATCTATGGAAAAAGAAATTACTGGTGACGTCTGTGCTGGAGGGCTTATATCTAGATTCATTACTTTTACCCTAGTCAATACATGTTGTGTGTTGACCCCCGGCTATGGTTCTAGTCTGCCCTTATTTCTGTGCTTGCTTTTAAGATGTGTGATTCATGAAATTCACATCTACAAACATGCCCAGCTCAGTGAGACGTCTCCTGATGAGAGAGAATAAATAAATTAACCTTCAAAGAAATGAAGTGTTCTATAAAACCAGCTGATAAGTCTGTAGATCTTAAGCTTTTTCCTTGGGTGTTGTAGTGAATCAGCTTTTGTCTTCAAGAGAAAAACCTGGCTTCTTCATCTGGCTTGATATATTTGAAAGAGAGGGAAAAAGCATGACTTTCATAAGGTGTCTTTTTTAAGCAAGCAAAACAAACATGTGTAACAGGAAAATCCTGGGGATACTTCAAGTGCTCTGACTGCTGAGGCTGCACGATCGACCTGAAGCTTGGTTTTAAACAGGAGCCAGCAATAATATACATTACATTATTGTCTGTAGTCTAAACATTGTCACGGTCTCCATTTCACCCCCCGGTACTGTAGGACTAGGTTTTCTTCATCTGCTGGTCTAAGCCCTGGGGTTTGTGTGCATAATATTGCTAAGTTACTTGGAGTGTACTCCAGCTATAAAAACATTGCACATGGCTTTTAACACACATGAAAATTGAATCTGCCCTGCTGGTGTTGGTGGCTATGTCATTTGTTTATCGACCAGACAAGTTTTCTCTTAATTTCCTTGTTTCCAGTATTTTGGCTGGGAAACTGAGGTGTTTTCAGACATTATAATAAAGATACTGTAAGAGTGTAACAGGATGAATCCTCCTGTTAAACATGGAACACATTGTGCTTCCAAAAATAGGAGTTAATTTTAGAGACTGCATGGATTAAATACATTTTATTAGCTTCACCATTAAATTTTGCTTTTTAGAGAAAGTTTCTGCGCAAAGGTCAAATCCTTTTCTCTTTGGTACTTTGAAGGAGTCAGGATGTTTCAGTTACATTCTGACTGGAAGTCAGAATTGGAGCACAAGTCCTTTTTCTATGGCCTCTTGAAAGCCTCTGTCAGCTTTGAGGTTGAGTCCATAAAAGAGCTCAGCGGAACCTGAGGTCTGTTGTATAATTTTTCCCCAAGTGCTTGGAGATGCCAGAGGAAGTTCCTAGAGCTTCTCACTGTTCTTTCTTCAATGATCAGCACCTTTCTTCACATGCTGCCTTCTGTGTTTCCTGCTATATTGCCCAGCTTTTGTGTAGGCTGACTGGAGAACAGTGTGGTTTCCAACCCAAGTTCTCGCTATGAGAGAAAAAGCCACGTTGACAGCGAAGTAGGACCAGTGCTCTTTTCACATATGATAAACTGAATTTCCACATTGTTGTGAGAATAAAGAAGTGGGGGATTATTAGGTAGCACTTCCAGAATATGCACCCAAAATATCAATGGTTTGGTAGCCATCTCTTTCTGACCAAGGACACTGGTGGTTAGCACGTGTCTTAGCACTAATCATGTCAGAGAGGTGACATGGATAGCAAAATGTCATCCCTGCACATTCCAAGTGATTGCAGTTACTGCACAAAAACAATAGGTCCTGATTAGTTGTCTCTGTGCTGTATGGGTCACCATATCCCTGAAACGCTAAGTCTGCTGTGCATGAAATATATACATGTCCACAGTCTGCTCCAGGTGAGAAGTGCAGGAAAGGTTGCGCAAATTTTCTCATCACATAATCTAGAGCTGCTGTAAATCAAACTGATGGCATTCAGCTGAAGAAGTGTTTTGAGCACTGTTTTCTTCCCAGTCGCTCAACAAAGAACTTAAACCTTTCTCTCTCTTTTTTTTTTTTTTTGGTAAGGTGGTTTTAGGAGATTGCAGGAGAACTTTTAAGTGTTTCTGGATTTATATAGCAAGCAAGGTCTTTATTAAACTCGTTTTGTTCTTCACATTTCATCCCAACAATTATTATGCACATTAAGTACACAGTCAATCGTACAGAATTTTAATTTCTTTTCAAACTAGACAGACAAATTGCAGAGTCATATCTCCTAGAGTAAATGACTGCTATTTGGAATCTGACTTTTGCACTTTACTGGATTTTTTAAAATAAGAATTCTGGAATCATAGAAAAAACACTTTAACTAGAGCAATTGCAAGCTGCCATACTTTAACTTCTTTATACCCTTTATCTTATAGCTAGCATTCCTGAAATAAGTGAGTATTTACTTGGTATATGATGCAATGACAATAAGGGCATTTTGCTGATTCCTTTTGGCACCTTTTTGCATTTTGTATGAATTTATCATCACAAATTCTTTAATATGCCAAGTAGGTAGCAAAGAATGTGACTTTGGACTTCACTTATTGGAGTTTTCTGTTTAGGATGCATTTATCCTTAAACACATGGGGTTTTTTATCATTTAGTTTTTCTGGTAAAACACCCTATGACAAAGATGGTATCTGTATGACAGCAGGTGACTTTAAGAGATGAACCAAAGAAATAGGTGTGGGGCCAGTAGAATAGATTCAATACAAGGAAAGATATGCAACCCATCTCTTAATTGTGCAGTATCATCAATATTGCATATACGGGCATACTCCAAGGCAAATTTAAAGCAGATTTCCATATAGAAATGTTCTTATGCAACTTGGATGAGTACATTCTCTGTGAAGTGACCTCTCTTACACAAGTACTGATTGAACTCTGCATTTTGAAGTCTTATAGCAAGACATAACTATTCAGTAAGTTTCTTTGCTTTAACAGAGTGCAGATGACAATTCAGAGGAATAAATACCCCTAACTTTAATGGTGTTATGCACAAGCTCCATTCAGAGGCAGTGATCCAGATCAGTTGATGGAAAAATTGCTTTGCTATTAATCTTGCACTGGTTACCCGTTTTGCTGTGTATTCAATAAGTTTCTCCCAGAAGGAATATTGTGGGATTATTTGACATTATTTAGGTTTTGATCCATCATAGTTGTTTCTAGAAACCATTAAAATGCATTGTTTTTCTTACTTGTCTCATTTTCTTGTCTAACCGGATTGATATCTACTATTTAATTGCAATCATTTTAACTACTAATTTTCATGTACATCATGGCTGCTGTGTGAGAGGATAAGTGAATAGTCCTCAGAACAGAGGGGGCTGCTCTGGAGAGGTCTTTCTTTGCTCCATTGTTTCATGATACTGCTGTTGGGACAGTATGGTGGGATAACTGAGTCCATCATTCTGTATCAGCCATGATACCAGATCTGCCACTTGATGCAGAAAAAGCTGTCTTCTGCAGAAGTGTTTAATAAAGAAATGCAGTATCTGTGTGGTCTGAAAAGCTGAATGGAGCATTCTGGTACTTCTGAGGATGAATGGTTCTTTGCTTTCCTTGTCTCTCCCTCTCCACTAGACATGCTCTGTCCCTTTACCTCTAAGTTAGAAACTCCCTGAACATGTATAAAGAAACTTACACTTTGGAATTGATATTACAGCTGTAATAACAAGTCAAGAGTTTCTACTTAGGAGGAAAAAGAAAATTGGCACATTGCCTCCTTTCACACTTGCATTCCTTTCAAGCCTGAAACAAACGTCATATTGATGTGAATGAAACTGCTTGGGGTGATGTAGTTTCTGTCTGCCTTTTGCTAGGCTGCCTTGAGACAACTGCAGAGGTAAGACAGATTGCATGTCCAATATGAATAAGCAGTGCTTTCCTGCAATGGTTACTATTGTGTTCTGGCCTACTGTAGTTAAGGAGGAGAATTACTCTCTTGTAACAAATATTTTGAGTTTGCACTGTTTTCTACAGCTGAACAAGTTGATTTTAGGTCTCATCAACTCCATCTGAAGGCTGAGTAAAAACTAGAAAGGAGTAAGTTTACTGTTTCATTCCCAGGACATGAACATTGAAGCCTTGATTTTGTTTATAGTGTTTGGGTGAATGAGGCAATCAAGCCAAATGCATAATGATGATTTAGCTTGGAAGTAAAATGTTAGATATGCTATTTGTTTTGTTTCAGTTTCCAACTGGATGGCTATTATTTACAAATTGTTATTCTGTAGAAGCTAAACTATACTACCAGCATTCTAGAGTAATTCAGCCTTTTTCACACAAAAAGGACTTTGTGCATGCAACATGTCTAGTGCGTTCCCTCACCTGTTTCCCCATGGGGCGAGATTAAGACTGATGGAAATGTGACATTAGAAGCTGCTGTGGAGCAGCCAGTGAAGAACATTTGATTTTTTTATGTGTCTCAAGTGAGATTCTAGTGATGACTAAAAAGGTCAGGTAAGGTTTGCAGATGTAAAAGATTTGTTTTACTGAGAAAGTAAATTCTGTTGGACTGGATTTAATTAGCGCAATTGAGTTGCAAAGTCTGCTCCAACAGAGGTCACAGAGGAGCTTCAAGGCTGCTGTTACCTCTGCCTAGAGACTGAGGGAGGGACTCAGTCTCCAACCACAGTGTACTTCATGGTGTAAAGATTGAATATAAATGCTTATGCTTTGTGGTAGGTTCATTTTCATATTCAAATCTGGAACATTTTATTTTCCAACTATCTGATTTTTTTTAAGCAAAAAACTATTCAAAGAAATTTTGGAAAGAAAGTCCAACCTTGCAGGATGCTAACTGGAAGAGGGGAACTAAGATGACTTGATGGTGGTGTGTGATACTGAGTCTTTGTTATCTTTGCTTTCTTCCTCTAGATGAAGTAGTTCATGTCTCAGTCCCCGAGAAGCTCACCTTTGAGGAAGCTAAAGAGCTGTGTCGGAAAAGAGATGGTGTTCTTGCTTCTGTTGGGAACCTGTATGTTGCCTGGAGGAATGGCTTTGACCAGTGTGACTATGGCTGGCTGGCGGATGGCAGCGTTCGTTACCCAGCCTCAGTGGCAAGACCCCAGTGTGGTGGAGGTTTACTTGGGGTGAGAACCCTGTATCGCTATGAGAACCAAACAGGCTTTCCTTACCCAGATAGCAAGTTTGATGCCTACTGCTATGAACGTAAGCTTTTTTTTAGTTTTCATTTTCAGTATGCTCACCATGCTAACCCTGAAAAGCGTTTTCTTTAATATGTGTTTTGTTTCAGTTCTTGCAGTGCACATGAGTTTTTAAATAATTGTTTTAACACTATGGCTTTAACAAAAAAGAGAGAAAAACTGAACTAAAACAAATGTCTTAAAGTAATATTGGCAGATAAAGATAGGGAAAGTTTTAAGGTAAAATTTCAGCCTCAGTACTGTTTTTACACAGAGTGACATACTGTACCCACAGTCACCCTGAGTCTATATGTTTTGGTGCCTAAGTGCCCCCTGGTATCTTTGTGTCATGTCAATGAACATAAGAAGAGAAGAAACGTCCTGCTTGACCAGGTGGATGACTGTCATCTAACTTGATGTTCTGTCTCCAATGATGGCAATAAGAGAGGCTGTTTACAGACTGCATACAAGCCTGGCCATTTTCAGGTGTCTGAGATGTTGGTAATTTGGGGACTACCTGTGAATTCCAGTCGTTTTGTCCCATCATATTTTTTAAGCTTCTAAAGCAATTGTAAGTTCACTTCTCACTCACTCGGTGTTTCATGGGCAGTCAGCTGGTACTGTGGATGATCTAAATTGCCTTTCTTACTGCTGCTTGTTTTCCTCCTGGTATTTTCAGATGCACATCAAGCATTCACCTAGTGGACTGCATCAATCTAAACTGGATCTCCTCCACATCTGTCAGCTTTCCTTTGTCTTTGAGGTTAAATATTCCTCTGTAACCTCTTTGATCTAGAGTGCCCTCAGCCTGGCTCTGCTGTTATTATTGTGCAGCCTATGCTTGCATAGGTTCCTTTGTCCAAAAGGTTCACTAGCTTCTAATGCACCTGAGTTTCTCTTCCCTATATCATCTCACCTGTGCATCAGTTCCAGATTCCTGCCTGTATCACAGGCCTTCTTGGAACTAGCAGTGCTTCATAGACTACCACCATGGAGATCCTGGTCTCATCTGCCTGGCCTCCTCCAGAGTATCCCTCCTACATTTGTGTCTGTCATTAGTGATGACGACTTGTTCTTTCGCTACACCTCCAGAAACCCATCCATGCATCTCATGATGTGCAAAATATAAGTTTCTGTGTAGCCCTTTCAAATACCGCAGACAGCTATCTGTGTCTCTAAAGAGAGGATCATATCACCTTACTTCTATCCTTTAAGATCCCTTCCACCACAGGAGTGTTCTCTGTGTAAGAGGACACCGATATTGTTGGAAGGTACATCACATCTAAGAGATCAGAGTGCTTCTTCCCAGCTGAATATCCTGCTTCCCTGAGACTTGCAGCTTCCTCAGTAGCATAAGGAGGTTGGACTGCTCAACAGTTCAACGGAGTTCCTGTAGCCGCAAACAGTACAATTGACATTAACGTGTAAAGACTGCTTGTGTTGAGTTAAAAGTTCAGAACTTGGTCTTTAACTATGAATATCTAGGTTTTTTGCACTCAGTCCTGTGACTGTAATTCAGAACTGCCTGAAATGTGCACCCTGTACTGTCCTCATTTTTGTGGATGATGAACTACTGCAGCTGCAGATCTTTCCAACTCAAGCATTGAAGGCTTATTTACAAACAAACCTTACTGCTTGAGAACAAATCCCAGCATCTGGTGTAACGTTACAGTCTGGCTGTCCTCAGACACTCTTCTCTGCAATATTTTAAAACAGGATTGTGGGGTTTTTTTCTTTTATTTCTTGTGGGTAAGATGTTCCAAAACTTTGCATGTAGAAAGTCCTACTGGACTTCAAGTGAACTGCATACAGGAATAAAGGCTAGTTAATTTCAGGAGTGTGTGCTGCAATCTGCAGCGTAGAGTTTTGTGGTATCACTCTTTCTGTTCCTCCCCAAATTGTTTATGGTTGGTTTTTAGTATTGTGGGTCAAATTGACTTTAATGGGGATGAAATTCATCAGGCCCACTGAAAGACTGAAGTAAGGACTGCTCATTTTGCCTGTAATCTAGCCTTTAGTTAGGACAAATTCCAACTTTCTGTTTGTTTGTGTGAATTTCATCCCTTTCAAACAACATGTGCCAATGTTCTCTCCGGAAGTTTTAGTTAACAAATTCTAGTGACACACCATTTGTTCTAAAAACATCCTTGATAAGTATTGGGTTGTTGCCTTTTGTATAACTGCTTTTTCTGCAAACCTTTGCCCTTGATACACAGAGAATAAATATTTCATCAGTTTGCAACCCAGGAAGTAGACACTCTATGACTATCAACCCTTTTACAAGAAGAAAAAAGGCTAAACAGAACCAACACAATTTGGTAGACAGGGGGCTGCTCTCTAGCAATTTTAATTGCAGTCAACATTACATCAGAATTAATTAAATGCTACAAGCTAGATGACTCAGGTTTTGCCAAATACATCTGGTTTTGTGGAGGGAAATGGAGGAGCGTAATGCTGAGCCATGTACCCTCCTTCAGGGTGCCTGTCTGCTGCATATTTCAGACGTTACTGAAAGCTCGCTCTCCCTCTCAGAAGGTGCTTGGGATCTCACAGGAACCAGCTGTAACTCTTCATTGCTTTTGCTAAAAGATTTATGCAAGTGGTGAGTAATGACTACTCGCTGCCTAGCATCATGGTCTTTCACATCTCAAGCGGCTGCCTGAAACAGCGGCTGTAGAGTGAGTCACTCTCTCCTATTGGAGCCTTGGAGCTAGTCCCTTTTTTGGGACAGAAAAAGGGAGAGAAAGAAAAAGTTGCTTCCATAGCATAGCAGGAGGCTTGAATTTAAGTCCTTGTTTCAAATCATCTTTTGTCTGGAAGTTTCGTCCAAAACTTCTCATTATCTCTATTTCAAAGTTTCAGTGCATCACATGAAGTCCACTGTGCCCAAGCTCTAACTGGTTTTAACTCATTATGAAGCTTTTACACAGCAATTCCCACCATGCCAGACAACAAAACAGTCCTCCCTAACATCTTGACTCTTTCCATGTAAATCCAATGCCCTCCAAGCTCTTACTGTGCTCATTAGGTGTCTCACATTACATTGTTAGGTTTCCCTCCTTGCCTTAGTACCCAGTCACACCAGCAAAAGACTTCTGTTGCTGACAAAGAACAAAATAAGGAGGTCGTTACCTGCATTTATGAGATCTTAGTCAGCTAAAAGGAAAAACACAGGGTGCCTCTGTGAACGTGGCAGGATCAAGCCAGCTACCCAGGTAGCAGCAGCGCCGAAGGTCTGCAGCACAGATGTTCATGAGGTGATCTCAGTTTTTTTACAACATCCCTGTAAAGTTTCCTCTGCCTGCTGTGTGAAGGCTAGTGAAGTTCCCATTGACTCAGCTTCGAGGGTTATGGCCACAAGTTGCACATTTAGTCTGAAGTGAAGTGGCAATGATGAAGAACCAGCGCCTGCCACTTTTACGCATGCTGAGTAATAATCCCTGAATAACGCCACCTAAACAAATGCCTCCCAGCCACAGAAAGGATGAGTCCAATGCTTGAATTTACACATACTCTGAAGCAATACATTTCTGGTAAAGCAGGCATCTGTTTTAGTCATTACAAAGACAAATTCTGTATTTAAGATATGACATATCTCTTTCTTCAGCCTTGATTAGAGTCTTCACTGCTGTGATTACAAGTCTCTCTGGTGGCAAATCTCAAAACACTGATTTTTAAATTGCAATTAAAAGAAAACTCAATCAGTATTTTGAACATTTGACTTACTTTTAAAAAGGAATTGTATTTATTAAAATACATGAAAAACAGTAATCCAAGCAGTAAATTCAACTTATAGATGATATGCACTAGTTTCAATAAAACAGCCAACCTGGACAACATTTAACAGTACAGTTAAGTTCATGATTTTAACTTCAGCAGTGTTCTGGTTACAAAATTACATTGTACAAAGTGCCTTGACTTTATGAAAATAAAAGTGGCCCAGACTAATGATACATGATTTAAAAATCTCAAAATCTTGTTAAAAAAAAATAAAATAAACCTTCTTCACTTTGATCACAAGTGTTCTTCGCTCTACAGAAACCATATGGCTCTGAGTTTCTGAAACATTATCCGCGTGTTTCCTCTTATCCCTCCAAGACTTCTGCCAGACTTTTTAGTTCTTATTTTTTCTAAGAGGTACCTAACCATGTATCTGATTGGGCTTGAAAAAGTTTCAGGTTCAACACATGATTAAGTACTTCGGAAGAAAATTTTTTCAAGTGTTAACATATAGGAGTCTCTCTACAATTACAAATAATTAAAAAAATGTAGAACAACTGGTGCTGAACACTTATGTTTATTTGTAAGAGAATAAAATATTGTACCAGAAAAAAACCCCCACCTCATTTTTAAGAGGTACCTATTTAATAGTTATTTCTTGCATAGAGCTATAGGGTATTTATTTAATTCCATCCCTCAGCTTCATAGTCTCACCAGATCTAATTCAGTGAATTTTGTGGGAATCTTGCCACAGACTTCAACTGGTTTTGGATGGGGCATTTTATACTATAGTATCTGTAGAATAAATTGCACTCCAGAAATGCACTAATCAAAATGCATACGGTTTTTATCCTGCATACCTGCAACAAAACTGAACTTGATGAACTTCATACACAGAGGTGACTGAATTTTTGAAACAAAAATCTGTGTTTTGCTGAGAAACACTGATTTATTAAAGCTGAATTCTTTCATAGACCCATATTGATTTTGGCGAATCTTTCAGCAAAACATTGTTTTGCTTGACTCAAAACATGTGTTGACCGGTTTGCTCTGGATTTGAACATTTTGTTTCAGATTTGCTCTTTCGTTTTGACTTTGTTTCATGCACCTTTGTTGTTTCTCTTTTGTTATGCCACTTTGGTGTGTCATTATGATTTCATTTTAGCTGGAGATTGGAAAATTCCAGTTCTGAGACAGTGTTGCAATACGAATTCATCATGAATGGAATCCATGTTGTTTGATTGTTTCAATACAGCCCCATCAAGAGTGTATCCAAGTCAACCCCTGCTGGTGACTGAGGGTCTCTTTCTTTTGATGCTTCATCTGTCTAAAGCTCAAAATCAGCACGCACTTTATAGAAGAAACATAGGAAGCAGCAACCTGCGTAGTAGGTAGCAGGACAGGCCTCTGTAAGATGAAACTGGAGATTAATTGCCTCTCTGCAAACCTCTCCCCTACCCACCCCAAAACCTCTCCAACCCAAACCCTCTCTTTCTTGTCAGTTTGAGTAAGTGTGCTTTGCTAGAGCAGGGTTGTTTGGTAATGCAAGGCAACTTGCAAACAGTGTTTTATGGAAGACTTCTGAACAGGGAAAAACAAAAAAGCCCCTTCTTCAGGAGGTCCGACAATATGAGCCACCATGATTGAAGGCTAAGGCTCAGAAAACATCAACGGTGTTCCACTTGCCCAGCAGCAGAAAGGGTATGATTTTCAGGCATAGCTCAAAAGCTGGCAGAAGAAATGTCTTCCCTTTTGCTGCATGTGACTTAGTTTGGAAAACTTTGAATAACTAGGCAGTTCTGTCCTTCTCCACAGCAACCGTTGGTAGCTACATGTCCCAGCTATTTCCTGGATAAGGGAATTATTTCCAGGCTGATGTCAGGGACTGCATTACAGGATATCTGTGGATTTTTGATGAGTTTGGGAATGACCACAGAATACTGAAGACATCGGGCATGGTGACACCCAGGAAACAAAATTGTCGATCTGCAGAAAACGAAACACAATAGAGTGCTGAAGATAAAAAAGCCAGTATCCTCCACCATTTCACAGTCCAGTATCAGAATGGGTAAAATGCCTTTGAGCAGGCAAGCATCTCAAGGTCATGGCACTGACCACAGTGTGCACGAGGCTGTTGGCTCTTCTCACGCTTCCTTTCCCCTCTGTGAAGGTGAAGCTATGTGAAGGGCTTAAGCTGCCTTAGGGAGGCAGCTACCACCGGATAACCATTCTTGAGCTTTTATTATTTTGCTAAGAAGGAAGATCTCTGTGCTTCTCTCAGATATGCGGTTTAGCGAGACCTACATAGCTCCAGAGATCTCCAGTAATAACTTGGACCAGGTGGAGGAGGGATAAATCCCTGAAGCTCTCTGCTGGGTTTATAGCAACAGGCAAACATCACCGAGGCTGTGCACACTGACAGCTCGCAGCATGTTTCTTACCCCACTCTGCTTCAGTTGCATGATGAAGGGATTTCGAGAAGTCAGTCAGACCATGCTGAAAACGGCAAGAAGATTTCAATCCACTTCATTCAATCCTGTGCCACAGACCTCACTAATACCTCACCCTGAGAAGGAGGAGGTGGTGTTTGGGTACAACTTAACCTTTTAAATGCTGTGTAAAGTATGAACCGAGAGAATTTGATTTAACAATGTAGCTGATGTATATGGTACAAGTGTTTGGAGCCTCAGAAGGTGAAGCTTCAGGAGGAGACACTTTTGCCAGAGGAAGTGAAGTCGCATTTATCTGAGTCATTAAAAACTGAGTTCTGTAAGAACAGTCCCTAAGTGCAAACATGGTGGACAGAGGGAAAGAGGAAAGAAAAGAGGACATAGTTGAAGGCATTTTCCTTTCATTCCCTCAAATCACTGAACGGGCAGGTAACAAGGACGGGATTAGGAACAACAAGGTGAAGAAGTAAAAGATGCATCTCTTTAGGGGTTCAAGTACAGGAAAGATAAATGGGTTTTGCTCTTTATGACGTTTGCTCACTGCTGTGGGAACTGGGTACCACTTATGGGACATATGGGCAATTTGTCCCCTTTCACACTAGCTGAGGAGAGCAAAGCCCCAAGATTTTTGCTGTCGGTTCCTGACCTGAGTGACAGTTTTGGCTCTCTTTGTTCTTCAATTGGTTTTTGTGGTCAGGAAGCAGATTGTTGCTTTTATTTGGTACTGGGGTACTGATTTCATTAGGAAGAGCTGACTAAAAGGGCTCACTCACTGATTTTTTGTGCTCTTTGTCAGTTTTATTATAAATAATATGGAAAGAGAAATGCTTTTTGCTATTATTCTTTTGTGGATACATTGACAAGTTATAATTTGTTCACAGAACTACACTTGCATGTGGGGAAACCAGGAGATAATATATGCTTCCCCTTTTAACTCTCTGACTTCAGAAGTTATGAAATAGCAAGTGGTTTTACTTAAGAGTATTTGTGTTCACAGAGCACATAGAACTGCTGCTTCTACTGTTTTGTTAGCTGGAAGAAAAGAACCTTGGGCAATGGTGTGAAAAGGATGCAAGACCTTTTATTATGTTCTTAAGTTTTTCCTTACAAATAAGATAGACCAATAGCTTTAAAATTTTTTTTTTTAAGAATCCCATTCATTTTCTCTGATATTGCATGTATTTTGTAAGTGGGAATGGATACTGCATTCAGATTTTTATATTATTTTTCTCATTGCATTTGGCTCGTGTTTTGGTGTCAAAATGCAGTGTAGGTAAGTGGGAGTATACACCTGGAGTTATAGAGAAACTCTTATAGCTGCAGAATCATATTCTGAATCCTCCTTATGCTACCACACATCTCATAAGTAATGAACAAAACTCCACATCCCCTGTCCACCTTTCTGCTTCCTGAATGAGCGGGTACTAAGTCAGTGTAATAATGAGAGGTTTCTGGCTCAGTCTGTAACCCAGAGCACCAATTTTTATTTTTTTGATCTGTTCTTATTCTTAGACTTGTCGAATTTGGGAGGTTCTGCCAGTAATTTAAACTCCAGCTGGCATAACTCTTGGAGTCAGGGGAACATTCAAAACTGTCCTCTCTGCCAGAGTTGGTAGCAGGGAAGGGACAGACACACAGAACAAACTTAACAAAGCAGCAAAGAGAAATTAACATACAAAAATATGTAAAAATTAAGCAAAGCACCCTCTCTGTATAGACATCATGCTCTAAATGACCTGGAAGATGTCAAACCATTTTGACTGTCTCAACATTACTGATATTTTTGAATAATTTGTTTTGGCTGTTATTCACAGAAGGAATTTGCTATTTCCAGGTTTTGTTCTGACTTAAAACAATTTTTTGTTGTTTTGGCTATTGGCAATGACTCACGACAATTTCTTTTTCTATCTGTAGAGTCTGTGTTCTTCCAGGCTCTTAGGTACAAACCTAAATGTAAACACACAAACAACATTTCTAAATGCAGAGAAACTGCTTAAGGTGTTCAAATTAGACACATGGTTAAAAATTTTGTGGGACTGGTTATGCTGAAAATGCGTATATAAAAATTGTAATATATGTAATGCATATAATCTTTAAAATAAACATTTTCTCCTCCAGAAAGCACACCCAGATATCCTGAAATTATTATTAAACAGCACAGAACATACTAAAATCCTTCTTTGGTAATCACAAATTTAAAAGACATCTAAAGTTGTGTAGTGTGATATCCTTGAAAAAATATTAAGTCTTAATACTGCTCCATTATTTTGAATCCTTATTTAAACAATAGTGGGAGAGAAGAGGAAGAAAATGCTGTACAGTGAAAGCGTAAAATAAATAAACAGTGAGTGAAAAAATACAGTATCTCTGCAAAGTCATATGCTCCGTCCAAAATCAACTTCATGCAGGTTGTTCAATATAAAAGGAATCGATTGAAAAATGACAAGATAGTCTTTGATATGAGCAGCTGTTGCTGAGATAATTTGCTTTCTTGCTACTAATATGTTCATGAATTTTATTAGGAAAATCTGCTTCATGTCTTGAATCAGAAGAAGGACAAAGGAGATAGCATATTGCATGCATGATGCAAGGAGTACAGTAATGCAAAACATCTGGGTGGAGTGGATGGCAGTTCAAACTGACGTTCAGTATATTAAAAGAGCAACCTTCCCTTTGTTTTTTTCTTTTCCCACAGAAAAAAAAATGTTGACAGATTTCTCCTTGAAGAAGCATCTTTTTTTCATCCACTCAAATAAGTTTGTAAACCTGAATGATATGCATGAAAAATCTTAGATATCATATTTATGACAAAGCAGTTTTAGAGGCCCTGTAGCTGATTTTAACCAGAACTGCTCTTTGCACACTGGTAACCTCGTGTCAGTTTCCATGGGAGAAAATTTGGCTATTTATTGATAAACTCTTAAAAAATATGTGCTTTTCTTACACCAGTACATGAATTTAATATTTATTGATTCACTTATTAATATAAATTAATCAAACATGCTTGGTGTTTTTTCAGGTTTACTTCATAAATGTGTACCTATTTTATCAAGTAATTAGCAGATAATGAGTCATGAAAAACAAATAACTGCATCTCAGGCATAAATATGTGAACTTTTGGGACTTCCAAATATTCCTTGGAAATTGGGAAGCTACATAAATGGTTGTGAGTAAGTGTACCCAGTTTTCTGGCAGTGATGAGATAAGGTTGCCTTTTTTTTCCACAGATTTTAAAATCTATTCTCATGCCCTCATTTTTGTCTGGCTTTTTTAGATGGTATTACATTTCCATATTCTTTCAAACAGTGATCTTGATAGTCACTTAAACTATGATAATTGGGGTCTGCATGAGTACTTGAAGTTGGCTGCAAAATAAATTCAGACTGCATTAAGGAAACTCATCTTATGGTTAGAAGGGAGAATATGAGACTATATTGTCTCTTTTCCATTTTGCCATAAAAAATAGCTGTTAGGGCAATTGATGGATTATTTGTAGAAATTACCAACTACCACTCAGGAGGACAACACTGACTTGAGTGCACTCTTCAGTCCCTAGTTGTGAAGTAAAACTCTGTAGTTTAAACTATGTTGATGCAGCAGAAGCAGAAAGAAGTTGTAAAAATTTGTTGATTCTTGATCGTGTAAACACCATCTCACACTTGAATCACTGGGCATTGAAAAGAGCCATAAACATCCACTTTAGGTTGTAGAACCCCAAAACACAAAAGTCATTTTTGTTAAGTCTGTGCGTTGCTTAGTGGAATTTCAAGAACTTTACTCCTTGCTCAGCTGAATGTTTTAACCTACAAAAATGCAGTGTGTAAGTAGCTAAGTCTTCTTTGTAAAATCACAAAAAGATTTAACATACGGTAGAGAAAAGAATCCATTCCTTTTTGTGCTGGCAAAGAACACCACCACTTCTAAACATCATATTTTCCTGCCCTCAGAATTTCCTTTTCACTTTCACTTCTCATTCAAGAAAGCTGAGATACCAGCTCTTTTTCCTCATTCTTTACTCTGTAAATCTACCCGTTCTTCTGAAAATCCTAAGCAGCCATCATCTGGCAAGCCTGTCTGCTTCAGGGTAAATCAAATAGGTCAGTTGCAAAGGTGACATTTTCAAAGCTTGGTGTGTGAAACTAAACAAACATTTGTGTGACCCTAACTCACACATGTGGAATTCATATCTACAAATATCAAAGGGGTAACTAATTAGACATGAGCGTGTGAAAAGAACTGATTTGTGCATACATACTGCCTATGCTTAAGTATATACTCTCATTGCACAAATATGTGACTGAGTTGAGTCTTTCTAAATTTTTCACTTTTCTTCCTCTTCTTTGCTCATCCTAATAGCTCCTGCAAGTCCCAAGTCAGTCAGAGGCTGCACCATCATCTAGAACTTCTTCATCCCCATATGCCAGGAAGTAAAAATCCTATCTCAGAACTCACTTTTTCCTCTGATAACTGGTATTCATTCCTTACATTAAGTAAAATTTCCTGATCTCTTTTATTAACTCACAGCTATAATAATGAGCCTTTGGCTTCAGTATTTTCTTCTGAAAAAGGTGTTTTGATTTCTGCATGTTAGGGGAACAGACTTCTGTGCTCTATTAGAAGCTGAGCAGTATTTTCTTTTGCAAGAAGCTATAGGTGTAGTTGTGTCCGTATGGTAAGAAGTTAGTCCTCATATACACAGCCTGTTTAATGCATTCTTCATATGCTTAGTGTGATTTAAAGGAACATATTTTGCTCCTAACTTGCATCCATATAAGGCTTTTCACTCTCAGTCACTTAGCGATTAACAGCACTGATTTAAGACATTCACATCAGACATTCACCTGTCTGCTCCCATTACCCTTCTGAAGATTACCGACCTGGAAGAACTGGCAGAAGGGAAGGTGTTTCCACCCTGGGCTTTTCCCAGGTAAATCCTATTTTCTTAGCACAGGCTCGCCTTTTTCAGGAGTTTAAAATCTGATACAAGACTTTCCAGTGTCCTGGTTGTTGGCACACATTTCCTCCTCAGATTGGATTGAAATCTGTGGCAGAAGGAGTGGACAAGGGATAAGGCAGCAAGATTCTTTAAAACATCACAATTTGGTTCACTGGAAAGACCTTTCTTTGTGTCTCTTGTGAATCTAGGATAGGTACCTGCTTACTCTTCCCATTTAGAGGGTTCAACACTCTGCCTTTTCATGTTCAACACTCCCATAGAAGCACTTTTGTGTGAGAAGGAGTTTCATATGTGTATCTTTGAAGTGTTTTCCAAAGATCAACATCATTATAGTATTAAGTTTATGATCTTATGGTTTACTGTTCTCACCTTTCCCCATAATAAATTTCTCTTAGTATAATTTAAATGCAGGGCAGCATCACTTGCGGCATTCTAAAACAGTACTTTCTGATGGCATGTTTGTTCCTGTTGCTTAAGCATGCTTTCACTCCTATGAGGGTTCGTTTTCGCAATTTGTAATTATGTGCTGAAAATAAACCGAAGTGGTATTTCACTCCCTTTATACATGTGAGTTGTATGCTACAGTAAGCTTTGAAGAAAACCCACAGGTTTGCAGTACCACTCATTCATGACATCATGAAATAAACTTTTATATTCCCTGATCGGTACTTAGCTGTCTGATGGGTACTCGTATAATATGAGGACTTCTAGGGGTAATTATATGAACAATGAGTATGAAGAATACTTCTACTCATCACATTTCATCTGGTTTTAA
The DNA here is from genome assembly GCA_008921705.1 of Burhinus oedicnemus. NCBI lineage: Eukaryota > Metazoa > Chordata > Aves > Charadriiformes > Burhinidae > Burhinus > Burhinus oedicnemus. The sequence goes on along the minus strand of VFFE01006977.1, from coordinate 386,637 downwards.
GTTAGATGTTCCGCAGCTTTATAATGTGTTATTTTATGTCATTCAAAGCTCTGTTGTATGCTAAACAACTACTTAAAGCCTTTGACCTTTATACTTATTTCTCAGTGTAGCATTTGGTTTTTGTTGGCAACATTCAAACTGAATTAAAGTAACGTTTGTTTGTGTTCTGACTGAATGATTCCTTAACACTTTTTTTTTCTTTTTTAAGGTAAAAAAGTCATATCAGAGCCTACAACTGTTAAGCTGATCACATCTCTGAAAACTGACAGTGTGAAATCATCATCTGCTAAAGCTACTCTTAAACCTCCTGGTTTTGAGACTTTGATTACTGAAGTGGCTGTCACCAAAACCGAGGTCCCTGCTTTGGAGGAAACAACCCTACAGACTGAAGAAGATACAGAAATGACTACTGATGTGGCTGAGGAAAAAAGGGAAATGGAGGTGCTTATGGAGAACATTAAGTTAACCACCCTTCTACCTCAGACTGTCACAGATGGTGAAATAAGCACTTACGATACACTGGGAAGAACTGAATATGATGTTTCACCAAGGTTAACAGAGAGCACATCTGCAGCTTTGGAACTGGAGCACACTTACTCTGAAGCAGAATTGCCGGAGGAACAAGGTAGGTCTGAAAGCATTGAGGACGCTTTCTTGACCTCTGTAATTTTTCAGGATAGCACAGCTGTAGCTAAGAGTTCCACTGGTTCGTGGGAAGATACTGAAACAGGAGATACACAAAAACATGATGCTGACAATCAGACTGAACAAATAGAAGTGGGTCCTATGATGACAGCTACAGATAGCCTGTTACCAACTTCTCGGAGAGAGTTTTCCAGGACAGGGACTTCAGTCTCACTAACAAAAGAGAATATGTATATTGGTGCCCACTCAACAAAAGAACCCACAAAAAAGTCAATGGAGGCAAAATCTGACAAGAAATTTACTACTGTTGTAATCCCTAAAGCTTTGTTCACTGATCAGTATGATCTTACTACAGAGGGGGAGGGCAGAGAGAGCATGTACACCATTATGCCTGATAGATTTTCTGGCATGGCTACTGGTAGTGTCCCAGAATCAGATGTGCCTGCTGCATCAGAGACACTCGTAGATGAGCATGCGGTAACCACTGGACAATTTTCTACAGCAGATGAGTCAAGTCCATTCATTAAATTTAGTTCTGCCACGGTGTTTGATAATGAGGCATCAGCTGAAGGAAGCAGAGAGGACCTGAGAGATGTGCAGCCAACCTTGTCATCTGGAATGCCTGTATCCTTTTCTGTATCAACTGTTAATCAAACAGGATTTGAGCCCATCGCTCCCTCAGGAAGTACTGTTTCCCCACCGAACTTTGGAGAAGGCACCACATCTGTTATCCACTCATCTCAGCAAACAGAAAGATCAGTCATTTTAGAGGAGCCGGAAAAAACAAAGGAATCGGAAACGAGAACAATGGATGTTAAAGTCCCTTATGCTGCAACCGTCGTTCCTCCTTGTGTTACAGCAGAATCTGAGGGATGTTCTGCAAGTGAGAAGTTCACACAGGCGGCTCCAGCTTCTGGCATGTGGCTGCCAACAGATAAAGATCAGGGGTATATGACAGAAGAGTCATCTCATACTAAGAGAATACATGAGTTAGATACAGCAGATGGTATCTCTGGAATGGAGCCTACATCATCTCCGGGGCAAATTACAGAAAATGCACAGCATCCAGGAGCTCCGATTTCAACAGTTACAGATGAAGCTGAGACAAGCATGGAGCCAGTGGAAATGAAAAGTGATGAAGAAGCCATATCAGCTGATTTTGATCAGAGTAAAGATACTACAGGTGTCTCCCACACAAGCAGCTCTTTGGATTTGGAAATGATCACAGTATCCAAAATATCAGTGGATGAAAGTAGTGCAACAATAAAGTCTTTTAGCTCCTCAAGTGTTACCATATTACCCACTCCTATGACCACAGTCATAGAGGTAACTGAACATGAAGATGAAACGTCAGGGTATGTTTTGAAAACGTCCATTCCTACCCCAGAAGGTGAACAAAGAGAGGCTACTGAGACATTGGTAGCAATGCCTGCTGAAGAAGTCTCTTCTGAAATGGAGGTCTCAAAATACACAGTGACAGAAGAAAGCCAGACAAGCATTGTGACATCAACTGAAGAGGAGTTGTTGGTAACACTTCAGGACAGAAAAGGAACACCATCAGCTGGCTTTGGAGGGACAAAAGAATCTATTATATTTACAGATGTAACAAAGGTAGATACTACAGTTCCACAGAAAGAACATGATGCTTCCCTAGTTCCAGTTACTGTAGAGAGTGAGGTCACTGGAGACATGCCAGTTACTGATCAGACTCCTTTTGATGGTATCTTTCATAAAGAAGCAACAGAAACAACTGCAAAAGATAGTGAGATGTTCCCAGAGGAAGTCTCCACAAAAGATCAAGATAAGGAACCAGATACTGCCACAAAGTCTACCTTATCTGTGACATCTGTCCAAATGCATGAACAAAGGACGGCACCAGGATCTGAATCATCTCAAACAGCTATTCAGGAAAAACAGGATGAGACAGGTTCAGCTTATGATGAGACCTATCCAGCAGCAGAAGTATCAGTGCCTTCAGTGAAGCTCACAGATTATGGAAGAGTTATGGGGCCTGATGAAAGTATCACCAGGACCTTGCATCTCACAGTGACTCCGAAAGCTGAGACTGCTACTGATCAAGAAGAGAAGGTCACTGAAGTGATGCCTGTAACAGTGGGTACCCAAGTGAAAATATATGAAAGCAGAGGAACCCCCACTAGGAAAGAAGACAGTGATGTAGTGAGCTGGGAATCTGTGTTATCCCCCCATACGATGTCAACAGGTCATTCTACTGTGGAAAGCATTACTCATCTGACTTTGGGAGCTTCTCCAAACCAGACTCTGGAAGGTTCAGGAATATCAGAAGAACCTGAAGAAATCAAAACAGCTATATCTTCAGCTAATGCAACAGATAAGGGAGCAATTCTCAGTGATGTAACAACACCACCCGCTACTGCTGTAGACAAAATTCAACCTACGTCAGCATCAAAGCCTTTTGTTACCCCAAAATCACCACGTATCATTCCTGAGGAGGAAGAGGAGGTAACAAGCAATGACATCATCATAATTGATGAATCTGTTTCTCCCAGTAAAGCCACTGCTGATGATGATCTAACAGGAAAGATGTTAGAACCAGAAATCGATAAGGAATATTTCACAGCATCAACTGCTACTGCAGTTGCACGACCTACTGCACCACCCAAAATGAAGGAGGCCACAGAGGCTTTGCAACCTCAAGAGGTGTCTCCTTCTACTTCACACCCCGATAGTGGAAATGACATAAGATTGTATGTTATTCAAATCACAGGCAATGATACAGGTAAGATTTTGCCTTTTAGACCTGCAGTCCATCAGAATGGACAATGTATCAAAACAAACGTGTGCTTTAGAATATACTGGAGGTGTTTCTTGGATCACTGAAGGATGCAAAATACAAGTTTTATCTAGACAGCAGCTTACTAAACATTGGTAGGTCTATTTTTCTATCCATTAAAAAACCTCAGAAATACGTTACATATATGGTTTGGCATAAGATTAATTTCTATGTAAGAATGGATGTGAAACGTCTGTATTTCCTCTTAAAAGTCATGATGGCTATAGTCCAGTTTTCTTATTCAATGTTGTCAAGTCACTGATTTAACTTCAGCTATCTGTGAAACAAGCATTTTAATTTCACAGCTTCCATTCCATGCATTACTAGTCCTAAACGAAGCACTAGATTATTTTAACATTCCATTAGTCTGTAGCAATTAACAATGCCATGTACGGTGTAATCAGCTAAGAAAGGTCAAGACACTGTACTGCGTCCACAAGTGGACCTCCTGGGATTTGGGGGAAGGGGTTTTGCATGTTTTTGTAGCATATCGTAATATTTTTTTAATCTGTTTTACAGAATCTGTGATGCAAATTGACATAATGTTGAGTTTCCTTGCATTTTTTAGCTGATGGCACTGTACATGTGTATGTAGCTTCAATTCCATGGGTATCCAGAACAGAAACTCCTGAAGTAGCAATGAACTGTTGAGTTTTATGATTAATATGTCTCCATAATGCAATAGCTGCAGGCTATACAATTTTACACTAAAGAAGCCTGTCAACTGACTGTTATTTAAGATGTCGTCGTAAAACCTTATTTTTTAAAATGAAATGTGAAAATTCACAAAAAGGATAAAGCTCAAAATATCTATGTTGTTCAATGTTGCATTCTGTTTAAATATTTTATAGTTATTTTATAATTATTATTTGAAGGAACATAGTAAAAATTCATTTTATGTCTTATGTACATTAACTGTATGCACTGCTTTTGAATGGTTAGCTAAGAAACTGTTTTCTCATAGAAATAGTTTCCTTGAGATATGCGGTATCATTATTGGACTTTTCATATAGTGGGTTTTGTGTCTTTATTCACTTTATGCTTATTGTCCTACTTTATATTTACAAGATGTAAAACTGCACAAGTCATACCAGTGGTAGCTTAACCTTTTATTTCAGAAAATAATAGTTCTGTTGTTTTAACATTTAAACACTACTTTTGTTTCTGTCATTATTCTGTCTGAAGCTTTAGATATTGCCTGTGTCTTGGAAGTCTCAATTAAATGAGACAAGTCCGGTAAGTCAGAACAGAAGGGTAATTTCTGAAGACTAGAGTTAAGCCACATATTAAATACTTTTGTGTCTGTGGAAATTTTGTTAATTTGGCTTAATAAGTAACAGTTGGACTGTGTAGTAGCGAACTATTTTTCCCTGTTACATTGCTGAGTTATACTACAGTTTATTGCATATGGGAGAGTGGGTTGTGTTGGGAAGCTGTGTGTTCCAGGTGGACAGAAAGAAGCAGGGTGGTTTGTGAAGGTGTGGAAACTGGATGTTTTCTTCAGATAATGGACAAGGTGTATGATTCAGGATTTCTCTGCATATACACCAACGAGAGTTTTATTTTATACTTTTTTCAGAATCATGTAGGTACTGTGATTCATTAAAGTAGGAATTAGCTCAAACTGGGTTATCTAAACGTCAGTGGATCAATACATAGCCACTCTTCATAGCTACTCTTGTTTTCACTTGGGTGATCAGGTCCTTAGGACAGACTTTCTTCAGGATTTGCCTTCTGCATCTTCACCAACTTTCTAAAGCTGTGCATGCATTTTCCAGGTATATATGTGCCTATGTGTAGGCTATACATCCTTAAAATTCTGCCTTTAGGAATGATTTAGTCTGTCAGCATAGAAAAAAAATTCTTTTTCTTGAAACATTATGAAATTCTTTATGTGCCAGTATCTGTATTATTTTTAAACATAAAGGGATTTATCATGTATCTAGTTCAACGTAAAAAAGGAGTTTATTTTTCTGTTTTCACAATCTGACAGTTGAAATTCCTCCATTTAGCTATCCACAGAGAAAAGCCACTCTATATCTACTTACCACAAGTTACGTTAGAGCTGCCAAAGATTTATTCTGTTTCAGGATTCGGATTAGTTTTTCTTTCTTCAGAAATAAAAGACTGTGTCTAAAAAATCCTGTCAAGTCCAGTTTCACTTCATTGTTCCTCAGTCCATAAACTCTTCTTTGTGCTGAAGAAAATGTACATAGGATGTGCTGAATAGGAATGAATTTGGCAAGTATTGCTAACATACGCCTTTCACTAGGACATACTTCAACTTCTTATTGTATCACTCTTTGTTTGAAAATTGATCTGCAGTTATACAAGAACTACATAAACTGTATCTCTGGCTTTTTGTTCTCAGCTAAATGGGAACAAGAAATACAGTTTTCATCATTACATCTCTCTGATAAAACAAAGGTTTTCCTCCTTTGCTTTGGCATGCTTTCAAGGTAATATAGCTTAGCATTCTTAAATAAAATAATCAGTGAGGGTTATAAGCAAAGGCCTTCAGGATTTTCAAGTCAAGAGTCCAAAAGTGCCTCCTAAGAAATGACAATTTGCTTACCAAAGCCCTTCAGATACTAGCTTTTTCTGATAGTAATAATAGTGAGAGGTTTGCTGTTTAAATGGTATTGTGTATAAATGAATATATTATTTTCCTTCTTGTGTATGCACAAGTGTTGGAAATATTTATGAGTTTAATTTTTTCTTCCTCTTTCTTCACCCTCTTGTTATTCAGCTTTTGCCAGAAGCAACAGTTTAATAGTGAAGCAGGGCTCAACGGAAGTACAGTACCATATTTTGTTTCCTATCAGCCATATCACTTGATTACAGTAAAAACGTGCTATTATACTAACACAGCTGAATATTATTCTCTGCAGCTCCATCTACCATCTGTAGCGTAGGCATAAAAATATTTAAGTGCTCCATGGGGGTGCTGTTAGGCTTTGTTAGTTATGAGCAATATTTTATACTCCATGTGGAAGAGAAGTGTCATGCCAAACGAATGGAGTTTTGAGAAATGCAGGCATTTTTAGCAGTTTCCAGCAAGCAGGACAAAGCGTATCCCTTGCAGCACAGGAGTCCCTTTGCGATCGGTGGGTGTCCTACCTCCTGGTGAAGTGGGGCGAGAACAGCTCATTGCTGTTCTGGGTTGGGTGAGTTCACCCACGGCCATGCACTGGTAGAGATAGAAGCAGGAAGGATTTCTTGGACCTTTCTTCTCAGTCTCAAACCTGTGCTAAACTGGCACCAACTTTGCTGACGTGCTTTGAAGTCTTTGGCTGGAATGTGCTGTCGATGTATGGAATGTGTTATGGATGTATGGAATGTGGGGGATATTATTCTTCATTATTATTGTAGACTCAAGCTGCACTTGAAAGGCATTGAATGTTGACTGGGTTAAATTCAATTAAATATATTGGCAAGGATCTCAGGCTGTCTTAAACACACACCCCCTCCTTAATATAAAGTATTACCATATATAATTGAAAGTTGATACTAAATATTTTCAATTTTTTAATACTATAAGCCCTTAAATTTATTAGACCAGAAAAAGTTTCTCCTGGAGGACTTCTTTTCTTATGCCATCCAAGAGGTAAATAGTTATACTCCTCGCTTTTAAAATGCATGCTTGCAAACAATTAAAACTTTCATAAAGGAAGTTTCAGTTACTTTTAGATAAAAAAATTTACCCATGGAACCAGAACTAATTTGGGGGCCTGGTGGAAGGTCAAGCTCATTAGCTTAAATTCTGGAAAATGCACTCTGATGCTGATAAGAAAGAACACACCGCTGAATAGATTAAGCTGCTTATTTGTATAAGAATATAGCACTTTTCATTGAGAAAATGTATTGTGCAAACAATCCATATACTTTCATGTGAGCAAGTGTGAGGCAGGTGCACAAATTAATGAGGGATATAAGACATGTTTTATCTGACAGCCTATGGCACATGGGCAGATCTAGGGCAGGTGTTGCAATTAATGAGGAAAATATATTTGTGCATGCGGAAATGTCCCTTTTTAAGCTACAAAAAGGACCACATACATGTTTCATAATGGAAGGAGCTTGGAACTTCATTCACTTGAGTGGAACAACAGGCTATTCCCTTGGGATCGTGACCGTGTTGTGAAAGTGAGAAAGCAAAATAGCCCTGCACTGTGTTGTGTTATCACATTAGCAGCTTTCCATTGCATCAGATAGGATAGAGGAGTTCGTCTTTCACTGCAAAGATGCAAAACTTGCCACCTCATGCCCTTTTATTCATAGCTCCTATGTATTATAGTGGTAAGAGCTGATGCTGTTGCTGGAAGGTAATGGATTAGCAGCTGAAAAAAACCAAACCTGAAGGAACTTTTCAGCTCATAAACCTTTTATGAGCTGAAAAATGCTTGTGGGGGTGTTGTTTAACCGTTGTTGAGGGGATGCTGGAAACATAAGTCCTGTCTGTATCGGGAGTAATTTGCACACCTGCATTTTCTGGAGACATTTAAAAGTCTTTACTCAGTGAATATGTTTCAAAGCGCTTATTGGACCCTGGGACTCACACCAGCTCTGTCTGGTTTCATGTCCCCTCCAGCTTTGAACAGAATGAAATTGCAGGAACTTGTGCTTTGTAAATGTGGAATTTTATGGAAAGAGGTTACAAACCTTTGTGTTTCAACATGTAATTCTCTGACATGTATATTTCTGTCTTAGCAGTGTAAGAGGGCATGTGAAATTTGAATGAAATGCAGAATGGTAATGAGTCATAGTCATAAACCTCAACAAAGAAAGCAGAATAGAGTCTTTTCAGGTCCGTCTTCAGCCTTGTCTTAAAATTCATTCAATCCTGTTGTCTTTACAGTTCCTTCTGGAGGGTTGTACCACATCGTCATGGCTCTCTTTAAGTCTGATTCTAATATCTAGCCTGAATTGCTTCTTGGCCAGTTTATACCCATGTTTATTCTTGCCAGCATTGTCTTTAGATTGAATAGGTCTTTTTTCTTCCTGACACTTATCCCTTGATACTTCTATTTCTCTGTTCAGTTACAGAGAATAACCATGTCCCCTTTCAGCTTTCATTTTGCTAACTTCTGAGGGGAATGCATGCGTGGGAGAGTGGAAATGTGCTGGGAGCATGCTGGGAGGAAAGACGCTGGCTCTGTCCCGGAGGCTGTGGGTGTCAGGAGGGTGCTATGACCAGACCAGATGAGGTTGTGGAGGGACAGGAGCAGCATGCCTCGCAACACCATTTCCAGGCAGCACCTCACTTGCGATAGAGCCAGCTTAAAAGCACGCAGCATGTAGGCTTGTATCTGTCTGCACCTGTACCCACATTTTTCTCTTCTAAGTTATTTTATTTATGCCCACTGGCAAATCTCTATCTGGACACTGTTCTTTGTAGTATGCACACATGTACTACATGCGATTTTTGGTGTACTTTTCAAAAATTACACGTGTTAGAGAGGCTCCTGCTGAGCGTGAGGAGACTTTGTCTTGTATGTGCTGAAAACACCATTTGTTTTTCCTGAAATGAAAAGTATATGCTACTGAAACCTATTGTTTAGTCATAGAACCTATTTCAAATCAAAGTTTATTTTAAAGGAAAGATGCTGTTTTACATTCACTGCATTCTGCTGCTTTATGCAGTGACTGATAACATGCCCAAGTGGATGTGAATGAATAGGACTTCCCTGCCCGTGCAAGCTGTTCAGCTTTCTTAACAACTGCTTAATTCTTGATATCACTGTCATGCATTTAAGAAGAGTTCCAAATTTACCTAAACATTGCATTAAGCAAAGTGCTATTTAATTTTCAAGTACATTTGAACCTGTATGCCTTTGGATGTGGTGTTCTGTGGCCACCATTTATTGGTGTTGTGCAACTAAGCTCATCTGAATTAATTTCTAGTGGGATGTTGGAGCAATAGTAAAAGTGGCCTTATGTATCTGAACCAACTTCCCATCTTATTAAATGCAAAATCTCCTATTTATTTAATGGAGGGCTGGGCTTTTCTCATTAACTCTAATGTTCCAGCTGACATAAAGACTATGGCAGCTGCTGCTCCTCATCAGCGCTGGAGAAAGACCATGTTCCCTGCTGTCCTGAGCGCACTGCAGTCAATGGACATGGTCTTATTTCAGTGTTTGAGTTAGTAATCTGGTTCTTCCTGGTAGTGTTTTGTTTTAAGCCCCGGACTTACACGTTCAGCTAAGAAAGAAAAACACCCAGTGGTTTTGAAACACATTTCCAAATGAAACAGGTTTGTTAATGTCCGATAGCTACTTGAGTAATTTTCATGCTCTGAATGACAAAACTCTCTGTGTTATTCATAAAACCTGGCATAGAGACAGCCAAATTCTCATTTTGTCTAGAGAAATTGAAGTGTTAAATACTAAGTAACATGGTCAGATTCTGATATCATCTTCCCCAGTGTAATTACACCATAGTAATTCCAATGAGGTGATCGAGAGCAGAATTGTTGTGGGGATGTGGGGATGGTAGGTATCAGAATGTCTTCATAACTTTTACAGCTTCTGGTTCGTTCTACAATTAGGTGATTTTTTTCATCAGAACAAATTTGTATCACAGGGACTTAAATGAAGATATTTAACCCAAACTGATAGACCTCTTGCTTAATTAAACCAACTGGAATTTTTCTATATTAGAATACTTACATTGTACTGGTGCTGTGGAGGGTTTTTAAAAATAGGTTCGACACCATCACATATAAATCATATTTAAAATGCAACAGCAATGATGCCCTGTGTGAAAGCAAGCCCTAATAAACAAGTAATTGTCATAAATTCAAGCTTTTTGTACGCTGCTCCTTTCTCCAAAACAAAGGAAAAGAAAAAAACCAACCTCATGTCTGACAGAGCTGAAACCTGGTACTTAGAAAGTTTCACAAGAAGCTAAGACTGTGAATTAATAAGTGGTCTTTAGGCCACTATTGCTGGCTCTTCCTGAAGACTTATTATAGAACAATAATTTCTTTTTTCACATTCCTTTATAGACTTCCGTAGATACAAGGAACAGTGCTGTCACATTAAATACTATTCAGAGGATGCCTACACATTCCCTGCTGTTTTTGCATTGTTTCCAAGGAAACGTCTCAGATCTAGACATAGGGATTACACATTTTGTGCTTTCTTATAGCTCTTTGTTTATTCATGAAAGAAATGAAGGAATTTTATTCATAGGTACAATGTAGTTTTTCATACTTCCGTTGTGAAGGAGAGGAATCCTTTTAGAAGTTTTGTTTATGCATGGAGAATGTCTTAAGAAAGCCTATTGCAGAAAAGATGAGCTTTTACATGGAAACACAGTATGGACTAATTTTTTTGAGGAAAGTGGTTTTCTGTTCCACAGTTTTCTGAATGTACCCAAATTGTAAGAAAACTTAGTAATTATGGTGAGGATATCATCTTTTTTGCCTCTTTCAGAAAATATTATCTATACTATTTTACTTTATATTAAATGATTCATTGGATACAGTGAAACTCTGAGTAAATACAGGATGTGATCCTGGAAATGTAAATAAAGATATTTTTCTAAGTGGGTCAAAGGCTAAAGATCTTATTAGAAAGTCATTGCCTTAAGATGGGTCACTTGATAATTAGTCTGATAATATCTGTTGGCTATTCTTTGAGTATGTAGTTTTCAGTGGGGTTTTTTGCAGTTGTTCTTTCAACGTTTCAAATTTAATGATTGAATTAATCCCTGCCAATCCAGCTAGTCTTTTTCCAGCTCCTTCTTTTTGGAAGTGTTTAGATTATAAATTTGATCAATAATACGCATAATACCCGCTGGTGTCTTTCAGGATACTTGTGAATTATTTCCTGGCACAAGTCAGGATGTGTTCAGAGAGTCAGCTGCATATTCTGTGTCACCTTTGGGAACACAGAGAAAAAGTTATCTATCTTTTTCTATGGGGTAATTCACATTTTTTTGAAAGCTGCACAGTGAATTGTGTTAGGAATTGTCTGACCAGTCCCATATAATTATATTTGCTTAAATGGGAACTCAATATAAAAAATTGTCTAGAAATTTCCCTTCATTAATGATTAGAGCTGAAATCCCTGATGAGGAGAAATGCAGTTGGAATTTTGTTTCTGATCAGGAGCAATCTTATCTTCCAGCAGTCCATGCCTGCTTTGGTATTATCTCTGCTGTGCTTCATTACTTTTTTGTTACCCAGCATTAGCTTAAAAAGTGCATGAGACATTAATTTTTAACTTTTTTAACTGTAATCTTGGATTTTCATCTAGTGCCTCATCAAGCAAGAGTTCCATAGTTTCAGTAGGAGGTTTTTGGCATTAGGAAAAGAATTTCTATGTATTTGATGTAATTTTTTGCTAAAACAAAAGCAAAGAATATGCCTATATGTGCATATAGTAGCATCGGGATTTTTTAATAAGATTTTATTGTGGGATTTTGTCTAAATTATTTTTTTACTTTCTTAGAAGTGGTGACTGAAATGATTCTTGGGTTACTCGTGTATTTACTACTCAGTCTTGTAATGAGTTTCCAGTGACATGTTTAGTTAAATGTTAAATATTACAAGCAAAATTCTTGAGTGCTTTGGAAATGCTGTATACACTTGGTCCAACTGACAGGCAAGGATAAAGACCACAGGATATATCCTCTGGTGAAACCAGATGATGGTAATGGGTTTGTAATTGTGAGTGAACCTGGAAAAAGCTTTTCAGTGGTCACGGTGTCTTTTGCCTTTGTGCAGGTACTCCTTTTCATGCTTAAAGAAACCAAAGTTACTGTCAGTTCCCACCGAATTTCTTGAACTAATCAACTAAACAATAACTAAATTTGGTTGATTTCATGCTGTCAGGGAGAAGGGCACTAACGTCAAACTCATCACAGTTTGGAAATTACTAAAATGCAACAGGTAACAAGGACATTGATGTTTGGTTTTGCTGTTTGTGGGGTTGGATGTAGGAGTCCAGCATTGCCAAGTGAGAAACACTGCTGAGCATGGCAGTGCCTGTTTAGCAGTTTAGCACAGTACTGAGTTGCCAGGATTACCAGATGACCTAAGAAGGCATAAACTAGTTGTATACTCTACCCTATGTGATGTAGGAACACTATGAAAATCAATTAAACTGTGTTATAAATTTCTACATCTCCAAAATGTTACTCAAGCATTATTTGTTCCTACCTTAATGGAATTGTTTGGCTTCTTGGGCTATATGCTTTTTTTCAGTTTATTCTGCCCACATTCAGAGCCTGTCAGGTGTGAACACATTCTGAGTCAGTAGTCATATAACCATGTTTGTATAGGATGGAGTTTGTGCTAACAGGTTTCTAGTAAAAAATCTGTCCCCCTCTGCCATTTTTTTAGTGCTGCACCAAGCTTACCACAGCTATGCATCTATTTTTATCTATAGCTGGTTGAAAACTTTTTTTCTTATTGTCCAACAAAAATGTCTTTTTCAAAAAAAGCAAGTGTTTCTACAAGCAAATTAATATTTTTGCAAAACAAATGTTCCATTTTTGCCAAGAAAAAAAAATAGAAAAAGTTCTGCTTTTAAAAGAAAAATGAAACCATTTTGCATTTTTATATATGCATGTGTTTATATGGTTAAAAAGAAGCTCATACTCTGTATACATTCTGTATACATTCTTTTCCCAGCTCTGAGCAATGAAATGGTTAAATATTTACAGGTATACAGCAGCTTGCTCTCAGATAAAAATTCTCCAGTTGTAAGCTTATTCTAGAGTATTTGCTGCATCAAGCGTCCTTTTCTGCTCTGCTCTTCATTCTGTTTCATCTGCTGTTCACATGTCTCTGCAGAGTTCAGGAAAGTGTGAGGATCAAAGGCACCCCAAAATTTGATCCAGGTAGAAATTATGTATCAAAACGTTGTTTAATACCTAATTTTTGAAAGGGTATCAAGCACATGGTGCTACACTCCTTTTACTAAAATTGTGTCTGAAAGGGAGAGTCACATTTGTGTCATTCCGTCTGCAGCAGTGGGGTTTTTACAACCTTACGTTGGTTTAACTGAGAATCCCATTTATCCCTCAGCTGCTTTGGATTTTTAATACCCAAAGCAATCATGTTTATTAACACCTATAGCTAATGTTGGGTTTTTTTCACAAGTCAAGAGATAATGCTAAGAATACTCCATTAAAATTGCAATTACAGAATCCACTCTGTCTTCTGAATAATATTTGCAAAGCACAAGACTCAGAACTATGTGCAAAAATGCATGTGCCATGTATGTCAATATTTATGTGCATAATCATTCTAATAGTATATATTCTAAAACAAGTATTTACATTTAAGATATTATGAAGATATTGTAGTAACTTGAGTTACTACTGTTACTGCTGTAGTAACCCAAGTCATTTTGCACAAGCAGATGGGTCTAGGACAAGGATGATTTGCCCCACAATGGACTATTCCAGCAAAGCTTTAGTCATATTTCAATGAAGAAAACTGAAGCCTAAAAAAAGATTTGCCATGAGATAGAGAGTGTATCTTGCCACATGATTAATAGTGCTAAATATCTCCCCAAAAAGGAGTAGGGACTGCAGCCAAACAGTGCATCTAATCAGCTGTGATTTTGAGTGCTGGCTGCATGACCAGTGGGCTTATGTAGACATCAAATTAAAAGGGTGCTTATGAGGTACTTGAAAGGTGCTTGGAAAATTGTAGAGGATAAGATGTCAGAAAAGCATAATGATAAGTGCCAATACATATACATAATCTTCTCCAGATATCTGTAAAAAGAGCATTGTGGGGTAGACCACGTGGGGTAATCATCATCACAGCTGTTTTGCATAGGGAGGATCCTCCTGAAAATGTTGGATTTGTTTTTTTTCTCTTCTCTTCTCTTCTCTTCTCTTCTCTTCTCTTCTCTTCTCTTCTCTTCTCTTCTCTTCTCTTCTCTTCTCTTCTCTTCTCTTCTCTTCTCTTCTCTTCTCTTCTCTTC
>VFFE01006977.1:314885-372211 GCA_008921705.1 Burhinus oedicnemus | reverse complement strand
TCCTTCCTTCCTTCCTTCCTCCTGCTCTCTTTCTTTCTTTTTCTATACAGCCACATATATAAACACTGCTGTCTGTCTTAGAGCTTAAACATCAGAATATTTTCTGGGTTTTTTTTAATGACATAAAATTCCTCCTTTGAGACAAATGACTTTGCTTAAGAAAGTAAAATTTAGCACTTGCCTACTGTGTAAAGCAACCTTTCTTATTGCTACATTAATATGATATCAACCTAATATTTTCCAGAACTGCCACATTAAGGAGTATACTGTAAGTTTGCTCCTAAAGCCAAATTGTTGACATTACTGGAGAGAGGGACAGGGGGAGGAATATTCATTACAGGCCATTTCACATCTGAGTAGCCACAGGAGCAGTCAAATGGTAGACATCTGCTTCGACATTGTAACTGTAGTTAGCATTTGCCCGAAATTTTTGTTGTGATAAGTCCTTCTTGGTTCTTCTGGGAGGGGACACTCTCTTCCCCTGTTCATAGGGCCAGAACTAGTTCCTTTGTGTTCCATCTGTGTAATGGTAGAAGCATTTGAGGTTGCCCTGGTGTTGCATGGCATAACCAAGGGATGCTGGTGAAGTGGGCTAGAAAAGGGCAAGACCCATTGGTATCTTACTGTTTCCACCTCAGTCATGGAAGACCACACATGAGATCAAGGCTGAAGCCGTTTTGGTGAGCTGTTGCCTTCCTTCCCAGCCAGCTCTTCTGTTTACCACCTGACCTGATGAGTTGTCCTGTGGAGCTGGGCTTTTCTGTCCAGACAGACCAGCTAATCCATATACTGTGTGATTGCACAGTCTGACTTTTTGCTTTGTTTAGGATTTCGGCTGGAAAAAATGATTTATTACTTGCCTGTTTTGGGGGTTTTGTGTTGTTTAGTCCTGCAGAGTTTTAGAATTGTCTTCTCCGTAGGCAGCAAGTAAAATGTTGTCATTGGAAAAGGATGCTTGTGTCAGGGATCGCTCAGGAGGAGACACTGCTGGCTGGAGCATCGTTTTGTTAATGACATATTGGAGTAGAGAGGAAGTGGGAATAGTTGTCCTTAGAATATTGTATGACAAATATTCAGTCATTACCCAGGGAACTGTATCCTGCACTTACTGGGGCTTAGGGTCGACACTGCACGGATGCCATTCTTAATGACTTGACATTTTACCCAATCTGTTTTTTCTTAACAAGTTTACTGCTGCGTCAGGGGGAGAATGCAGGAAGCAATGAGGCTGAAGGAAATGCCAGAGATTGCTGGAAGGCTTCATGATATGCTTTTATAATGAAACAGTTCCTTTATTTCTGACATGGTTTTTACATCATCATGTCTATTACTTTAAAATTTGGCAGGGGTGCTTAAGCACAGCCATGCAGGCCAGAGCCCTGTGTAAAACAGATGTCCACATAAGAGACATCCACTTTCCACAGGTGTTTCTGGTCATAGCCAATAGCTCTGTCAAGATGGAGCTTGAGGGAATGGTATAGCTGTAAAAAGGCTGCAGTTTAGGAACATGCCAGCAATTGATACTCAAGTTTTCAAGAGGGCTGTGCCCTGCATGGAAGCAGAGACACCCAAATATGGTAAAGCAGACTGGATAACTGAATTTGAGCAGGCAAGACTGACCACCCACCTTGAATTACTTTCAACTCCTACCCAGCCAGCTGTGCAAAAATTATTCTTTTCAAATATTTTCTTCTGGAAATTTATTTGAGTAGTTGAGATTTTTGTGCAAGGTCAATTTATATATGATTTTTTTTTTCTGCTGATGAGATTTAAAAAATTAAAATGTCTCTTTTGACTGTCTGAGGGAGAACAAAATATAAATTTTGATAAAATTTAGAAAGTAAAAAAAAATAAACCTATTGAAGCGTGCCATACATACTTAAACATTTCTAGAGGGAGCCAAAGTTAACAAAACTTTTGGAAATATATATCCAGCTGGGGAACATTTTTAAGACAACTAAATAAAACCTTTTGTTTATTTAGACCAAAAAGTAATGGAGAACTGGATTTTACTAGACCTCATCATACATGCTAGTCATGTTACTGTGAGGTAGCAGGAATAAATAAATCAAAAATTTCATTATTTCTGGACCTTTCTTTGCTCTCTTTTACTTAGGTGTGTATAATAGTAGCCATGTTTCTTTAACACCTTAGACCAGCTCCTTGGCAGTATTCCCACCTTTTCCTGATGGGGTAGATGGGGTATGCCTGAAGCACTGTTGCGCTTTGACCGTGCTTAGGTAGGTTAATGATATTACAAGATGGCACAAGTTAGAGGAATTACAGCACCAAAGGCTGACACGTGGAATTTTCTTTCAGCAGGAAACGTCTGTATTTCAAAATCTTATTTCTTTTGAAATGAGATGAAAAGAACAATTGAAAAAAAATCCCTTTTCTATGAAATAAAATGGCCCAAAAGATGTTATCAGGATCTCTTATTTCTGTAAAACTGAGGCTTTCTGTTCCAATTTAAATGTAATATTTTAAGGGGGAAAAACCTAAATACGAAAGTTTGAAACAAAAAAAATTAAATCTTTTTTTGTATGGGGGCCATCTTGTCAGATCACTTCTTTACTTCTTCAGTATGCTTTTAAAACAAAATATATTCAATGAGACTGACACATTCCTGTGGAATTGGTTGAGTTTTGTTTTGCTGGAAGAGTTTCAGCAAGCCGTAGTCATAAAACTGCTTGAATCCACCCAGACTGCAAATCTAGTCCCTGGCAGAGCTGAGATTCAGGGGAATCAATATATGACATAAAGCTGTTTAAGTCTTTCCTCATGCAAGATCCTCTCCCAAGCCCACATATGAGTCTTCACTGGACTTTCAGAAAGTTTAAATAAACCATTTGAACCTCTTCTACTTTGAGGACTCCTAAATATTTTCCAGGCAAAGTAGAGACACCTGTTGGCTGAATTTAAGTCTGCTGACTGTAGGCTTGCTCTTGGTAGGTCACCTTTGCAAAGCTGCCAGGAGTGTCCCACAGAAGTGCAGGGATTTTGAGATAACACATTAAAACCATTTGCTTAGGTTATTCAGAGAGTCTTAAGAAAACACAGTGTGCATTTTTACTGAATTATTCTGTGGGTTGTCTGTTTGGATCCACTTTTCATAGTGTCTTCAGTCTACAGTAAATTCTATGAATGTACAAAAAATAAGGAAGATAACGATTCATGCACTTTCCTTCGGTCCTCATTGCCATCAGTGTGCTTTTCATAGCATATTTTCACAATCTGTTCCTGCAATGACTTTCTCAGAAAAACCTTTTTTTTGAATGAGCAAATGTCTGATCAATAACTGTGGTGAAGCTTGAGACATCTGACTTGAGTTGTGATTTAACAGCCTACCTAAGCTGATGGTATCTTCTTCCATGGTGAGCTGGACCATTGTGCTAACTGCTAGTTATCAGGTATGTTGCTTGTCCCCTGGTCCTAGTTCCAGACACCTCTAACTTTGATCTCCGAGCATCTGGGCAGTTGGAGGTGATGTTTAAGACTGTTGCCAGGGAGTGCAAGTTTATCATCATGTGTGTGATGGGAGTCTTCTCCAGGAGGTGATGACTGTGGTATTGTGCAAGACCAACTGTAGCAAAGAAGAGGAGGCATATGAAAATAAATGCAAAGTACATATCTGTGGGGAAGAAATAAGATCACTTAACCTGGAAAACAGACTAGTTAACGACTATGCACAGGAGGAAAAAAAATCCCAGATTTTCTCAATGTTTTTCTTAAATTAAGCTGTTGTTTGCTTTTCTCTCTGAGCCAAACACTTTTTCCGTTAATTGCAAGTTACCGCATTACCTTTTTCACAGTCACAGAATGTTACATTTGCAGAAATTTGATAGAAAAACATGTATATACAATATTTTAATGTCATTTTTGTCATACTATGGTCTAAATGCACCCTGATCTAATTCTGTTGAAGCCAAAACCAAAATTTTCTAGTTATCAGTGCAGGAAGAAATTTGACTAATACAAACTATTTTGTTTTTTCATGCTGACCTGTCTTGTGGTTATGGGTTTTGGTAGTGAACGTTATGGAGTTCATGATAGTGTCACATTATGCAATGAAACACACACTTCTTTAAAAATTTTTTTCTTTTTAGCTCTATTCTAATCAAAATACAGGGCCTGATTCAAAGTCCACAGAACATTTTGTGAATCTTTCTGTGTATTTCATGGATTTATCAGACCTCTAGTCCTTCTACAAAAGACTCAACTCTAACTTCTCACAAATAACTCAGCAAGTTGTTCTGAAGCAATAAATGGGTAAATTGCAGGAATCTAGAGGTGTAATTCTGTTATCTGCAGGATGCCAGATTAAATGTTAACAGTCCCATAACGAATGAGACTTCACAAAACTGTGCGAAATCCATAAGTCTTCTGAATGAAATATTTTCGTTTTTGAAAGTTTGGAAACCATCAGAATCTGTTTTCTATTTAATTTTCTATTAATTCTTCTTCAGCTGCTTATCTGAAGGTTTTTGAGAGAGAAAATGCTTTTTACTGACTGTCCCCTGAAAAATGATCTTGGAAAAGCCCTTTAGGATTCTTTGTAGATTATTAAAAGTCTTCTCAAGAAAAAATTCTCAGTAACGTAGAGGCAACTTTTATATCTGCTCTAGTGAAGGATTAATGTGGGTTTAGAACCAACTAACATTAGAAAGGTTGCAATGGAAATTAATGTCACCTCAATCAGTCACTCTTTGGTTTTGTGTAGTAGCAGTCAAGTCCTCTTGTGGCTAAAATGCACCCTGTAGTCAGGGGAATTTCCATTTCTTACACATAGTTGACTGTTACTGAGATAGATGCCTATTCCATAGAGGTAATTGAAAACATCTAGACATATTAAATGGATTAAGAATCACTCTAGGCTGCATATACAGTCATCCACCTATCTATTCCATCTCTATTTCAGTGCATACCTCATCACTTTCCTCAATAACAGGTTTCACTGATAAATCTCCTTTATGACTTGTTTGGATTGGCAGCCTGAACTGACAGCCCTTGGTTTTACTACTTTTTAGCTACTTGTTTTTACTTTCTTTTTCTTGGAGTCATGGTAACAAAGCACCTCTTTGAACAAGGGCTCCTTTTGGCTCATTTGCCATGATAATGTGTGAACTGTTGATAAACATATTTAGAAGCCAAGCGCCTTTCCTTTAAAGTCTTCATTTAATCTCTTATTAATAGTCTCAGGTCTGTATGTCCTTACTTGCAGCTAGAATGGACATGAACATAAGTAGGGGCAACATACCTCAGCTGCATCTAGCCAGCTTAAATCTACTGCAAGTGTCCGTGTGTCTGTCCTAAGGGTCTAACAAACCAGTTCAACAGATAAGACTTTTCCCTCCTGTATTCATATTTTATGATAGTACTTAGTTTTTCATTCTAGTGTCCTGCTTATTCTTAGAGGACAAGGTTATATGTTATATGAGCTATATTGTTACGAAGATTGTTGGCCATTGGGGTTTAAGAGAATATTCCATTAGCTGTTAACCCTGAGCATTTGCAACTTGCTTGTTAACACTGAATAATCAAACCTTAGAAAGGAAAAGAAATTCTAATTAAAAAAATAATTCGATTGGATTCTTTACTATTTTCTTAAAAGCTGGTTATTTTTTTCTTGGATAAATAACAAAATAAAAATGCTCAGTATTTAATGAAAGAGCCTCCTGAAAGTTTATTATTGGACTATCATACCTTTAGCTAAGGTTCTTTTATGTGGATCTTTGTGGCATGTGAGATCTTGAAAAAGCTAACAAAGTAGAAGTAAGGTCTGATAGAGATCTTTGCGTGTGTAAGAATTTGTATATGTCTTCTAGGTGAATTTGGAACAGATGTTGTTCATTAAATTTATTACCTACCATAAATGATTTAGTGTGAGCTAGTAATTTGAGGGACTCCCAGGTGTGCACTGCTACAAAAATAATACACTGGTCAGAACTTGTTAGTCATAGTACCCTCCTACAAATTACAGCCTATCCAGTCCCATCCAGGCTTTATAATTTTTTTTTTTTTTATGTACAGTTCTGTGCAAAAGCATGCTACGTGCTTTGTGTGCAGAATTCTAACAGCTGTGTGTATAAAGTAATAATTAATCCTTATGCCACACTAGTCTATCTACCAGGTTATTTATACATACTCCTTCTTAAGCTGTGCACGCAGTACAAGCCATCTTTCTTGCCCATGCACATTTCTGTATGTAGTTCTCTAGTTCTGTGCGTTGGTGCAGTTATCTTACAGTGAATTCACTGAGAATCAGAAACTCTCAAAGCTCCCTAGAAGCTCTAACTTGCCATTCCCCTTTCAGTTATTGAATTCCTATGTATTTTTGCGTTAACAATTTTGAAAAGAATGTATACAATTCCATATTGATTAGAGCTTCTACTTTTATGAAAATATTATTCCTCAGTATAATGACTAGAATTGCTCTTTGCTAAAATTTGTGGATTCTGACAGTGACTTAATTAGTCAGGTGTAGACATGCTTTTCACATCATATTGCAGATCTTGGACAAATAACTAAATTCTTGCTTTTCTGCTTGAACAAAAATTGAAAAGGAGATCTGGGAAGACTCAAACAAATGGCTGCAGAAACTGTATTTTTCTGTGGCATCAGTCAGCCTCTGTAAATATTTCTATCCTACTGGAGGAATGAACAGGGAGAAAATCTCTCTTTACAAGCATTGAATAAAACAACTCCCAACAAGCACATATGAGGGAGAGAGGAGTTTAAATTCTGTAGTCATCTAATAGAGCTGTCATAGCACAAAGTAAATGCCAGGCTTCATTGGGGCAATATAGTATAGCCTGGCAGAAATGAGGTTTAAAACAACCTTTTTTTGTTGCGCTGGGAACGCTGAACTTAGTGCTCCACAAACTGAGTGTTTTAGTGGAAATACACAAGGCTGAAGGTGATTTATTCTCTGTAAGGCTGGCATGGATCTTAGTTTTTCCCAAGTTGTTTAACAATTAGATCAAAGCCTCAGATTCAGGGCACTTTATTATGTGTTCTCTGTAAAACAGACCTGAATTTGCTATTTACTCTTCAGCTGGAGGTTTAGCAAAATAAAGATTTGGTAATACTTCAGGAGTTTATCTGTAAACGCAGCGTGAAATATTAGAACATTAATTGTCAATAGAGTTACAATGACCTTTTCAAGACTCACGCTGCAGTCAGTTTGCACACACAAAACAGCCCAAACCAAAGAATCACAAGCCTTTCACAGTGCTCTGTGTCAGTGTAACATGATTTAATACATTCTTTTCCAGAATGATACCTGATTGCTCTATCTCTGAGGGCTCAGTAGTCATAGAGGTTAAATGATGTTCATATGTAGGGGAATTACTTCAAACCAATAAAATAATTTACCTGTCAGGTCCTCATTATTTTACATCTTGTAAATAGTTTTAATGAGGAAGATTTATTTTAAAATTGCTCTCTGTCATATACAGTGTATGCCAGAATACCTGCAAATGTTCTTTAGGGAGCAATAATTGCTGACAGCGCTGTAAGACCGGAGTCCTGTATGTTGGTTCAGATCCTCTACTGGCAGAGCTCCATTGGCTACACCAGTTTATACCAGCAAAAAGTAATTTTGCTTTGGGCGAAATGGTTACAAGCATAAACTCAGAAGAAAGATACATTCATGGAATAAGATTTCAGTGCAGAGTTTCCGGCTTCAAGTCAGTTGGCCAAACCTGAAATTTGGCGCTTTTTTTGTGTCTGTTGTATTCTCTGTTGTTTGGGGTTTTGTTGTTTTGGGTTTTTTTTGCCTTTTTTTTTTAATGAGGGTAGCGCCTATTGTCTGAAACAGAAAGTTTGAAGTAATGTTTGTGCTGAGAGGGTGCCTTTAAAAAGTGTCTGAGGAATTTGGGATCATAAATCCTAGAGGAATTCACCAGGGCTTCAGCAGCTAAAATATTGTCTAATTAGAACTTCCTTCCTCTTCTTCATCTGCTTGGCCACCTAGAAAAAAATTTGAGAGGTTTGCAATTTTTGCGAGTGTGTAAGTAATTCAAAGCGAGTGGTAAGCAGAAGACACTAGCTCGACTTTACTTATGTTACTGTCTGAATGGTGATTGATTTTTGAATCTAGCATAGTTTTTCTTTTTGTTTCATAATGCTTTGTAATGTCAAATGGCAACACCTTTGTAAAGTGAGACTTTATTTACTGACATAGGGTCCAAGTGTAAGGAATAGAGCAATTGATATAGTTTTTATGGTGTTCTTATTATTTTGAATTACTCTATACTGAGAATAAATGGAATTGCAGAGGTACATTCTGTATGTCCTATTTTATTTTAGACGTTACCTTGCTTAGGTTTGTCTAAGTTCAATTTTTGGTAAAGCTTAGCTAGTGTCTGAAACTCATGGAAGCAGTTGCTGCAGGTTGGGACCAGAGTCTTTTGGTTTAAAAGTGGTCATCTTGTCCATTTCTTATCTCTGCTGAAGAGTGTAGGATAAGTTAGTCCAGGAGTGGGTTTGGGACAAAACACGCACAGCAATCAACAGTGTTACACGACCAATGTTTTCAACATACGCAAAGGCTCCAACTAGAAGGTCAAACACTGTGGCAGCATTTAACTTTGTGTCAATAGAAGAATGGACTGAATTTACTATGTTTCATTTTGATTTTTTCTGTTGTTTTTTTTTTTTTTTCCTCCAATCAATTGCTTGTACTTCCTATGTCTACTATAATGCGCAACCGTCACTGTCACTTAGGGATTATGAAAAGCTCTCTTTTTTTTGCAGATCATCCGGTGAATGAATTTTTGGATCTGTTCAGTCGCCATATGCTTCCTCATGCAATAGATGAACCCCACATTGATGCAGAATCACCTCAGACTGAACCCTGTACTTCAGACTCTGTGCAGGATTCGTCTGAATATATAATATTGGATCATTTCTTTCCAAACATTATAGAGTTTGAAGAAGAGGAAGACTGTGAAAATACTACTGATGTTACAACTCCTCCAGCTTTGCAGTTCATCAATGGAAAGCAACAGGTGACTAGTGCACCTAAGAGCACAAAAGCTGAGGAAGCGAGAAGTGACCAAATTGAAAGCGTTGCACATTCAAAAAATGTGACCTTTTCTCAAATCAATGAAACAAACACATTTATAATACCTGAAACTGAAGCTTCTGGTACTATGCAACCAAGCAAAGCTGGAGAAGTAATAGGGGCATTTGAAGTTACACAACCGACAGCAGATGTTGCAATGTTAGAACCTGTTTATAGTGGTGAATCAGAAGTTGCCACAACAGATAAATCAATAGCTATTACTTCTTCATATGAGCAGTCTCTGCAAAAAAATGGAGAGACCGTAACATGGCATGGAACTGAGGAGAGTTCTACTAAAGATACAAAAAATTTGCTTTTGATTACTAGCGAATCTTCTGGAGATGGCTCCACCGAATCTGATTTATCCAGTTCTGCTTTCTCAGAAATTGTGACAATGTCAAGAAAGCAAGATGACAAAAAAAATTCTGGTATAACTTCTACTCCTGATGCATTTACTGTGGAAAGTTCTGCTGTAACTACTTCTCTGGATGCAGTTTTTAATACTGCTACGGTAGGCATAGATGTGAAAGACCTTATTCCAGAAAAGGTGACCCCTGCTCCAGGAGATCTTTATAAATCAACTATTAAACTTAATGCAAATTTCCCTGTTGAAAGCCTTCTGGAAAGTAGTCATACAACAAAGCCTGAGGTGAGTGCTGCTTCTTTTATGGTTCTAGAAGGCTCTGGAGATGTAGAAGAGGACATCTCTATAACTTCAGCCATGACAACGGAAACAGCAGTAAAAGAAACACTTTCAATGCAAGATATTTCTTTGGGCTCTGGCACAGTACTGCCAACAGAAATTTCTGTAACAGCTTTGGGAATCACCTCTGCTTTGCCCAGAGGAGTAACCACTCTTTATTCTGCCTTTGATCAAAGTTCTAAAGTAACTGTTTCCACCAATTCTGTGCCTGAGTTTATTACAGAAAAAGTAGTTGCCAGCTCTCTTGTAACTGAAAATAAAATTAAAGATGAAAAAGAAATACAGAGCACTGTTTATTCAAGTCAGGAAAATTCAGCTACTACTGCAGAGGGAAATTTGGAGTTGAACGAACGTGAAAGCACTACTACTGGTTTCAGAACTGTAAGTCAAGAGCCTACCCCGCTCAGAGAAACAGTACCAGTAACAGGTACCATAAGTTCTGAAATCAAAAAGGTCACCACCATTCCTCTCTTGAGAGAGAAGAAGCTTTTTATAAATGAAGGATCAGCAGAAGAACCAGCAGACATATTTTCAGGGGGTCCCACAAGAAAAGTGGTAATTACTGACTCCCCATTTATTGATCCAGGTTCTGGAGACATAGATGTTGTCATTGAGTCTGCTACTTTGAATTCAGGTCCATTAAGGCCTGTCACTGAAACACAAACAGAAAAGCATAAAGGAAAAGTTTACAGCACAGATGATGCTTCACTGAAGAATGCAACAGCAGAATATGAAGAACGTTCAAGAACAGATGAATCAGTAGTATCATTTTCAAGTACTGGGTCAGATGGCTTGACAAAGGAGTCTGAAGTAGCAAGTCAGATGTCCCAGGATGTGTTTAGTACGGGAAACCCAGGAGCAGAAAACCAGGAAACAGAACCAACTTACACAGCTCCTTCTGAAGTAAAATCTAGTCCTGGTTCTAGAAAAGAGATAGTATCTCATGTTGCACCAGGAGTTAAAACTGAAGATTTAGAAACAGGTGAGGTCACAGCATCAACAGAATCATTGCTTAGTAAAAGCCCTCACGACATTATGGTGACACATGGTCCTGGCAGTATAAAAGCAGTAGCTGAATCAACAGAAAGCAAAAATGCAAAAGTTAGTTCTTCAACTGTCTCATTAGGTAAGATTCTCCTGATTGAGCATGGCTCTGGAGAAGAATTCAAAGGTGACAGCACCACAACAAAACTGATGTCTAATGGACCTACTGAAGAAATACTTGGAAATCATTTCTCATTTATTGATCAGGGATCTGGAGAAGCTGACACATTAATTGAATCATTTGAAAAAACAGCCGTTTCACCCAATGGGATACCAGAAACACAAGAGAAGTATGACAAAGAAGTTGTCAGTACACCTTCTGTGGATCGTGCCTTCACTACCAAACCTGATGAGCTAGTCACAAGTACTGAACATGAAGTAACCACAATGGGAACTGTAACTGACATAAGAATGGAAGAGAAAACTATTGATGAATTGACAGTGAGAGCTTTTACTACAAATGTTCCTTTAGTGGAAGATATACATTCTGGGGAAGAGAGGCCAAGGGAAATGTCACCAAAAGCTATAGAATCTTCTGAAGAAACAACAATAGACTCGTTCTTTAAAAGTACACAGGCTAAACATGAACATCTGGGATTCTTAAATGTTCCGACTGTCAGTCCATATTCAGAAGAAAAGGAATTAGAAACTGATTCTGTTAAAAAAATACTTTTGCCATTTAATGGTGACAGAGTAACTGAGTCTGTAAAGATTGAAAGGAAATACATAAGCTCTCCAGTTACAGATATAGAGCAAGAGGAGGAGTTGGTACAAAATATTTTCCCTACGAAAGATATTCCCAGATCACTCCTGACACCTAAAGAAGAAAAGCTAACAAATAATGAGCACATCAGTGATCCATTATTTTCAGGACAAGGATCAGGAGACGACCTTGCTGTTATTCCTTCTGTAGTGCCATTGGCTGCCGAAGAAATCGTAAGTACTTCAAGTCCTCAGACTTCTCATCCTGCAAATATGGAACCCAGACTTTCAACTGGCAAGACACAAGACTTTGAAAGAGAAAGCACTCAATCAAACACTGAAGTTAATGAAGTAGTTACAAGTGCTGTAACTGAGCTTCTGTCAGAAACAGAAGAGCAGTTCCCCAGCTCAGTGATCACCAGTTCCCCAGCTTTAGCAGAAGAGAGTTCCAAGAGCTTCAGCTCTAAAGAGATTGAAGAGATGACACCTTATTTTGTTGTGATTGAAGAACCTCATAATAAGGAAACTAACTATAGGAGAGGAGAAAATGAAACAGAGAGGACAACAGCTACTTCTATATCTGTTTCTCAAGAGGAAACTTCACATTTGCTGATTAAAGATGGCGTAACTCCTGTTTCTGTAACACTGAGTGGAACTCCTAATCTTGAAACAGAAGAATCGCTTGTAACAACAACAAAATTGCCAGGTGGAGTATTACCTGAAAGCTCTGGAGAAGGATCTGGCTGGGTTGGTGTTTTGGATTCATCTTCTCCTGATATGTTTACTCATTTGTCAATACCCCCTGTGTCAAAAGTAGAACTAAATGCTTCAGCTAGTGTTCCTGGGGAAGTTTATTCTGAAGTTATGACAACAGAGGCACCAATAGATAGATCACAGACTGCTATTACAGGACTACCATCCCTTTTTACAGAAGAAAAAGAGACTGTGGCAAATCCTTCTGCTGTTCAACCAAAGACAGCTACATCAGAAGAACTAACAAGTGATACTGGGATATACGAGAAAATTATTCCCATGATTGATGATAAAAGAAGTGTTATACTGAACGTTTCTGTTTATGGTGATATTACACTAATTGAAGAGCGTCTTCAAATCCCATCAGAAGAAACAACTATTATAGACATGGATCACTCAAAATCAATGCCTGAAGATATAATAAGTGTGCAGACAATGCCAAGTCCTGTCATACAATCAACATATGGCAGTGATGATAGCATGACAGCTGAAGGGGAGAAGTACTATTCAACACCTAATTTTTCCGTAACCAAAGAGAAGACACTTGGATCTGGTGATAGTCTGTCTTTGACTACTTCCAGTCAGCCAAGTAGTGAATCAGTAACAGCTGAGCGCAGACCAAAATCAGATGACATGGATTTGGGTTCAGGGAATGCCATGAATTTTGCAACAGAAACCCTCATCACTACTGAACTCTCTGAACTGGGCGTTTTCTTTCCTACCGTACCATCACTGGCAAGCCCTCATGTGCCTCCTGAGGCTAAACATATTTTATCAAGTACATCAGAAGATACCTATGAGCTGAATACTTCAGCAAACAACCGAGTAATAGCAGATCAAAGTGAAACAATCACTGTCTCTGGCTTTTCTGGAATGGGCCAAGAAGAACTGGATGATAAGCAGCCTGTGGTTCCTTCTCTTACACCAGTTTTAGCTACTGAGACAGAAGAGGCTTTGACAGCTGACATGCTTGATGTAAGTATGGCCACCACCCAGCATACATCCCACCTGACAACTGTATCATCTAGCAAGAATGAAGAAAAGCATCCTACAGTATACACAACCACAAAACTGGCATCAACAGAGTATGAAGAAACAGATTCAGTGAGCTTCTATTCTACTCCTAAATCCTCCGTAACTGTTCAGTTAGTTAATGGAGTATCTCAGTATCCTGAGGTTATCATTCCAAGTACATCATCAGCAAAGGATTCAGATCAGTCCAATCATTCATCAGAAGGAACCTTCAAAGAGGTTAGTTCTGATATTGCGGCAACATATAAACCACCCACTACAGACCTTCTTGACAGAACAGAGTCTTCTCTGCTGGACTTTTCTCCCAAGCCTGTGTCAGAAAGCACAAGTACTGAGAGTACTCCTCACTTAAATAGACTTGTAACAGACAGGACAGAGGAGACAGCAACCTCTGTAACTGATTTGGCTGCTGAGGAAGAAACTACTGTTTCTGGAGATTCTCCATCAATACATGTCTTGCCTACTGCTTTTCTGAATTTTGGAGGAGTGAGCACAGATGTTCCAAAAGTTAGCACAATAAAAGTCGAAGCTTCCTCAGGGATAGTGAACAACCCCCATCAAGAAGATGACAGGAGTACTGAGAGAGAGATCCCATGGCTTTTTTCCACACCTGTTTCAGATTCACGCAATAGTATTGAACGTGAAGTATTTAAACCTGACCAGGAAGCAGTTACAATGCTAGCTGCATCTTCACAACCTTTGGATAGAAGCACGGAAACACAATCAGCTTTGTTTGGTCGAGAGGAGATCACAACAATTTCTTCTAACATTGCAACAAACAGTACTGCCCCTGGAAACAGTCCGTATCAAAATGAGCACTCAACGATAAGCTCTGAGGAACCAAACACTATTGAACTTGTAACTTCATCATTTTCCCTTCCGGAAGTCACTAATGGATCAGATTTCCTGATTGGCACCAGTGTGGGTTCAGTTGAAGGGACAGCAGTGCAAATTCCAGGTAACTTCCAAATATGATCACTGTCGTATATGTTTGTTGTGATACTTGTAAATGTGTGTCTTAACTGTGATAAGAGGTATGACAATCAGAGCACCGTGTGAAAAAACAACGGAACTTGTGAGCCTCAGGCTTTGAAATCAGCATGATTGTAACCCCTACAAAGTGAAGGAGAATGGGGGGACCAAAACACAGGCTCAGCGACTTTTCCTGAGTGATTGCTTGATGGAGCTCTCGATCAGACTTGAGGTGACCAGCCAGTTCTAAAAGATAGGAAAGTAACATTGATTGTGGTAGAGAATTCAGCTGTAATTATTTAATTTTCCAGTTTCCAACAGATAATTTTGTCTGACAGCTTTTTTGTGTTAGCATGATGATAGTACTTATACAATTGGTTTATAGGTAGGGTTGTTTTATAACATCTTGCTGTTGACTTAGAGAGCAGATCTAGTGAGCATTTTATGATCAGAATTTTCTATAAAAATCAACTTATCTTAACCTACAAGATAACTTTCCAGACAAGAGAAAAAGGAGACTTCACATTTTCAGCCTGTCTGTATCTTTAACTGGTTGATACAGTGTCTGTCTCTTATAAATTACAGATCTTTTTTTTAGATGTCATTTGCCACATTATTTTGTTTTACATAGTAGTTATTAGGTACCACCTCACCAAATACATAGATGATGCAGGTGGGATCAGTATGAGTAGTGTCACTTCAGTTCATTTTTTTATCTAGGTATAGCTGAGGAAAGAACTGAACTGTGTTAATTTTATAGGGTTTTCTATTGTTTTTCCTCAAATAATCCAGGTAGCTGTCAATTTGAAAATGTCACTGGGAAAATATCCAATCTGTAGGAGGACAAATACAAGTAAATGCACAATAAACATTGTTAGGTGCTTAACATAGCCCTACATTTGGGACTTCCAGTGAAGCAGTCCTAAAACAAGCACCCTATTTTATGGCTATGATCAGATTCTTTTCAAAACCTCCAAAGAGAGATGCTGCCCACTTAATTACAGTCCCACACTTATGTAGACAAGATTTTCCTCTGGAGGCTTTCAGCTGAACCTTCTGCTTTCCAGTGATTTGGAACTTGGTACTTTAAGAAGACTTCTTTGAATGTCTAAGTTGCAAGGGTAAAATAGATGTTAATTATATTTTACTTCATAAACCATAGTCAGATTGTTTTGGAAAAATGCAACAAATAATCTAAACTTTTCTCATGTCTCTGAATTAACTTAGGTTATAGAACTCTCTTACCCATTTTGTAAGTTTTCAAAGCCAGGGCTTTCTTCTTGTGTCCCAGAAGGACTGTCTTCATGATTTTCCTCTAACTCTGAGAAGCTAATGCTTAGAAATGGTTTTCTAGTGCGTACTTATTTGTGTGAATGATTGATCCCAGGCATTAAATCAAATGCAAATACTTAGGTATCTAGCCTCAGTTGAAATAAATATCACTAGAAGGCATAAAGCTCTGCAAGAAAAAGCTATTTAAATGATAACTGACATAGCAACTAAGGATTTCACAGCAGGTAAGCTTTTCTCTTAATATTTAGTTCAGTTATGAATGTATTCAGTACCTTGATTTGTATTCTTGAAGTGTGTTTTTAAGGAAGACAGATGGGAAATATGCATGTGTGAAAACATCCTATCAGAGAGATAAGACTTTGTGGGCATTGACTGATTAAATATAACAAAGTGAAACAACAGCAGCCAGCCAGTATGTTCTGTGTACCCAATCATTCTACATAAACTAACCATGTTCAAAAAAAAAAAAAGCATTTTCCATTCATTTTGCGTATGTTTAACTCTTTTCAGCTGTAATTAATTGTCATGTCATGCAAACTAAATCTTCAATAGAATATCATGACTACCAAATACAGTAAAAATTGCTATGAAAAAATGTAATTCTGAAAATTATTTATGCTGGTTCACAGTAAATGCCATGTTGTTGTTAAAGCTGAAAATAGTGATGCCTGAAAATAAGCTTTACTATACTACAAAAATATCTTATTCTCAGTAGTCTATTGTTATAATAGGGTTTCTCTAACTATGGTAAAGCCTGCAACATCAATGCAGAAATATAAAAGATTTCGTCTTCCAAAAAATCAGAAAGACACCAGTTCCTTGAAACTACAGAGTCAATTTTCTTTTTCTACTTGTTTAACAGGCCAAGATCCATGCAAAAGCAATCCCTGCCTTAATGGTGGTACCTGCTATCCACGTGGTTCATTTTATATCTGTACATGTTTGCCAGGTTTCAACGGTGAGCAGTGTGAATTAGGTAAGCTGATGCCATCTAGATACTGATTAAGTCGAGTATAAAGTTTTCATACATGAGATCTGAAGAACTAGTGTGTTTTGAAGTTAGAGAATACATAGATATTTGAAAAAATCTACAGTGAGGCCTTACTTAAGAAGAGAACTACAAAATGAAGTACGTCCACCTACCCTTTTCTCTCTCCCCATAAAGTACACAGAAGTGTATGCATACAAACATAAAAGAATTGTAAATTAACTACATGAAGTAGAATTCATAACATCAAATTCATAAATACATCAAATAAAACCGAATAGACATAAATATTTGGGATAGTTCTTAAGACCTTTGTATAATTATTTGAAAGAGTGGTAAAATAAACTAATCCCAAATCTGACTGGCAAGCTGAGCACTGAATGCCAGTTTGATATTTTTTCAAAGAAATTGTAAATATGATCATAATCATATGTATCTTTGGTATAAATTAATATTTTGGTAACTCTTCCAGCTGAGGACCTGTTCAAGCTGCCTGTGATATCTGTGTTTACCCGCTATGACTGTGGGTTTCAAGAGACTCACCAGTACAGTTCTGAATAACCAGCTTTTCCTTCCAACCAGCAAGCCAAAGTATGATAAAAGTGGTAGTTTGGCTGTTTAGTGTAGAGCTTTTGAAAAGTTGTAAGTTTCATTCTCTGATAAATACCATGGATTTGCCTGTTGCACAGTTACCTGCCAAATTTGAAAGAAAAAAACTCATGCAATGTTGCTAAAATTACTTCAACTCATCATATATAGCTTGAGAGAAAAAAAAACCAACCCCACCCAAAGGCTGATATCAGTGCAACATAACTGTCAGGATTACTATGGTTTTATTTGTGTTTTGCAAGACAGTATGTGATTAAAAGAATAATTAGCCAGTGTTTTTCTCTGCTTTCCTAGCTCATGTTGATAGGTTTGCTAGTTCCCTGGTGGGTTGTTGCTGGTAGATATCAAGTTTTAGATGTTGCATCTTAAATCTTTTTCTTTGTCAAGCAATGTGGCTTCCCCTGCTTGCAAACCAGGGGCCAGCAATAATAATTTTCTCTTTTTTTTTTTTTCAGTTTATAAAAGAATAATCTGGCCAATTCTTGTCCCCTAGAACTCTCAGTGGCTTATTAATGAAATGGAGTGGGACACTCCATGGCCAGTTGCCTTATAGAAATATGTTCTGTGATGCTTAAGAAAGTAAACCTAAGCATTTTTAGCCCTGGATTCAGGGGTATTCTGGATATAAGGCATAAAATGTTGACTTGAGATTCAGGGATATTTTGTATATAAGGTACAAAATGTTGACTTGAGAGCTTTCCAAATGACTGGAACAAATAAGACCTAGCATAAAATTTGAACAAAAGTAGTTTTTTTAAATAAAAATATTTTTAAAAAAGCCTTTCACATGATGCAGCAATTATTCCTGGAATTGCACAACTGTTCGTTAGTTTGCAGATATGTTTAACTTCTCTTTTATATTTTAATTGTCAGTCACTACCAGCAATTCACTTCGGACTAAGACGTTTGCAAGATCTGCATTAAAGTTTAAGATGTGATTGTTTCAGAGGAACAGCTCTCATTAGAAAACACCATATGATCTTTATAGACATATTAGCTTATAACCTGTGCAAATACATGCACAAAGTAATTATATTAAATGAACTAGTGTTCCAATCTAAAAGGTGAAGACAAGGTATTTTAGCAGCCAAAGGAGTGGGGGATATAAATGTTATTCGTTTATTTTAGAGCCATAGGCTCAGCAGTACACTTGTGCATGACTATGAAAGTTACTGTCTGACTGGTCATTTAGTGAGACTGTGTTTATGATTCTTTGTCCTTATTTTCATAAGATTAGACAAGGAAGAAATGAGAAATGCAAACCAGTAAGATGCCAGGGCATGCTGCTTTGCAGACTGAAATTAGCAAGTTTCTTGATGGTATATGATGAGATTTTCAACATTTGAGATTCCTGAAGATATTTGAGGCTTCCAGTAATTAATGAGAAGTTTTTGTGCCATGGTCACACACTCAAGTCAAATTTTCCACCAGGATGGGAAAATATTGCACACTGCACGTACCACTTCTTTCTCAATTACACAATGAGGAATTGAAGGTCTAGATTTTAGAAATTAACTCAGGATTCAAGGTGCAGGGTATAAAATTGTGGATGAGTAATGTCACATTTCCTGAAGAAACTGTTTCTTGGCTTGTGGATGAAGAGAAAGGAAGGTTGTGCATAGTCAAATCAGTTATCATGCAAATAAACTTGGTCATTTGGATCTTTTGCAATACTTCATTCTTCTGAATTGAACTGGTCCTAGTAATAAGTATGACTAAGGCTGAAGAACATTTCCCTTCTAGGAGGCGAGTGGATTATAAAAACACTTTTATCTTTATGTTGTAGATGTTGATGAATGCCAATCTAACCCATGCCGGAATGGAGCCACGTGTATAGATGGCCTCAATACCTTTACTTGCTTGTGTCTGCCAAGCTATGTAGGTGCTCTCTGTGAACAAGGTAAGGTGTATTATTTAATCTATGGTGATCAAGGTCATCTGTTTTCCTTTCAACGGCCTTCTGTGGTAACTAGGCAAAGCCTCCTAAAAAGGAGAGGATGGAAGAAACTGTCAAAATCTGTGGGAAGTCATCAGTGATGAGGAGAGACTGTAATTTTTGAGTATGTTAGAATCCCATGATTTGTGGCTCAGGACTTCTTGTTTAACGTTACATCTGCACCATCTTTTGCGGATGGATGAGAGCAAACTCTATCCACGTGCCAGCGTGACTGGATGTCACATTACTGCTGTACCAAATATAAACTGATACATTAGTCAGTTTCTGTGTCAAAATAACAACAGCCATATAGTTTTCAGGTGGCCCCAAGGCAAACACAGCCTGCTGATACTGGCTTGCAAACTTCTAGGAAGACACATAACAATGTTCTCTCATTACTGTAATGATGCTTATGGGATAATGAGTGGCCGAAGTTACTCTCTGACTAAGCTAATGTCTTAAAAAATTGTATACAGTGTAAAAGACATATCAGAACCCATCACTTCCAACAAACATCAATGGAAAGTAGCAATAGTCTACTGAATATGCCGGATTATATATCCATCCACTGAGTACCATAGCCTTGACAACTTCATGCCAGAATTTTCAAATTGGTTTGTCCTGTGATTATTTTAGGAAAGGTAGGTACAAGATCACAATTACAAGGAAGTTGTAAAAGGCTTTCGAAACTGGACAACTGAAATCAGATTAAACATCCAAGTCTCTGTAACTGTTAGAACATTCCCTGCAAGAAATCCCACTGTATTTACAAGAAATATTTACAGTGCAAGGTGCTTACTCAATATGTGCATGTAGGAGGAGGAATAGGGTAGCAAAATCTGTTCTGTCAGCAAAATTAGTGAAGGCATTTCCATGGGAAAAAACCTGGCGTTTTAAAGAGTACTTTCTAAAGCTTATGAAAATACCTTTCTCTTTTTCTTCAGCTGAATGGTTTTGGTCACAGGTGAATGAACTAGACCTATGAATTTGTTAAATTAATATTGTGTGTTTTCATGTTTGTTTCTGATCTTCAGTGAAAGGCAGTTTGCAAATTCTTCCAGCTCAACTTACAGAGATTTGTTTGTTAGAGCTGAAAACTCTCAAAGCTGACCAGTTCCAGCACTTTTCACTGTTTAAATTTTTCAGTAGTCTGGCTAACCTTGTAATTTGAAAGGACTTTCTGAATCTGTTCTCCAAACTTAAAAGTTGACAGTGTTTTCACAACAAAAGAAATAAGTGTTCTCACTCCTTTCCTCCTCCCCTTCATTCCAGCAAATCCATAGTAGTGAGTGGCTCTGAGTACCGTGGTAGCTTTAAGCTGCTTTTTATGACCAACCTGAGAGTGCATTTTAGGTGGTTAATGGGAACATTTCCTAGTTTGTCAATCAGAACCAGAGCCCTGCTCACTCTGCTTTGGAATTTAAATTTCCTCCACTTAAAGTCCTGCAGTGGTTTGGGACTTGGGAAAAGCATTTAGTGCCAAATTTCCACTCCACCAGACAAAATAAAACTGTGTTGGCAATTCAGACACGGTTGTCTGGCAAGCAGGCTTTATTTCAAGGCACCAGTCCTGACCTCACTAGATTTAAAGACCAGCTAGAATGACAGAATGCGTACCTTGGTGCCACAGGAAAGGTGGAGTTGAGCATGCTGAGATTATATTTCATTATGCGCTTTTTTTTTTCTCCAATATACACTATTCATTTTAAAGCTTCGAAAAAAGTCAAGCTGAAGGGCTTTCTTAGGCACGGTGCTGAGTATTTAAAATGTCATGGAAGGGAATGGAAGCAGTGAGTGTGCATTGCCTCTGGAAATGAAACTCGAAGTAGGAGACAACTCCACCGTGTCCTGGTCCCACAACACTGGTGTAGAAAAAACGTCAGAGCTCAGAATTTCATGCAAATACCCCCATGAGACTTTTCTAGACTAAGGGATCTTCAGCTGATGTATTACGCCTGTGTTAGCATTAGGAGGGGATGTTACCAGAGGACAGTGCAGCTGCACATCAGGGAGCTCCAGCAGGTGGTAGAAGTTAGAGGAGCCTTCGGGGTGATCTAACATAGGGTGAGGGAAGTCAATCCTGAGACTTGGTCAGTTGTAATTGGCCCCCTGACAGCTGTTTTTCTTGCCAGGTGGAAACAGTTCAGCAATCTGAGCCCAGGAGCTTCTTCCTGAAGAGAGCTGAAGTTGTCTGATGTTAGAAATAGAGCAGCTGAGCGTGTTTCCTTTTTAAACTAGATTGGTAGATCAGTAAGCCAGCATCACTAGATTAAAAGTGAATGGAATACCTCTGTTAGATACCCTCTTTTGAACACCACATGTATCTTTTCAAAGTACAGATGCATATTCTGCATGCCACTTGGTGACATTTGAACATCACATCTTAAAATGCAGAAAAATCTCCAAAACACTTTTTCAAAGAGTGACTGGAGACTACAGTAGATCTTGATGTGAGTCTTATCCTGGGGCAGCCATCAGTCTTTCCATTGTTGTCCCTGTGTGAAAAGCTCTTATGAGAGCTCTTAGTGTCCAGATAAATGACCCCAGAGCTCAGATCCTCCCAGTTTTGCTGCCTGAAGCATTGTTTTGCAAGCTCCATGTTTGGGGAAAGAGAATGGTTGTTTGATACCCTGACTCACACCAGTCTGGTGGAACCAACTGTAGAGAATAGTCCCCAGGGACTGGTAGGGTATATGAAAGTCTGCAACTGTTGTTGCATTGTCTGGCCACCTATATTTGTGGTGAGGAGTACCTTACTTCATGAAGAGTTACATGGGAAACAACAAAATAGTGGAGACTTGCAATTTGAACATCAATTTCAAGAATAAGTGTTCTTTATAAGAACTGGATG
This sequence comes from Burhinus oedicnemus, assembly GCA_008921705.1. Taxonomy (NCBI): domain Eukaryota; kingdom Metazoa; phylum Chordata; class Aves; order Charadriiformes; family Burhinidae; genus Burhinus; species Burhinus oedicnemus. The sequence continues at coordinate 350,261 of VFFE01006977.1, read as the reverse complement.
AGCACCTATTTAGATTTTCCTTTTCCTTCTTTGGCTGGCTAGAGTTTTCTTTACTTCTCCTTTTCCTATTCTAACTGGTGTCTACCTGCTTTCAAGGAATGGTGTTTGTGTTTCAGACTTAAGGTTTAGCTTTCTCCACTGCAGGATTTCTGCAGGCGCACCTAGATGAGCCTGTTTACCAAATGCAGCTGCATGCATGGACGTGTGTGCCAAAATGGCACATATGTGTTTGTTACAGGACATGCCTCCTTGGGATAATACAACCAGCTGTTCTCTTCCAGGTTCTGAAAACAAAACAACTGGGTTTTTTAATCATCATATCAGGAACAATGTTGGGTTTTTTTATAACCCAAGTTCATTGTTCAAATGTCTGCAATTACTCCAGTCTCATTTGATTCACTTTGTTCCCAGGGCTTGGTAACTTGGGGTGGAAGTATTTGAGAAGGGCTCAGTGCAAAGATACTTTCCGAAAACAGATGGTCTCTAACTGATGTCTTTCAGCTGAGAGGGGATTATTTTGAATATTTACCAGAGAAATGATTTCTTCTCAAGATGTGTGGGCTAATGGGCCTCAGGCATTTGTTCATTAGCTGAAGACAGACAGTTACAGATAAAATTCACAGCTGAATGAGACTCTCATTATGTTCTAGTACCTATGTTTCAGTCTTTATTTTCTTTAAGCCTCTTATGGAATTTCTTTAAAGACAAGGGACCTATTGTCAGCAGCTTATTGCAGCTGTTGAAAAAGTGGTACCTCTCTATGTATTAAACCTACAGAGAACTTTTATTTTTAATGCAGTGTTTAGAGATGTTGTTATACATATACAATTGCAGTTACAGAGAACAGAAGCTGTGCAAGTAACTCTTTGCACATGTCACTGGAAAAGCCTGTAAATTGTCATAAATCTTAAGACCAGTCAGACAACTTTTAAAACACCACAAATACGGCAAGCAGTGTTTCAGGCTTTCCATCACTTTCTGGAATAAGGTTATGGAAAGCTGTGATTACCTCCCTGGGTAAGTATACAATGAACGTGGAGTATTGTATTCAGTAAGGGCTTGCACCTACTCTGCTCACATGTGATTGGGTCAGAAAATTTACAGCCACCTGCAATTAGACTTTACTGGTTCAGTAAAGGCACTAAAAACTTATACCTGTATGGAGCCCTTACCTTTGTGTCACACTTTCAGCTTTGTTAATGTAGTAAGATACACACAGTCGGGACAAAGCACCGCAGAGATTAAACAGTCCCCACATTTTTACTTGCTAGGTTTTCATTTTTCATCCTCTAGTCTCCTGCCTCTCCTTTTCCCCATTCCTTTTGCCTCTTCTTCTCATCAACCTCTTCTCTCAAAAAAAAAAAAAATCCTCTCTTCCCCTTCTAAAAATCCTATGTATTTTCTAGCCATCTGTCCTTTTCTGTCTTTGTGGATTTGGGCTACAAACAGGTGCAGAAGAAGTTATTGAACTTTTCCCTTTTGGAAAACATGCCATTTTGGATAGGAGGGAGGAGTTGTATGCGCACCGCAGTGCATGCATTTCAACTAAGAGTACCCATGTCACCGTTTGGCATCCTCTGTCTTAAGAAGAGAAATTTTATTATTTATGGTTCATGCTCAGGCCATTATATCTCAGTCTTTGAACCCAGTATTGTAGGTTTTGTTTTTGAGTCTCTTTGCCACCCCTATGTGCCTTTCAGCAGATCTTCTCTCAAATTGTGCACTTCTTCCCTAGCAGAGGCCAGGGAAGGCTTGATTAGAATAGCCTGGAAATGCTCTCTGGCCACGATTTTCTCAGCATGTAATGCTGCTTGTTATTATCTGACTTCTTTCCTGTGGGACAAGAGAGTCCCAGAACAAGATGAATAATAAAATCTTAAGTGCCTTCACAAAGGACATAGCCCTGTTAGTCAGCATCGTGTGGTTAAACAAATGTTCTAGAAAGCCAAAGGCAGACTAAACTTTAAAATGGCCTAGATGCCAGAGATTAAAGCTGTGTCTGCAGCCTGCACCTCATACAGAATACAAAGAGGGAAAGATAAAAAGCTAATAAGTTTGTAGTATAGATTACATTCCTTTTTCATAGCTGGGATTATGCAAGGCACAGGCACAGGGGAAGGCCAAGCTTTGTGTTTCTGTTCTTCAGCATCCTGCAACTGAGGCCCTTCAGGGTGAGCCATCATGTACTTAGATAGCTGGAACCGGCTGTAGTCAGAACAAGCTGTAATCTTATGCTGAAGTGTCCTTTATGATGCCATTTCATCTGCCATAACTCAAAACAGTCTGAGTTTTCTCTATTGTCTCTCCCATTCCTCCCTAAAACTCTCTCTTCTCAGTGGCAAGTTCTTTTCGTCTTCAAGCACAGCTCAGACACATTCAGGCATCATATTTATTATGCCCATCTTACTAATACTGGTTTTTGTCTGTGAGCCATTCCTGCAGCGTTGGTGCAGAAGCAAACTTGGAACTGGAACTTTGTGATTTCTTGCCATCTGTTCTGTTTACAGCTGCTTAACCTTGACAAAATAATTCATGTCATATCCAAGGATTGTTACTGTTCCAAGGCTCATGGTTTTTTTCTCTTTAGATGAAAGGATATACTGACTGATGTGAACTTCTGTCTATTATGCATTCTTATCAGTACCATCCCTCATACAAGCACAGACAATATGCATTTCATTCCTTTGTATTTCAGCTTTACAGCCTTCCTTAGAAACTGATGCCTAAGGTTTATTAAGGTAGACTTTGTCAAGGAAGATGGGTTTTGGAGGAGGATTTGGAGGGGTAAGTTCAGAAAGATAGTACTGCAGCTTTGCTTCTGTGCACTGAACAATCACCAGCACTTTCATTCATATTATTTTCAGTTATCTGCTTCTTCCAAACCAAGGTAATTCAGTACAGTCACTTGAAGAACTATTGGCCCTTGCAAGTAAAAATTCCCATCCCCATATACAGACTCTGAAATTCAGATGAAATGTGGGCTAACTTCAGTCCAACAACCAGGCATTTCATTCATCCTGAGTTATGAACGAAAGATGTTCCTGTGGCATTGTCCAGATACAGTGCAAATCGATCAGTGGAAGCTCACAAAGCTAACAGTTGCAATTATACTCCTTCCGTAAGTAACATTCTTGCAGCTTGTACTGAAACTGGGTAAATAGAATTACCTGAAAATGTAATGAGTTCTCAAGGATGAGTGTTGGTTGTTTGCATTTATACTGCTTAATGGGTGGGTATCTTCTTGAATCTTTGCCTTGCAGGAGATCCGTCGGCTTTCATCAAATATTCCTGTTTCATGCCCATTGACAGAGATGTGATTTATTTGTTTGTCACAGACACAGAGACCTGTGATTATGGCTGGCACAAGTTCCAAGGACAGTGCTACAAATACTTTGCCCATCGGCGTACGTGGGACACAGCTGAAAGGGAATGTCGTCTCCAGGGAGCACATTTGACAAGCATCTTGTCTCATGAGGAGCAGATCTTTGTGAACCGTATGTACTGTTGGGATTCCTGTAAACAAGAGTGGGCACCGAGGGTTCAGAGCTAGTGAAATATCTTCCTGATCACTCAGGTTTTACATGTCCATCTCAAAATGTACTTTTAGAATGTTTAAAAGGCATACTTTATGTTCTTCATGTTTGCTTTTGCAGTCAATGAAAGTTCTTTGTCACTATTAAGTTATTATTTGTTACAGAGAAGATACTTTAGTTTTGAGGAAGAGAACAGGAACTATTGTTTTGGCCTTGGAAACTGATGAAACATTTTTTTCTGGAGGCTTTATATTTTTTGTCCACCTGGCATCAATGACCACACCACCATATATTGTATTAAGTAGGCATAAAGAAAGAGTTCTTGTATGTTGTGTTGCACAATCCAGACAACACTGGTCTTAGCCTAACCAAAACTTGAAAAATGTAGATTAAGATAAGGCTTTTTATTATTTTAATATTTTTTACTTTTTTTTTTTTTTTTCTCCTCCTTATATGTGCTTAGGTAGGAAACTAATCTGTTTTCTTTGAGAGATGCCATCAGGAGGGAAGAGACAGGATTGTTTAAAACTGTTAGATGAGGATCTGCATTTTTATAGACATCCCAAATAAAAATTCAAAAGCTGAAAAACAGCCTGTAAATAGTTGTTTGCATAATGAGTAGAAGAATCTTAAGAACAGGATGTCTGATTCATTCTGTGCAAATTCTTGTTATTTTCTTTGGTGAAATCTTTTCCATTTATGGGAAGGTTAGTGAAATATCCATCTGGTTCCTTAGGTATTGGGCATGACTACCAGTGGATTGGACTCAATGACAAGATGTTTGAGCGTGATTTCCGCTGGACTGATGGTAGCCCGCTGGTAAGATACCTTTGCAATTAAATCAATCATTCATTTCTTTTTGTGGTGGCTTATCAAATTCCCACCAGCTATGAGGTAAGCTGCATGAAAAAATGCAGTCACTACATATGCAGCCAGCAAACTCTAGTTTCGCAATAACTACTATTTTGTGGTATAGTTCTAAAATCTCATTCTTATTTCTTATTATTGTATACGTGGGAGCTATCAAAGCTTCCAAATGGAAAAACTCAAAAAGTCTGAGACTGTAATTTAAGGGTCTTTACTGGAGCTGGCTTGTGCTCTTCTGTTTTTATACAAGGACACATGTGGCAATTCTCCTCTCCCTTCTGTACATGGAGCAGAATGCATTTTGTGGATGTCATTCAAGCTCTTGCCTTCATTGGGTCTGTGAGAGTGCACAAAGGAGCCTCTCAGGTATTGTTGGAGATTGTTCTAGTCTGTATGGCAGCTCTGCAGCTAGGATGGAGAAGCAGCCATCCTTACATGGTTCAGGAGGCCTGTAACCAATTATCTGTCCATAAAATTTTAAGATGCTGTTGATACCTCTTATTGCCTTAAAACAAGAAGGAAAACCAGCAGAAGGAGAGGAAGAACACTCTCTACCCACCTTTAACTAACCTAAATCAAAGAGCTCGTGGTTACAGGAAATGACTGAGCTCTTTCCAATTCAAAAGTCTCTTTTGTAAAAGGGACAGGTGATTTATTGCTGTTTAGCACCCATTGAAGAACATTACATTAAAAAAAACCCCAAACTGCTTATGCTTATTATTTTCCTTTCCAGTTGTGAATTCTTCTCAAAGCAGAAAGCATCTGGACATGCATATGCACATGCTCACACATGCACACAATAATCATTGCTGCATACCATGTGGCTACAACTTATGTAGAAAGACACCTGGGGCAAAGCAGGCTTCATTTATTACAATTTCATGTGAATAACCAGAGGTTTAAAGTCCTCTAAAATGACTTGTAAATAAGCTATTTCTTGGGGAAACTACCATGTGTGGCAGGTGACAGCACAGAGGGGAAGAAAAACTTTTTATTGCCTGACTGATTGCTCGGTGCATCTGTGGTGGTACCAATGCACCCATTTGTGCTTGGAACCACAAAGTCTTGCAGGATGTAAGCAGAAGAGTTTAATTTCATCGTTTTCTCTTGCCTATGCTCGTGCATTTTTGGGAGCACAAGATGGGCCATGGCATTGAACTCTACTCATTCCTGATGAGTTCACTCTCTGTCTCCTGATGTGGCTTCTTACACCTCACTGGCAGTAACAGGCACCCTCGGAGGGTGGTTCAGGTTTGACTGGAGCTCAAGGGTGGTCCAGGCTGTCTGCAATGGTTGGTCAAGGAGCCTACACTTCACAAAGGGATCTAAAGTTAGGTGAGATAAATTTGGGCATAAATGTAGTGCCTGAAAGGGCAGCCCATCTTCCACTGAGAAGTGTAAAACAAGATACATGCTTATATATTCCAAATATAAATACAGAGATAAATTTGGTATGTTACTGAATGATGAATTCAAGGAAATGAAAAATAGGGCTGAGATTCTATTTTTTAATTCAGGCCACTGGGCAAATGTGGTATTACATTTTTGCTTTAATTTTCAATTTTAAGAAATGAAGATATTTTAGGAAGAGAAGAAGACCATCTGTCCAACAGATTTCTCTTTTGATCGATCTTTTTTCCACTTTATTTTTCTTTTCTTTTTAACAACTTCCCTCTGTCTCTTCCTTCGGAAACAATTTAGGTGTCTCTTGAAATCATTTATGTTTATTGCTTCAATAGCTTTCCCTCAAAATTTATTCCATATGGTTTCTGGATACCATGGTTCTAAGTAGCTTCCTCATTTGCTCCTTTTTCCTAGTTTTTAATTTATTTTTCATAATTCCTAACCACTGTTCTGGTTATGGTGACTTATTATTTCTCTAGTAATTAATAGGAACAATAACATAATTAAATATATGCAACAAATATATTTCCCTGATGATGTCTTAAAATTCCAATGAATTTGAATACTGTGTAGGTCAAAAAATTACATCATGTATGTATTTGCAGGTGAACAGTAGTCATGATAGCGTTAAATGCATTAATATAATTTTTGATCATAAAAATCAGCACTAATACATGAACACTCAGGTTCTAACTTGAATTTCTGAGAACAGAGGTAGCTCTTGCATACAGCCAAAATATAAATAATCTTCTTGTGTTTTACATATGAGGGTGCATCTGTAACTCAGCTCTTTCTAACTTTGTTGCCCAGCTCCATGCTTTCTCCAAGACAATATTATCTATCTGCAATTCTATTAAACACTTCAAGTGTGGTAAGCATTCCCCTTATATTAGAGTTTTATTGGAGGTACTGTCAGAAAAGTCACCCCAACTCTTAGACTTTACATCTACAAGTGATGTACATGCAGCTTTATTTTGATACTTGTTTGAATTTTCTGCCAATAACAGCTTGGTTTAGTGTGAAAATCATGCTTACATGATTTTATTAGGTTTTGCATTAAAAAAAAGAAAATTTCTGATGCTTGCTAGGCTTAAAAGAAAAAGCAAATGAACAACAACAGCAACAGCAAGACATGTTGTAGTTGGAATTGTTGGCCCAGTGCTGCAGCTGACCCACTTACTACCCAGATGAAATAGCTGTGATACATTTTAGTGATTTCTCTTTCACATGAGTTTTCTTTCTGAACCAATAAAAAACCCTGGGAATCCTTGAGCCACAGGCTCTACCACTGAAGATGATGTAACAAGTTTTGGATTACTTTGGTACTCATTTTCCATGGACATAAGGAACCCACAACTTAAATATTCAGTATGTTGAAAGGAACTCTTTTGCCACGTACTGGCAGGTATTTTCTTAGCCATTTCTGGAAAAGGGTTCAAATGCCTTTTTTTTTTCTTTGCATCTAAAAGGGATTTCAACCAATGGGTTCAAAGGAAGGAAATTGTCATTTTTTGACATTTTCAGCTCATGCCAAGTTGTGTTTTTCCAGATTTTTTAAACAGAAGCTAAGTGCCAGCCACCATTGAATATGATATTTGGACAAAGCACGTACATGAGTTCCTTAGCGAAAACCAACAAACGTACTTCCAAGTGCAATGCACATTGCTTCTAACTATGGTGAGCTATTGAATACACATGTCTACCTTAGCTTTTTTTTGTGGACTTCATAGTCATATGAAGCACTGGCATATAAACCTTGTGCCGTCTCACTGCCATTGGCTCCCAAAATACAGGGGAGCCTTTTTTTTTAAGCACATTTCCTGTCAATTCATGTGAGATGAGGGTGATAAACTCACCTTTGCCATTGGCCTAGTAATGCGAGAAAACTTAAATTCTCAGATGAGGTGCGGAAATTTCCCGTACCTCATGAATCAGTGGATGATAGTTTTGCCAATCAAATAAGCAAGGGCCATTCAGTTTTCTGTGCAGTGTCTGGATGAGATCAGTTCATGCCCCTTCAGTGGGATGGGAGGTTTGTTTGTTTTTTAAGGTGTGTGGGATAATGTGAGCAAGATTTTTAAAAAGTGAGTGTATAGAATTAAGGTTCTTACTGGGAAACCTACACTGAACCTAGAGTACCCTTGACAGGCTTACAGCCCTCCTGAAAATGGGCTATTATTTAGGTGCCTAGTAGCGGTCTAACTATAGTCAACCACTTTTGATATCTTGGCCTTTTTTTTAACTCCCATAGAAAAAAATGGCTGTTAGCAATTCATCAAAAACAGCAGCAGTCAAAAAAAGCCCCTCTATTCCTGTGCATGTTTTTCATGTATCAACTGGAATTTATGTTTAACTTGCAAAAATAATGCCAGCAAGCAAGCCTTGGAATAAATGAAGAGTGATCTTGTAAATACATGCTCTGATTCTCAGAGTTCCTCAAGGAAAATTTTCATGTCTTGAATAACAAAGCAAGTACAATTAGATTCAGTGAGAAAGCAAGGAATAGTACTTAAAACTTTTTGGTCCACATGATATTTGTCCAAATCTGTATTGAGTCTACCTGTTTTCGATAGCAAGAACTTTTAAGGTGAGGAAAATTATCAAAACAAAATAGAAATGAGCACGCTCTTAAATCATAGTATTGTAGGTTGTGTTCCTGCAAAGAGAACTTGAGGAGGCTTTTTGATCTACCTCACTGAAGTGTTTGATGCATAGTTATCTGCATGCTTTTAGAGGATTTTGGCAGGTTTATTTCTTAATTCTAAAGTTGTTTTTAATTTAAAACTGCTCAGCAGTTTTCTGCCTTTCAGGCAAAATGGCATAATCCTATGCAATGGATTGGGTTGTGTAGATAATGTCTCACCATCTCCTGGTAAAACATACATTTTCAGCATGCCGTACCCACTCCATCCCAAACACAGACGGGGCTCGAAAAGTGCAAAATAGCATGAACAAAGTAGTTGAGTTGTATATCTCATGCCCTAAAGTTTAATTGTCAGTCCAGGTACTACTTTTCCATAAAAAAAATTGCTTTCCAGATAACTGCTTTCATTATACTGGATTTTATTGGCCAGGCCAATTTGCTTATATTTGTCTTTTTTTGCAATCTCTTTAAAAAACACATTGTGAACTTCTTGGCTAAGGTCAAAGCACGTCTTCAAAGGTGCTCCCTGGCTAGACTTAGGCTACCTTGTCCAATACGCAGAACAAAATAAGCTATAATTCTACTGAACTGTGGAATCCATTGCTGGCCACCCGTATGAATCTAATTTGTTGTGATTTGCTGTACTGTATCCGTATGGCAGGAAGCAATCTTTTCTCATCTAAAATGTGTTCCTGCTCTCTCTCTTTTTTTTTCTTTTCTTTTTTCTGTTTTTGAAAGAAAGAATTTTTCAGTGTTTCCGGTGGTTGGGAGAGGTGGATTTGTGTTCTGGAGCTGATGGACCACATGAAAAACACTTTGGCAGCAGCAACTGTTCCCTTTTTATATCAAGGGAAAAGAGTTGATTGCAGCTGTGTTAGTGCAACATAAAAAGTGAATGCTCTTTCAGGAAACCTAGATCCTCACTTGTGGTGCAAGTTCAGTGAGAGCTGGAGATTAGAAACCACTGCCACAAGCATTGACCTGGAATACCAGCAACATCTGAGATCGTGTGGATCAGTAGGAAGGGAATTTGTAAGCTGCAAAATTTGGTATATCTGCCTTGTCCCTAACTTCAGACAATTTGTCTGGAAGGTAGTGAGAGCAGGTACTGAAGTGTGTTCAGAGAGCTCACAGCACCCCAACATTTTTAGAGTTTCATTAGTCATTACTTCCTGAAAATCAAGCCAATTTCTGTTCAAGACATTTCAGGTATGATTACATTGACAGATGCAAGAGGCAGAAGAAAGTAATACAGTATTTTAAAGAACATGTTTTGTTAGCTCCCCTTTTCTTCTATATCAGTGTAGTTACAGGGCTATTCTATTGGCATTTGGTGTGTGAAAGCATTAGTTTTCCTCTGATTTACATTCTACATGGAAATTAAAATATGTAAGACTGTTTACATTTTAAAAATTATGGAATCAAAATTATTCTTGCACTTTTCTGTAGACTTTTATCGCAGTATTTCTGTGATAGTGAATAACTCTTTAAGGATGAATCATGGACAATCGTCACCCCACAGTTATCATAAAAAGCTCTAAGCAATAAAAACAACTACATTTGGGAAAATAATAGTGATACAGGAGAAGAACGTGAGGCCTAAATACTCACACAATTATGTGAAAAGAGGAATTTGTCCTTACCTACTTGGATCTTTGTATATTTTAAATTTGATGTAATACAAAATACAAAATAACAAAACTTACATTATCAGTCGAGACATTTAATAGTGGGTTTGATCAAAGGAAGAGTGAACACAATGTGACATTTGAAAATATCTCAGGGAAATTGAATTTAAATAATTCACTTAGTTCTGTGAATAGTAACTTTTACAGCTGTAAAGCACATCCATCTAAACAGAAAAAATCTGGTGTTGCTTTTGGCAGCTTCTCCATTGTATTTGGATTGCTGGTGTTTTATGGTTAAGGACCCTTGTGAGCAGCCACAGTGGTAAAGGAGTCCTTTGGAGCTATTCATGTTATGGATTAAGCGCATATAGCTACTTGGGGTTGTGCCTTGGGCCTCCGTCTCACAAGGGGAGTTATTCATATCCTTTGGAAAATGCTGTTGATAATTAGTGCTTTGTAGGGCGGTGAGCTCACTCGCATTACATAAGATTAGTGCTGTAATAAGGAGCTGGCTAGTGTCTGTGGCCAGATTGTCTGTCACTTGGAGAATGCTGCCAGCAAGGAAAGTAATGGGGCATATTGCCACTTTTAAAACTGTCCAGAGACTCTATGTTAGTTTTTCTTCCTTTCGGCATAGGAGCATTTATGCTTTGTGTTTTGCAATGCTGGACCTCAGGTTCTCAGTGTTAGGTAGCTAAATTTAAAAAGAAAAAAAAAAACACAAAACACAAACCAGAAGTTTAATACTGGCAAAAACAAAGCCCTCTCTTTTCCTGCCTTTATTGGTCAGTGAATCAGAATGCTTTAACTTGAGCAAATCTGTAACTGCACCGCTCTCAGAAAGAGTAACTTTATTGAACACAAAAACCTTCAAAAGGCATGTAGTATTGTAGGGAAGAAGCCTGCCTCTGAGGGTTAAATAAAGCAAACAAACTAAAAAGTACTGTAGTCAGCTGCAAACAAAAAGCTCATTGTGCCCATGTCCCACAAGATCCAGGGAAAAGGAGATTTTAAATCTACCAAATGTTTTGGTTTTGTGCTGCAGTCAGTCATTACAGCCTCTTTTTAAGATGCTCATTTGACCTGCATTTAAATGGAGGAGAACTATATAATGTTATTAATGACAGGTATATTTTTAGTTCAGTATGTCGTAGGCAGTTAAGGAGGCCTCTTGGACAAAGTGGTTTTTTGTCTCAGCAGTTACTTCAGAGGCTCGTTACGGTTGGCTCTGGACTAAAACTCTTGGACAGCTTCAAACCTGCAGTAATTGTTGACATAAATGACAAAGTGCAGGATTTTCCTTTTTTTCAGTCACTCTCCTGGTAGTTATGCACAAAAAGAATAAGTCACACTCCATGCAATTTGCATCATGTTGATAATACATAATTGTTTTAGTGTGACTCCCAAATAACATGTGTTAGACCAACCAACATTTAACACTCTACCATACCTTTCTTCCACAGTAAAACACCTGCCCATTAGCAAGAGAATTTCACCAGCTCTTTGCCACTAATTTTTCAATCTCTGTACGAGGGTGACTACTGAAAGCCCAGCACGGTATACCCACAAAATTGAATTATACAGTGTGTGAACCATGATGAAAGTTATTACTCTGAGTTTCTACAGCACAGAAAAAAGTCAATGGAGTTGTGTCCACTGGCTTCAATTAGCTTTTAAGGAGTTAATAAAAGAGGTATCTTTTCTGCATAATTATTATTTTGGAACTACTCGAAGTTAGTATCTGGACTCAGTAGTGAGTAGACATTGCCATCTAGTGGGAGTTTCTTGCCATACTTAGTGGTTTCTCCTCATGGAAAAGTTGTCATACTGTAGTATTATCTAAAAAAAATGTCAAAGAGTTAGTCATCTGCTCCACCACATGATCAACTCCCCCCCAAAAATAGGATTGATAGTGCTTTTATGTTTCAGCTTCATCAGCTAGCCTTTTTTACTTGTTTCATTTGTATTCCTTAGATTATTTTTTTCCCCGATTTTTTTTGGTTTTTGATTGGGTTTGTGGGTTTTTTTTGCATCGATCTTATTCAATTGCTTATTCAATCTGCAGTCAGTGCTTGTGGATATTCATGGATATACATGAGTGTATGTTATTCAGAGTCCTTTTATTTGCAAGCGGTGGCATAGGAAATCAAAGAGTTTTCAATACATCCCACTGCACCATTACCAAAACCCCCTTTCAAGTGAAATCTTTTGTAAAGGTCCTTAGCAAAGCTCCTTCTGGGAGTTTGCCTTGCTCACAGTGTAATTCTGTAACAGGGAGTGTTGGGTGCCTTCCTGATCCAAACCCTGCCAGTTTCCCAAATCCCATGCAAATAAAGCCCAGATTAAGGGCTTGATGGAAGCCATTCAACTATGATCTAAAAAATATCAGGAACATGACACGTGATTTTTGTGTGCACCTGTAGATAAGTTTAAATATAGCAGTTGTCTTCAAATTGACTAGAATTTCTCCTCGCAAAGATTTACCAACACAGTTAACTTGGTCCCTCCTTCAGCAAGTTATTTTAGAATGTGTCTGAATTGTGCATGTGATCTACCCTATAGAGTTTAGAGCACCACCTATGTCTTTAAAGCAAGGTACATGCTTAAGCGCTCACTGAATGGAGTTTTTAATCTCATGAATGCTTTTGGTGAGTTCTGTCAGACTGCTTCCATTCATAAAATTAAACAGAAAAGTCTTTTGCAGGACTAGGGTGAAATTAAGTGAAACAGAGCCTATGCTGCTATAAGGTAGTTTCTTGTCTTTCTCAATGTATAAATGCATTTAAATACTAGGTGAACTTAATGGAAGTATTTCAGACGTTGCCAAATCTTCACAGTAATCTGTTTGATTTTTTTCTGTTGAAAGGAAATGCAATCCCTTTCAAACTTCCCATGAGTGTGTCATGTAACAGAATCAGTGCTCTATAATGGCATAAGCCACAGATGAGGGTTTTCTGAACCAATTCATATACTCATTGTAACCTTGTGCTGATCTTGTTGTAGTTCGGCCAACCTATAAAACTGAGTAATTGCCAAGACTTACTGAAATTGAGATGTAATTTTTAGTTAAGCTAACCAATTATAACAACCTCCACAGTGAAAGACTTGTTCAGGGGTTTTCCTGATAAAGATTCCTAAGCATTTGTCTGCTATTGTGAAAAAAGGGTATTCCTGTTCTTAGCAGAGTTATGGCAGAAAGAAGGACAATAGCCAGTAAGCTTTGCAGTGGTGGTTTCAGCATGTTTAGTGATAAATACCAGGCAGGGAATGTTGCTTCATTTTCAGATGAAATGGCACAGAGAGTATCCAGTCAGCCAGTGCCTGCATCTTTCCATGTTTTTTTGATTTGCCTCATTAGTCTTGCATTAAGAAGCAATCAGATAGGGAAGCAGCCAGAATGAAAGAAAATAAGAATCACATTGGAAATTACAAGTGCCAAAAAGTGCCAAGACAGATTTGTACTTTAAGCTTATTTAAACATGCTGAAAACATGCTTCCTTTTCCCAGAAAGAAAAGCATTAACTCTGTAAATCTAAATACATGTATTTCAAGTACATTATTCCTAGCTTTAATTATGTACAGAAGATTATTGTCCGTTACACAGTAAGGAGGTCAAGCAGTAAAGTTTTGTTTGCATCAGTAGTTTATTTTGTTGTGCTTCATTAAACACAATGCTTGTTGACTATTTTGGAAAGCAAAATCCAAGTGATTGGTCTCAGCCACTTGGTGTGGCTTTTGGAGATAAAGGAATGACTGAAGTTTCCAAATGAGTGTCACAAAGCTGAGATACTTCTTACTCATAGATTCACCTTGGCAGTGCAAACATCTGAAAGAGCTGAGTGGATTATTCATTGATAAGGAAATGAGTCCCTCAAATAATGCTGGTTATCTGAAAATTTAAATAACGAATCTCCCACAAGGTAGGATCTTGTTCATGATGGGAGAACTATGCTCATTCAGTTTAGTTAGCAGCCATCTGAATGAGAAAAAGTAGTGACTAGCCAATAAAGTTAGCTGCTTTACAGCTCTTGCTGTAATCCTGGTGTTCTTAGATTTAATTTATGTGAAAAGTCAGCGTGTCACCCAACTGGCAGATTATGGCTGTGAGTTAATTCAATGCCATGTAAGGAAATTCTCCCCAAAAATGTGGAACTTAATAAAATGTTTTCATGGGCTCTTGTAACCATCGCATCCAAGCTCCTCCTGTGAGGCAAGAGAATACATTGTCACTGTTTTACAGACTGGGAATCAGCCAGCCAAGTGCATTGTCTAATGCCACGTAGGAAGCCTGAAGAAGTGAGCCCCATCTCAGCTGCAGCTCTAACCCATGGACCATCCACACTCTTTCTGCAGGAAAATTTTCAGTGCTCTTTAGCAGAGACAGCTAGAACAAGTAAATGCAATGTGTCAGCGCAGGCTTCGGTATTAACAAAAAAAACCTGTACAAGAAAGATTAATTAATTATTATGGTATTATTAAAGGCATAAAGAGCATAACAGAAGCTCCAATCTTCTGCCTGAAATGATGGCAAGACAGACTACTGATGTGGCTCCCAAAGGACCAAATGAATGTACAGGGACCAAAATCCTGTCCCCAAGGCTAGGTACTTCAGTTACTTGATTACACAGAAATGTCATATTCTTGATAAAAATCCCAAGTGTCTTGCCATCGTGGCTGTTGAGAGCTTTGCAGAGTGGCTGTTGCAGTGATGCCTTCCTGAGCCTGAGGTGTGTGCTTCCAGCCTTCACTCCCCTGCATTGCTTTGAACATCCCTCTCCACAGCCACCTTATCAGAGCACGCTTCATAGCTGGAGGAGAAAAGCATAGTGGGCCAAACCTCCTTTGAAGTACATTTTGAGTCACATAGATAATTAAGAATAAATGTCCTAAAATGTACAGTCTGAAAGTACTTTAAACTAGAGCAGGGTAGGTTTGGATTAGACATTAGGATGAAGTTCTTTACAATGAGGGTGGTGAAACACTGGAACAGGTTGCCCAGAGAGGTGGTGGGGGCCCCATCTCTGGAGACATTCAAGGCCAGCCTTGATGAGCAACCTGATCTAGTTAAAGAGGTCCCTGCTGACTGCAGGGGAGTTGGACTAGATGACCTTTAAAGGTCCCTTCCAACCCAACACATTCTATGATTCTATGATTCTATGAAGTGCTTTGCATTTTAATCCAGGGGAAAACTTCACAGGTGTTATGGTATTGTTGCTTAAAAACCAGGGTAGTAATAGATTGTAGGGCCCTCTGTGCAATCACCCAGGGTAAGTATTTCTGCTGGGGACTAAAAGGGTCATAACAGCTTTTCTTTCCTGTACTAACCTAGCATTTGAGTCTATTTAGGTTTTCAGAAACATAAGTCATATCTTATGAATGATACAGCTGAGAGTATTGCTAAAGATGTCGACTGAAGCTTGGTTGTTGGCAAAAGGATGTCTTGAGCTTTATCAATTCAAATACAGTGCTCCTGAGTATGGTTTTGTTGATCTGCTGAGACAATAGCAGTTTTCATGAAGATATAATGTAGCAGCAGGGTGGCTGGAATGACGCCAGCAGCTTTTGGCTCGTCTGTGAATATGGCCAATCTTTTTTGGACATGATCTTAAAAACCAACCAAACCTGAACGGCACATTTTGCCAAGGAATGAAGTGTTTGGTTTGTTTTTTTTTCCTTTGTGTACAATATGCTTTCCTAAAAGACAGTAATGCATTGAAATACAATGATCTAAATGACATAGTCACTTCAAAAAAGGCATCTTATTCAGGATATTCTGAGCAGTGTTTCATTACAAAATAATTATGACCTGAGTATCTTAGATGCTTACCCTTACCCTTATTGCAAGGGTAGGGGAGTCATTACACTTAGTACACTTAGTATGAGAGATTGTAAGGGATACTTTTGAAAACAAACAGTACAAATCAGTATGTGACCTACGGGATTTGGTTCTTTCTCATTAATTTTTGGCCGATGTAGGTTTACTGGATATAGAGCAGTCACCCCTGATTTATACTAGTGTAAGTGAAAACCAGAATCATGCTCATGGTCATGCAAAAATGTAATCCATAAGAGGAAAGCAAAATATTAGTTTATTTGTCTAGCAACTTATTCCCCTCAAACTGTGAGAATCTTTTTGTAGCATTATCCCATTATCAGTGGCTAAATAAGGAACTGAAAAACTACAGAAGAGCTGGGTGGAGACCTAAGAAAGCAATTCAGCAGTCTGGAACTTCCTCTACTAAGCAATTCTGGCAATAAACCCAAGCAAAATCAGAGTTCTTCAGCCAAAATAAATCTGTGCAATGACGATATCAGATGTGAGGTAACAGCAAGTCACGCTGGAGGATATCAGACATTCTTGAATAAACCACAGGGCCTAGATACAATCCTTTGCCATTACACTGCAGCCCTGCCAGCAAAGAAAACACCAATTTTGGACTCATTACAACAAGGCAAGTAAGAGCATATGAAGTCTCTGTGCTCAGGGTGGGATCTGGCAAGCTGCTGAGCACCTTCAGCTCACACACCCCCAATAGCCATTAAATATCCTTCATTCCCACACTCTGATCCCTATGGAAGCAAACAGCTCCCCAGTATCATTTCCACAAGAAACAGCTGCAAGGCTTGTTGAAGCATTTCCTTTGCTGTTAGGACGTAACTGATCAAACTTTTCTTCCACTAACCTGGCTGTTTTCTTTAATTTTTCTATGTGTCTGTATGTCTGGGCATATTCTTGAAAGTGATTGAACTGCCTCAGCTTAAGTTTCTGCCCATCGTCTGAGGAGTGTAACCAACCATGCATACACTCGTGACTTACATGAGCCATTCTTACTTTTCAGTTGGGTTGGTGTTAAAGATTTTCACCAGACTGTGGGTACCTCTAGGTTTGCTTTATTAATCAACTCAGATTTGGGCCATCACCTCAGTGAGTGGCAAGTGACTAACAAAATACATCTCCTATATATATATGATTACACACAACATTACATAATAGATATTGCTACTTGAAAAGTTCTTAATGTTTCTTTAAAGTCTCCCAGTTCTTCATTCTTCAGTAGTTCCAAAAGTTCATTAACTTTCCCAAGTCTCAGCTGGTTCTCATCATTCCATTTCAGTTCCTCTTCTGAAGTTGTAGCTCATGTCTAAACAATCCCTATCAAAGTCCTCCTATAGACTTCTCAGAAAACTCTAGATGTTACATTAACTTATGCTTACTCTATGTCTCTTCTTAATATCTAACCTTTTATAAATTGCTTACTGTGGATTAATCACATTCTACATTCACTATGCTGTTGATTCAGCTTGACTGGGTTTTAGGCCAGCCTTGGTCAGGAGTGTACAGAGGATAAATGAGCAGCGCTTGCATTAAGTCTCAAAATATTGTTTTAAGCACCTGCATTCTATTAATCAACCTTATACAAGTTCATCTGTTCTTTAACCATTCTATGATTATTCTCAAAGTATATTAAAAGTCGAACAAGGGCTAGGTTGCTTAGATCACTTTGAAAGCTTATTCCTTTTACAGTTGGGTAGTAAGACAGTCAGAGGTGAAAGTGAGAGGCAATCACCTCTTTTGGCTTACTCCACCTCTGCAACACTCAGACAGACTTCCCTGAAGCGCGAGTGAAGCCTACACCAATTTTCTTTCAATGCCTTATACTTTCTGGTGCTCCTAAAGGTGCGTCACCACCCACCATGTAGACGAGATGCAGCAGGTATCTGGGACAGTGCCATTGGCAAGCCTAAGCCTTCAGTTGTGTGCATGCACTCAGCTATCGCTGGTTTAGCAGGCAGTAGCTTTCAGTGTTAGGGGTAGCATGACCTTTTCTGATGGGATTCCTGCATCCCTAACCAGCTCTGCTGTAAAAAGATGCTAGACCTTTAGCTCAGTGGCCATTCAAAAATACCCTTTTGGAAAAGGGGTCTTGGAGCACTCTAAGTTACACCAATACTCAGCATGCATGGGCATATTTCTTCCTCCCCATTTTCCTACTCCCTGGCTCAGGAGGTACGCACAGAGCTTACTTTTTTTTTTTTTTTTTTTTTTTTCACTAGGTGTTGCAGGAAGCCCCCCACACCGCAGATCCCATTAGACTCATATGTATGGTATTTGCCTACTGTGCTTGCAGAACTCGTGCTCTGATTTATAAGCTAATGTGAAATGCTGAATTCTGGACTTGAGTAAATAAGTTAGTGTGTATTGTATTTTAGGACTATTAAACACTGAAATGTAGAGAAGGAATTAAGTTAGTTCCACATAAAAAGGGGGGATGTTTTATTAGAGGTAATAAATTCAGTGCAGAACAAATTTATTTAGACCGTGATTGTTAAATTGCTTGGATAATTAAAACCTGTGATGGGTAGGATGACACGTGGTAGGAAAAGGTTAAGTACATAACTCAGTTTTTTCATAGTTTGATTCACTGTAAGGTAAATACTACTTGTGTGGGGTATGTTAACTTTATTTCTAAAATGTGTTCGCCCAGGCAGTGAATAGTGGTTATTTCATGAAGTTAAGAAAATAGAAAGCTAAACTTTTATGACATTTATATGGGCAGCTCTAGACAGAAAGATGTAAGCACTGAGGAAAATATAAGCACTGTAGAAACTCTGTCATTTTGACCATACAAGGGTCTAGCTGCCTGGTTAATGTCTGGCATTTATATGAATTCCAGTTCTTTCAGATATCTATTTTTATCCTTCATTAAATTCTTCTTGGAGTAACACAACAGAAATCCCAAAGAAAATTGCCTAGAATATTTTCCCAAATCATCTCTCGCTTTTCTTTACATAATGTTATGCAAATCTCAAATTACTGTGCTTCATTTGGGATCAAAATGAAACAAGAAGTGGAATAAAGATTATCCCACCTCTGCTGACTGCAAGGACAGTAGGCAGTATGTCCCCTACCAAGGACTACTGCATAGATTTTCAATCGGTGTGACAGTCCCTTTGTTTCTATTTTTCTTGCTTACTGATTGAAAAAACAGACTGAATCCTCCCTAATTTTCATCCAAAAATGACATCGTGCGATGATGAGCTTAGCCATGCTTGAAAGAGTGCATACTACAGTGGAATAAATGTGGTTTTAGCCATGCATGGAGCCGTGCATAGCCTCTGCAGCTCTTGGTAGGGACATATCTTTAGGTAGATGCAGAGCTGAAAGCTGCAGAACTGTGTAGCTTAAAGGAGTGCAGACTTGCATGTAGCTAGCTTGGATCCCAAAGAACGGAGCCTGCCCCAATTGATATGTCAGATGCGTGTCCCAGGTCCAGGGCTAAGAAACTATTTTTTTTTATGCTAAAGATATTTTTCAGCCATTTGAAGGTTCTTTTTTTTGTTCTTGCCACATACCAACAATCAGATTTCTGCCTGTAAAACTAGCATGCCAGTTTCTGGGTTTATTCATATATATATTCATAGATGTCTGGAGTTATTTTTTCTACAGAGGGCAGAATTTGGATCATCATTTCTAAAGCTGAAAGACTGCTGTATATGCCCAGTCTGCCACGTAGACCTTTTTAATGGCAATATGAATCTGCAATGATCTGGGCACACGTTCTGACACCTTTACTGATTTTACACCTAATTCTACACATCATCCCATTGAATGACTTCATTAAATGAGGTCAGAGAAGAAATAATTTGAGTATGAGAAGCTAGCCTGTAATTTGCCATTTAGTAGACGTGGACTAACAAGGGTTATGGGCTATTTACTGCATTTCGTTGCATTCCACTTCATGTCTGTCTACGTAGGAAAGAGTGTTTTTCAACACACTTAGGACCAGATTTTACTTGTGCTGAATTCTGTCACTTTATTTTATTCACCTGACATCAGTTTACAGTAAGTGAGAAGTTAGATCATTATATTTTTTTCCCATTGAGATAATCTGTTAATAGTGTGGGAGGATATTATAAATCTAGCTTTGTTTAATTTGTGCTTAACAGCCTGAATCAAACAATTGAGATTGCTCTTCACCAAAGGTAATATTGTGTGTTCTGCTGTAAAATGGAATGTAAATATACTCCAGCACTGGGACTGATGGTTTTGCTCCTCTTTTCTGCAGCAATATGAGAACTGGCGACCAAACCAGCCAGATAGCTTCTTTTCTGCTGGAGAAGACTGTGTTGTTATAATCTGGCATGAGAACGGGCAGTGGAATGATGTACCATGCAATTATCACCTTACCTATACTTGCAAGAAAGGAACAGGTACAAACTTTCCAGTGACAATAGCATAATTCTCTAAATTCTGGTTTTATAAAGTTCAAATGACAAATTCTAGCTGATTTCTGATGACCAGTAGAGTGAGCCCTCAACTGAGTTAGCCTCACAAAATCATTCTTCGTCTGTATCCACATATTACATCTCTACCTAATCTGCTCTTGAGTCAGGCACAAAAGTGTACACAGTTGAAACTCTTCATTAAAACCAGGAAAATTTATTCCTAGGTACAGATCTCAGCAAAAGAGGCATTAATGTACCTGGCAGGCCTGCTTTACTTGCATACCATGAAACTATTACCAACTCCTCTTTCCTGGGATGGTATGCGGTTAGCTTTTCACCTTCAGTTGAGCATACTTTGCACCCATCAAGTAATGCTGACCTTTGTCTTCCTCTTTTCCAAACCCCTCCAGTTTAATGGCACCACTGGAGTATGAGAAACACAGTTGGTTTATACACTGTTAGAGCTGATATTTACAGGAAACCTGACTGTTACCAGAAGCTGTATAGCAATACTTTAGGATTTGCCTGTGCCTTTTCAGACTGGGAAAGTAAAGAAGCAGCCAAAATCTTGTGTGTGCTCCATTCTTCCCGATTACCATTTACGTCTTTTTGTTAACGTATTCTCTGGGGCTTGACAGATCCATCAGTTTTAAGTGCTTTTAAATTGTCTATTGTTGAGGAAGATATGAGGAGTATTGAAAATGAGACTTTTTTCTTAAATGTGTGTAATAACTTGACTGGTTTTCAGGTTTTGCAGCTTTCCTGTGAAAATCACTTCTTTGTGTGAGCATGCCAACCTTTTTGGCTCAAATTTACATCAGAAATTTAAACCAAAAAGGCAATTCGAACCACACTATCTGCTGTTTTCCAATTTTCATCATTACTGTATTTGGTCTACAAGACTGAAGAACTACAGAAAAAACTGTTCTCCTTGTCCTTATTTGGATGTGTCTCTTGGGAGTCTAACTGAGGTCCCTTGACATCTTCCCTAAGCCAGGGTTTAGAGGTCAGTACCATATTCAGAAATACATTTACAAACTGATGTTTTGGGTTATGTTCTGTCTTCTTTTCAGTTGCTTGCGGTCAGCCTCCTGTTGTGGAAAATGCAAAGACCTTTGGGAAGATGAAACCTCGTTACGAGATCAACTCTCTTATTAGATATCACTGCAAAGATGGTTTCATCCAGCGTCATATTCCAACTATACGCTGTCAAGGGAATGGAAGATGGGATATGCCTAAAATTACTTGCATGAATCGTGAGTTCTTTGAAAGCAACCCAGTGCTGGATCAGAAACAATAGACTAATTTAAGATAATTAAGTTATGAACATATATTTTAAGAGAAGGGCAAATCTGGTATGACAGATTATGACAGCAATACTGCTCACTATAGCAAAAAACATCAGGCCTGCAGAAACCATTAAGATTCTTTTAAAGTAAACAACAACGCTCTTACAAAGCCCCTGAACTCAAAAGGTTCCTAATAACACTAAGAATTCTTTCTGCAACTGTGGTCTAACTGGGTGTACAAGATGCTTCTCCTGTCTGTAACATGGTCATAATACCGGTTAATCATTTGATAACCCTCTAATTAATCAAGAATAAATGGAATTGTAATGTGAAGTGTAGACAGCACACGCATAGTTAAGTAAATTGAAATTAATTTCCCTTTTTTCCTCCTTTTCATTGCAGCGTCCACATACCAAAGGACTTACTCTAAGAAATACTACTATAAACATTCTTCATCAGGAAAGGGAACATCGTTAAATTCATCAAAACACTATCATCGCTGGATCAGGACGTGGCAGGACTCAAGGCGCTGAGAGCTAAATGGTGAATGGGGATTTCCACCATTTCAGCCAAAGTCATAACTTTCTGTGCCTTTTCTATCACTTATAGGAGTATTATGAAATTGTTTTGAAACTATGGACTGCGGTATTCACAATGCATTTTGCAAAAATATGGTGTTTATCAGAAAATTAAAAAAAAAAAAAAAAGGAGAAGTGCTTATGGGGATAAAAGGAAACCATTTCCAGCCTATAAAGATTATTAGTTTTCTATATGCCATCAGTGTGGACCATTTTATGATATATACCAGCCTTCTGCAATATTTAAACAGCTCGATTTTAGCACCAATGAAAATGTAAATAAGATGATTTTAATGTTGTTTAATTGTGTGTTGTTTTTAAAGTCCTGTATATAAAATGAAAAGTCACACTAATTTCAGGCATATTTATGGTTAGAATGGCCTCAGAGGTCTTCAGTCATTTATGACATTGTTTTTATGTTGTTTACCTAGGCTGGAAATGGTTGAAATAACTTCACTGACTGAAATTTGCTATTATCAGGTGAAGATAAACACACAAGTTACATGACTTTTTTTTTTTTTTTAATGGGAGCTGTGCCAATTCCCATCCAAGGTACAGTTTGTGTCCATGTGATGCAAAGTTTAGACAGAGCACATAAAAGTGTCATGAAGCATGAATTAGGGACTGCAGTGTGGAACTTTTTTTCTGCTGTCCATTCCAGCTTCACCATTCACAGGAAAGGACCGCATGGAGGAGTTGTGTATGACAAGGAGGGCCTGTAAAAATCCAAGTGCTAATACATTAACTTTATCAACCAGGGCCACTTTTTTGAAAAGAAAAAAAAAAGAAAAAGAATTACTTTCACAACATTAACCACAAGGTCTATATTACAGGTCTCTGCATTCTAAAATGGAGATAGACCTGGTGTTTGGGGGATTTTTTTTGTAAAAAACAAACAAAAATCAAAAAAGTAAATAATTTTGTATATATAACCATTTTTTAATCTTTTTATAAAGTAATGAATGTTTGTGTATGAATGCTGCAGCTGTGAAGCGTACATAAATAAATGAAGTAAGCCATACTGATTTAATTTATTGGATGTTATTTTACCCATGCAAAGAAGATTAAAAGAGCTCGCCAGTGCAGTATTAGCCCCTGAGCTCCACTTTTGGAACCATCTTTCAGTTCAACTGCTATTTCCCTGAAGAACAAAATTCCTGCTAAACAGGATAATTTGTTTGCGGTTAGATGGGTGAGAACTGTGTGACTTACGGAAGAATCAGAATCTTGGCTTTCTAGAAAGAAGTGTGTGCACAAGGAGATTATAGGTTGTAGTTGGTGCAGTGTGTACGTAGGAGTTTTCTATTATGATTTCTTACCCTGGTCAGCTTGATGACTGGCCTGGATGTGTACAGTAAGTGTAGAAGGTAACGTTTGAAACGACCTCTCCACAGAAAGGACTGTTATTTCTGCAAAGTGCCTTGCACATCTTTGGGCACAGAAAAAAAAAAAAGAAAAAAAAAAAAGTGAAAATAAAGAACAGTAAGTTCCCTATGATATACCTTTTAAGATAATATTACAAATACAAACACAGATGGGAGGTTTACACCTTTGTGTTAGTGTGGGGATGTGATGCAAAAAGTTGAAAGGGAAAGGAAAAGAATTGAAACCCAGCCAACATATAAGAGTTTGTACCAGGCAGAGCTGCCCATGGAGTGACCTTGTCATAGCTCGCTGGGAACAGTAATTACAGTTCCAGATGACATCTCTTAAGAAATTGCAGTTACTGCTCCATTGAGTGTACCCAATCTTTGTGCGTTCAACATGGCAGTGTGTCACTGTGTTGGCCGGTTCATTCCCCACCCCTCGCCCCCAAACAATGCACATAATACTTTTCTCTATTTATATTATCTTGTATAGTGTATAATGTGAATGTCTGTTTTTTTGTGAATGAAAGTCTAAAATCTTTGTAACTTTTATATCTGCTTCTGTTTCACCAAAGAAACAAGGTTTTGCTATACTGTGACTTGTCTTGTTATTGCATGTCTTCCTGTTTAAATCTATGCAATGTGATTTTTTTCATATGAATACAATTAGACTGTCAGGTACTTCACAATTATCATGGGCTTAGTCAATTGCCCACTGGAGTCAAAGAGAATCAGCTGGCTGAACTTTAGTAGGTGCTGGATTTGACTTTATATGAGCAGCTCTAGGGGATATTTTAAGATATACATTGTATGTTTTGAAGTCGATTATTGCTTGTATGAGTCAAGGCTCTGTTCATAAATATACAGTATTCTACACATTGCTTCCTTGTACCAGCAACATACAGAACAGAAAATATATTTTAACACTTTGCAAACTTGCTCACCATATGTATAAAAACCCTGCATAGATTTGTTGTTTTCATGTCTACTTGTTGGATTTAAACAATGTTGTAAGGCATTCAAATAACATTGTGATTGTAGTTTTAAATAGGTTAGATACAGTGCTTATATTGATTTTTTTCACCTCCTTCTATTACGCATAATAAAATAGGAATGACAATGTTCCTTATTAAAAAAAAAAAACAAAAAACCAACAAAACCTAAAAAAAAACCTGTCAGCCATGCTTGTTTATTTAGACAGAGAATGGAACTTTATTCAGCTCTGGAGACTTTTTCTCATACTGATCTAAACCCCAAAGGTTTGAATACTAACTGCCTGCAAAATGCACCCACTCATATCACAAAGTTAGGTCTGCTGTGAAGCCAGGGTGTTACCACAGTGAGTGCCGTGATTCCTGTACATGGACCATCTCTGAACTCCAGTATACAGAAGCATGTTGGGATTGGAATAGAGGGATAGAAGACAAAACTAGAGATTTAAATATAATTTTTTCTCAGTAAGTGTTTCTTAGCTCTGCTTTCTTGCCTTTAAAGTTAAACCAGAATTCTTTTTAACTTATTTTTCAAAGTTACCCTGCGTCTACTGCAGAGATAGAAGACACCACTTCAAAACTGTGTTTTACAACTACAGGCAAGACAAATATCAGAGTAGTATTCCTGTAGTAATCTCCCACTGTTGCGTAAGTATTAAACTTTTTGTCTCGACAAACACACTGTCTGCCATTTAAAAGGATACAGAAACAGCTGTAGACTAGGAGGTGGAAAGGTTAGGAGAGGACGGGGCATTGATGATTAAAGTCATTAGCTTAGAGGAGTTCAGATGCGCACTGCACATCTTGGGTTGCCAGCAGCACATGGGGTATCTGGTTCAACCAAGGCTCAGGCTGCAGGTTTGTGCACAGGGCTCGAAATGCCACGTGAGAGCAATTGCATTTCATGTGCCCATGAAAATCTCTGCAGAGTAGCTATTATTCTTCTGAACATCTTCCTGTCCCTTCAAATATTGACAGTATTTGATTTCCCAGCATGAACCTGCAGAGGTTAACACCACACAGGACAGAAATAAGCCAGGTCACCTATTTCAGTAGAGCTTCTCAAATAGCAAGAGAAAATGCTGGTTAGTGGAAACATGCCTATATTACAGCTACGCCCTGAGAGATGCACAACTTCTTGAAGCTCGGGAGAAGGACATAGCTCCCTGATGGCAGATCTCCTGGTGGGACATCACTGATTTCTATGGATTCTCTCGCCTGCTATGTTGCTGCAAGTAGTGAGAGACTGGGGATGGACGAACCATGTAGGAGAAAACACAAGTCCCTGGAAATGCAAAAGGCAGGCCAGCAAAGATACAGAGTTTAGCAAGGGGCTGCCAATGGAAAGGATAGCCTGCAAAGAGGGCTTTGCAGTCAGAATGTTCTTTATCAGGGCTGGAGGAACATCATCTGAGGCTTAACCTGTGGATATGGTTAGGGTCCATGTCTGTAATACTTTTTTAAGTGAAAGGTCTCATTTCTGTAGGCAGCATCTTTGAAGCAGTGACATTCCCTTGGCGATGGGAGGCTGAAAGTGGAACAGCTGGTGCAAGTTTGAGCTGTAAAAAGCTCAGCAGCACAGTGGCCTAGGGTGATTGAGGAGGAAGTGAAGCAAGAGGAGGGGGAGCAGGAGCAGGAGCAGCAGCAGCAGCTACCAATTTAAAAGCTATTGTGTAACTTATGAAAACCTGGATCCTGCTAAGAGCCCTAAGAGCATGACTTGTGGATGTAATTAAATCCTCAGTGAAGCTCTGTACCTCTAGTAAGCTTGGGTTTTCTTTTTTTTCTTTTTTCCTCACATTGTGGATGCTGAGTTTTTGCATTTGGAAGAGCTATGTTTTTGTCTGCTAAGAAGTCCTGCTGCTGTTCTGCCTCCAAAAAACCCCCAGACGGTTCCTCCTCAGCCTGAGTAAGGCTGCTGAAGGAGCAGCAGCTGCAAAGATGCCTCCTAGGGCTTCTAGGCAGAACTCTGAACTTCGGTGGCATTCGTAGGCAGAGGGGTATGAATCATTTCTGCTGTGAACCAGAGTTACTTCTTAGTCCAGATGGTAGGGGGAAAGAGTGGTCATGCTCTTGGCTCAATTAACAAGGCTTACAACATGCTGTCCTGTCCTCCAGAGGCAGAAGGTGACTAAGCTGTCTATAGGCTTCTGCTCTCCAGGTAGAAAACTGCTCCGTCACCAGGGAATGTTTAAGGTTTTGCATAGCAAAAATGACTGGAAAAACCTCTGGGTTCAGTGCAGCTGTGTTAATGCACAAAGGCAAACACATTCTTTTTCAGAGAAAACATACAACTTGTATTACAGATTGTAAGCAGTAATGCGCATAGGCCTTGATGAGCACACTGTTTTTCCTGACAAATGATGAAAAGGATACAAATGATGTTTGAACGAAGCAGGGACAAAAACTTGCAGGCCATACAATGTGGTTAGCATTGTCAAGCTAAGAGGTATAAGTCATTGTAAGGACAGAATTATTATCCAGAAAAAGGTGTATTATTTGAACGCTCCAGCAGTAGACCTGGAAGGCAAATAAATATTTTCAAGTGGGGGAGCCATCAGCTGTTACTGCCATAGAGGCTAAGTTACTGTTTAAATGCAGATAAAAAAGAGAAATGGGACCTTGAGATGTATTAGCAAGGAATTTACTGCAAGTGTGGGAATGGTTTCATGATACTACCAAAGTGTCTCCAGATTTCCAGCTGCCAATAGCCAGGAGAAATGAACTGGAGCTGGAAATGGTCCAGCAGCCTGCTTCTGGGATGGTTGGAAGACTGAAGAAGCTAAAAGGAATGCAAACGCTGGTGGTGGTCCTGCACAGAAGAAACAGTCTTAAGGAGCAATTACATGGCTTCTGGTTTTAAGCTCTAGAAGTTGCATCCTGTAGTGGTGAGAAGTCCTGTGACAGTAAAAGTCCTTATCACTTTAAGACAGGAGATAATCAGTTTAGGAAAGGGAATAAATGGTGTGGTTGTCTTCAGTAGCGGGAGAATGGCAGGGATTTTCATCCTGTGTTTCTTAAACCACAGTGGTTGGGGTAGTAATTACACATGATGTTCCTATGTGGTAGGGAAACAAGTAATGCAGAGGCTTGACAGAGGTCATACACAAAGACCTGCAGCAGACCCAGGCAATGAGTCTGCGGTTACTAAGGGCTCCGTTCCTTCACAGGTTTAGAAAAAAAGAAAAAGAAAAAGAAAAAAGTGGCTTTTCTAAGCAGGTGATGGAAGTTTTGATTCCAAAGGTAGTATGATCCCAGGCTGCTCTCTTCAGGGTTAAAACAAATCTTGGGATCACCCATGTATGACATCTTTATCAATATATTTTTTAATAAGCTTAGAAAAGGGGAAAAAAGCAGCAGATGTTGCTGACAGTGCTGTTTGCTTGCTGAATAAAAGATCCCTTTGATGGTGAAAGCCATACCTGTTCTTCTACTGCAGCTTGCTCATCTTAAACCACGGCAGCTCCTAGATACGCGCAAATCCTGACTGAGGACAGTATATGTCAGGGTAACCGGGCCAGTGACTGCTCCCAGTACACTTTCCATGTCGATCTCTCGACGAGAGAGGAGGAGGCCCCCAGCTTCCCATGGCTGCAGAGGCAATGCTGAACCTGCATCACCGGCAGCATGGGGCAGCTGAGATGTGCAAGCGCCAGGCTGGACCTCATGCCTCGTGTCGCCCAAAAGGGTGTTTGAGTGGGAATGTGCGCTCTGTTGACAAAACCAGTAGACTTTGGTAGACTTCAAACCATGCTGTGGCTCTGGGCTGGTACTGGCACTTCAAAAACAGCTGATGTTACAGGGCTGAAATGTGAGGTATTCCCCTTTGCTTTTGGGGAAAATAAAGATGTTTTCATCTCAGTAGGCTGAACCAGATTTCAGGGTATAAAGAAAATCCTAAACCCAGCACAGTGTCATTGATCATGGTACCAAATCAATTGCAGCCTATTGAGTCTTGCAGAAACCATCTCCATTAGGCATCACTGTAAGAGGATCTGAAGCATGCTGGAGCAAAGGTCGGTCTGCTTGCACTGTGCCATCACTGACAGAGACCAGTGGAAGATGCTTTAAGGAAAAAGTCATGATTGGAAAAAGTGATGTTTTGATCCCTTCTCTCCTGTATCCTTCCCATGCCAGCAGCCTGGCTCCCTCCCCAGAAGCATGCTTTCCAGACTGACATTTTCAAATGCAGAGTAATAAGGACAAAAATCACCAGAAAATAATATTGTTATGAAAGGGAATTGTTATGTCAGAGAGAAAAATTGAAGAAGAATGATGGGAGGAAAAGTACCTGAGCATTGATTTGAAAATGGAAAAACAATCCACGTTAACTTTGTATTAGGGAGGAATTTTAATTTATACCAATGAATTTATACCAACCAGACAGTGATATCCCCAGTATATGCATATCAGTATAATAGCTACATATAATACAAAGCATATGCTACTGCAGTTTTTGATAAACTGGCCTAAGTCTGTGCTTTTTGTTTGGTAGTAGTTTTTGTTTGCACTCTATGGTTATGAGTGTTTTTTTAAAAAGCTACTTCAGTCCTTCAGGACTTTATTTAAGACAGACCTTTTAGCCTGTGTTTGCCCAAGTGGGCTACACTTTCAGTCACTCTCTAGTCCTTGAAAATTGTTAGGAACTTGTAAAGTAAAACATTTGAGTTTAAAATGATAGGCAATGGGGACACAAAAAGATTTTTCAAGATGCCTGAAGTGACGTTAACACACCACTGAAATGAAATGACTTCTAAAGATAAGGGAAGGGCTTAGGACATCCGGCATTACTTAGTGTCACTCTTTAGTGAAAGATTCCTCCTGAAGAACAGATTCCAAATGTGAAAGTTAAAGAAAAGCTTGGGGTTTAGACTATAAAATCCTTTTGAGCTTTACAGTATACTGGATACTAGCTAACGTGTAATTACACAGAGAAGTGAGTTTACCTTTACCTTTTAGGACACAGTTTTATAGTTGTATATAGTAAAAGCCTCATTTTTCAGGGGTAAAAAATCAGATACGTGTATTTTGATTGACTCGAAATAGTGAGTCCAAGGCATCATTAACAGCATCAGGGGTAACCTTAGAGGAAAAAAATACTTGCCAAAGGAGAAGTGAATAAAATTACAGAAGCCCAACCCTTTTTCTCTTGCCTTGCCCCAGGTGACTCCAGGCACATCTTTGATCTTAAAAAGGCCACGGTTTTGGGGATTGCTCCAGGCTGTTGAGGATGGCTCTGGGGCTGCCGTGTTTGCGGCTGTTGAGCAGCTGAGATGCTCTCCAAGCCCCTGTAGCAGCAGGAAGGCAATGCCAGCATGGGATGGCAGGGTAGTGCCATAACAGGGAGGAAGCAGGATAACTGAAGCTGGTGTCACCAAGCCAGTGCAGGAGCAAACCCCCTGCCTGGACAAGCCCCATACCATGGAGAAGCAGCTAGGGAGCCCGTGAGAGGTGTCACCTTGTGCTGGCGGGCACCGGACCTCAAACCTTGCCTGATGTGATTCAACTAGTGGTTTTGGCTGTATGAAGGACGCATGTTGCTATCAGGTTAATTCAATTCTAAAATGGCCGAGGTAATGCAATGGTAACCCCTGTCAAATTTGTGGCAAATGATAATACATACAGTCAAACAAATCATCAGGACAGTTTCAGTTAATTTCTCGGGGAACAACTCTCCTTTCTGTTAAAGGCTTTTCAAAAGTGGGTGCAGATCAAAACTGTTGTCCCCGCATGTAGCAAAGTCAGCTGCTCTGCTGCATTCATGGCTTGGGGTAGCCACCTTCCCTCCAGGCTGTATCCCCTCCGAACCATCCTCGGCTGCTGCAAAGCTCACAGATCATGCTCTTCCTGTGCAAAGAAATAATATTGCATATTAAAAACAATCCTGTCAACCTCTATGATGATAATCCACCAAAATTAACACATTATTTTATTTTCCTTTGGTATTCTTACCTTCTCACAAGAATCTGGTGTTGTCTGTATCTGGAAATCCAGGATTGCCTCTTGATGTCTTCTGTGACCTCCTTATGGCAGTGACACTTCTTTGGATCTCGGCCCATGTGTATTCTGTGTCATAGCCAGAGTGTAAATGCCTCTAGCTGATCTCACACTGTGGAAATAACCCTTTTTGGCTGTAAATTTTCAATTCATTCTCCACTGATGGTGAACAAAGTGCTCAGAATTGAAATAAGTAACTTCTGTGTAGTACAAAACTTTTTTCCTTTCTCATCTCTGCTATATCACTATTTATATAACCAATAATCTTAGCATTTAATGGCTCCTATCTCCTTACTTTTTATAATAGATGTTTTTGAAACGTCTGTGTCTTTGGATATGACAATGGCAATACCCCACCCTGACCCTTCATGGGCAAGTGTCTTAAAAAAACCCAGCGTTCAATGTATGTCAACAGCTATCCCTCCATCTCACCCAAAAAATGTGATTCATTAGTTAATGTTCTCCAGCTTTCAAAAATTAATAAATGTTGACAGATTTTTTTGAAATTATGCATTGTGTATCATAAGAAGTCTCTCTCCTGGGGTAAGGAGAAACTACAAATATTAAGTAGCTTTACTCCCACTTTATTAGTGCAAATCTTTGTCTGAAATAGTTATCTCACTTATTTTAGGAACAGACTAAATCAAGAGTCAATGGAATATTACATTCTCAAAACTGGAGAAATCAAGTTCACCTTTTATCAATTATATTGCCTTACTCCAACCACAGACTCTTCAGAAGGAAGTTATGCCATGACCACTTTTGTGACATATGGTGTAGGTAATGGTTAACTCAAAAACTAAGCACATTTCTGCAGCTATTTCCCAGTATTTCATGCATTTGCCCAACCATTTGTGTGTTTCTGTGCGAGCTGAGTGCAGGAAAAACTCAGCAAGGATTCCCAGGAAGAAGCGCGAACGTACTGTTTTAAGTACTAGATCATTAGCGGAGTTGTCCAGTATTTGTTCTCAGATACTGTAAATCATCCATGAGATGAGATTCAAGGATAACACAAAGGCACAGAGGTGCGCTGAAGGACTGATGTAAAATCATTGCTGGAAGTATCACAGAAAGCAGGGCAGAGGAGGAATCCTTTGCCATGATTTATTGTAGACTTGTGGAGGTAAATAAACCCATTTGAAACTTGGGCCAGAATGTGTATGAATAAACTGGGATTTAATTGTACAGCCGAAGGAAGAAGGCATCTTCCCAAATCAAGGGACCAGTACCCACCTTAATTTGGATCTTAAATACCAAGTTTTGTAATGACTCTTAGCCATTCTATGGCAAGTACAACTCCAATCTGACCTACTAGCACAGCTTGCTGGGTGGGTAGGTTTAGTTAGTGAAAGTTTTGTGGTCAACTTTGAGAGCTATTCCTATACTCATTAGCCTGGGAGCACAACGTAACTAGGGTCTAATGCAAACCTGTACATCTCTTCCTCCCCCCCCTCCCCCGACCCAGTATTGACATTGTGGGGTGAGGGTGACTAGATGTGGCAGGAGGTTTGTTACCCCTCGTGGGGGGTGGCAGTGTCACAGAATCACAGAATCACAGAATCACCAGGGTTGGAAGAGACCTCCGGAGATCATCTAGTCCAACCCTCCTGCCAGAGCAGGGTCACCTAGAGCAGGTTGCCCAGGATGGTGTCCAGGTGGATTTGGAATGTCTCCAGAGTCAGAGACTCCACTACCTCTCTGGGCAGCCTGTTCCAGTGTTCTGCCACCCTCAAAGGAAAGAAGTTCCTCCTCATGTTTAGATGGAACTTCCTATGGTCAAGTTTGTGCCCATTACCTCTTGTCCTATCACTGGGCACCACTGAAAAAAGCCTGGTGCCATCCTCCCAGCACCCTCCCTGTAAGTATTTATAGGCATTGATGAGATCCCCTCTGAACCTTCTCTTCTCCAGACTAAAAAGAGCCCAGAACTGGACACAGGACTCCAGGTGTGGCCACACCAGGGCAGAGTAGAGGGGGAGGAGAACCTCCTGTGACCTGCTTGCCACATACCTCTTGATGCACCCCAGGATGTCACATCTGCCGGGCAGAGGGGCAGCTTGCACCCTGCCACAGGTACCAACATGCTCCAAAACTAGCCCTGCCTGAAGTGAGAAGCTGTATTTGCTTGGGATGTCTCACTCTGAAATGAGCAGGTACAGTTGCACCCACTGCTGAAAAGGCAATCATCTGGCATCTCTCACTTGCACTCAGGAGGTTACGAGGAAAAATGTTTGCCTCCAACGTGTAAATTCAGCAGGGACTGATCATACAAGCTAACATAGCACATGGAAATGTAAGCACTTCGCATATCAATGGGGGAAAGCATCAATTTTAGCACAAACGTTACAAATGTATATATGTATATAGCATGACTGGATAAGAAAGAAAAGCAAGAGATTAGAGAAATATTATGAAAAAAATCAGTGTCTGGGGATAAGTTTTGGTAGACTTCAGTAAGTCTCCTTCCAAGATCAGCCTCTCCACATCCAAAAGTGAGGCGAGCTCCAAGAAGTATTGGACTACATGGATTTTATTGAAGTTTATGACTTCTTCAATTTCACACATGTACAAAAATTAAACTCAAGTAGTTATACTCCAGGGCAAAACATGTCTGAAGGAAATATTCAGCAGGATGACAATAGCAGAATGGAAATCTTTGAATTTTAAGGGACTGTATCTCTCTCTTTTCTACCCTTTCTGCAGCATAGTTGCCTAATTTCTGAGATACAGTCAGTCAGGGAGTTAAAGATGAAATAATTTTGTTTGCTTCCCTGTATTATTTATTTAAAAGTAAAACTGTTTACTTAAAGTTCCAAAGTTGGGGGCAGGGAGGAAGTCAGCAAAAAACAAAAGGGAAAAAGAATTTTCTCAAAATCTCACAGGGAGGAAAATAGCCTGAACAGAGGAGATATTTGATATCATTAGGGAGAATTCATCACCTTAAAAATTATTCTTGTCGGTGATGGATTCCCTAGTGGCTCAGAGACTTTTTTTTTTAACTAGGAACTAGTCAAGGAGGGGTCAAATCTTAAGATGCCTTGCAAATCTACAGCATACTTTTTTGGCCAGTGAGAATTATTATTGCTTTTCAACTATTCAAAGGATTTCTTTGGGTAGCTACAACGTCAGTTTTATATCATCAGCAGATTTACATAATCTGTGCTGACACGGACCAGAGCCAGGAAGGAAAAAGTGGAATAGATTAAAAAACAAGTGTACTAGTAGCTAATCATATCTACAGTGTATGAGCAATTCCAACAAGCCATATTTTTTATAGCAGCATACCACTTCAAGACACTGCATGGAAATATCTTCTGTCCAAGGATCATGAAGAAATGCATTATCATGAAGAGCTTGGTCTTACAAGATTTTAGCACCTCCTCATACTCCTTCTTCAAGTAGATTTGGGCTTGTGCAAACTAATTTTCAATATTAAATGGTTCAGTATACCTGAGATTTGAGGCTTTGGTCCAATATTTATTAATGTAATAAGTATCTTATTGTGCAATCTGATTAACATTATACCCAGAGGCAATGTTTACCAATATAAAGCCAGAGACAACTAAATAAACAAATGATGAAATGTTCATGTTTTGCTTCATTGTGTGTTAAGGAGCAAGTTCAAAACGGCTGGGTTAAAGAGGAGAGCTGTAAAACATGACTATCTGCAATATCAAACATTCAGGCAGGAAATGCATATAATGATGAAATTCTGTTTACCGTGAGCACGGTCCAATTTCAGTTTTTAGGGGTTGTATTCTGTGGGAGCTACAAGCTCACCCCTGAAAGCAGAAGTGGGAGCTTAGCCAAGCCAGGCACTACCTCAAAAATATTATGGATGGATGTAAAATTTGGTGTTACTGTTGATAACCTCCGGCCTTCCCAACTTCCCTCCGTGGTGGCTATGGGATGCTGGCGTCTGTGTTTGTGTCGGGAGGACGATGCATCCTCTGACTCTGCAGGCCACTGTCTGCTATTTGCGCTTGGCTGTAGTTTGTTATATTATAAACTGACCATGGCAATCTCCCTTTTGTCTACGCTGGTCTCTATCTGCTCACTTTGGCACTTGGCTTAACTCAGTCTTGTAGAAGTTGCCTCGGAGGCTCCTAGTACCCATCCTTGTCTTTCAGCCACCACTGGCACCAGGTGCATCTCAAAATCATTTCCTCCCCTGGTTGCTGAGGGTCAGTCTTTCCCCAACTCTCTTCCTGTGTTGTTAATCAGGCCTTTAATCTGTAACATGAGCAACGTCCACAGCTCCTGGACCCCACCTTACGGAGGGCTTTGGGAATGGGAGAGAGATCCTACATCTCCCCTGTTTGCAAATCCTTTCTGAATCTCCAATGCTTGGGTCTCCCGGGCCACCTTGGTGGCCAAAATGCCCGTGTAGACTTTAATTTTCTACCCATTATGACAATATCCTTCTCTTGGGCCTCGGCACTGCATCATGCATTGCTGATGTGTTCATTGGACACTGGTATTAGGATGATTTTCTCAGCCTTGGGTTTTAACCTTGTCATGTTTTCTAAAAGCCTCCTCTTGCCCTGTTGATGCTCTTACCCTAATCAGATGCAAGCAACTTGACTCTGAAGCTCTATGTCCTCACACGACCTGAGCTCCTCCACAGCACTAAGAGATTGGTCTCTACCTCCTCACACCCCCTGGGCCAACAGGCTACACACTTACATCTCAGTCTTAAGAAAAAGGCAAAAGCTCCCATTGTAAATCCAATGAAATTTCCCTTTTTTCTCTTCTCTTCTCTTCTCTTCTCTTCTCTTCTCTTCTCTTCTCTTCTCTTCTCTTCTCTTCTCTTCTCTTCTCTTCTCTTCTCTTCTCTTCTCTTCTCTTCT
>VFFE01006977.1:285723-314865 GCA_008921705.1 Burhinus oedicnemus | reverse complement strand
GTTTTGAGTTGTGGTCATTAATATCATCTATCAGGCTGAGCAATAGGAATGTATATTTTCTTACATTCATATTTAGATTTTTAGAGTTACAGTGCATGCATCTACCTCTCAGCTTCTATTTGAATTGCCAGGTGTTCTAGTTCAGTCCCTTCATCTTTTATGCCAGAGCCTTTTCTCCTGTTTTAACACAAATGGTGATAATGATGCCAACATTTCTCCATCTACCAGGACAAAGTTGTGAGGTAAGACAGCTTTATATTTCTCTTCTCCAAGCTTAATATTTTCAGCAAAGGAAAGTCTTGCTAATACCAAATACTCGAAAAAGTCCTTAGGCCTTCAGGCATTGTAAGATTTCTTAAGAAAATGGATTTCTAACTTTGGAAATGCTGGAATGCTATTGATTCCTTTTTTTTTGCTTGGAAACTACTAGGCTGAACATTTTCACTTTTTAATGAAGTCTGCATAGTTGCATGATTGGGGACTTCAAGAAAAACCCTGAATATTGCAGGGCCTGTGGTATAAGAGTTGAAGCTGATGCCTGCATGGGAAACTGAAAAAAAAGCTTCTCAAGTTATAGACAGGCACCAACACATTCAAAAGTCCCCTTTGAGGCATAAAGGTTTGCACCAATAACTACTATGTACATTTTATTGATAATGTTACAGTGAACTGACTTGGGAAATTCCAGTGCCTATTAATATATTTTTCATTGTGGGCCCTGTTAAAGTTGCTTGAAACTGAAAGGAAAAAAAATGTATTATTTCCCTCTGCCATTTGAGTCTTCATGGTTATTTTTCTTTCTTGCCTGTGCATTTTTCCAAAGTTGCACGAGGTCCATTTTAGGACCATTTGGTCAAACTTAAGTATACAGAGAGCACACACAAAGCCTTTCCCCTTCAGGCATAAAAAGGCAGCTGCGGTTAAGGATTTCTGCAAGTGAGTTAGGGGAAAAAGAGGAGAAAAACGTTTCTGTAAATGTGTCAACTGAGAGGGATTTATAGGAGCACTGACCTGTTGCCCTTGAAGCTTCTGGGTGTTTCAGCCGGGAGCAAAGCTCAGGTGAGCAATGCATTTCTGAAAATCCTGGTTATTTTATGTAAGAAGTGCAGACGGCTATATGAGAGAGACAGATCTCGGGTGCAGGGCTTGCTGCTTCTGGGGCAACGGATGGAAAAAACTGGCAAGAATAGCAAAGGGTTTAGGAGCACTGCAAGGGGCAGCATGCTCACGTCCAAAGGATAAATCACTGCTGTGCTTTGTTGGAGGGGGCTTGGCTGATTGACCCATGACAAAATTATCCCTTAAAATATATATGTGCTTATTTATAGAGAAACGTAGGAAGAAGAAGGCTTCATTATTCTTCCAATAAATTGGCTGCACTCAGATTATGTGTTCTTCATGTGTGCTGAGGCATGACACGTTGCTCTAATTTATTTCACTGTTCAAGAAGCAATAAAGCTAAGATAAATAAATAAAAATAAATAAAGATTTGAGAAGCTTGTGGCAAGGTGTTGTTCATTTGCCTGTCAAAGGTACCTGATGTGAGTCAGAGGTGTACTTTTTCTAGGTAATATGTATGATAGCCTTTGTAGTTTAACAGATCCTACCTAAGCATTAGTGTCCCCTGACTTCATCGTTATTATCTTTTTTTAATCCTATGTAATCAACAAAGGTAAATACCAACTAAACCAAAAATAGCCTCCTTTTGGCTAAAACATACAAATAGCAATGTCTAGGACAGAGGAAAGTCAATGACATTGACTACAAGTAATTTTTTGGCTCCTGACACTTGTAGTTTTCTAAACTCACCTTTCAGATACCATGATCTGGCAATGGAGCAAAACTTCCACACCATGTCTGTTTGCTCTTCTGGTGGGATTATTTCTTTCTTTCTTTTTTTTTTTTTTCTTTGACATTTATCAGGTGAGAATGTATTATATACCTTGAGAGGTGATTATGGTATACAGCCACAGCCTGGATGGGGTTTAGGGCCACAGCTATTGCTGATTGAGATGCAACTTTCTCCTGCCACCACAGTGGGGAGAAGCATTTGATGCTGTCGTCTAGGATTTCTTCTTTCCTGCCATGTTTGTCTTCCATAACTACTTTGGACTTAATTTTCTGTGGCTGAAGGAGCTTATAAACTGTTGGTGCTAAAGCTTCTGTCCTTCTGCCCTCAAGACTCTCAAGTGATGGCCTCAACAATTGACTGTGATGGGGTGTTTCAAGCTAAAATATTAGTGCTTTATAAGCCAAGACTTTCTAAATTAGTTTCCTGGGCATTTGATTCTCTGCTACCTCATTGGCAGTTTTATTTCCCATTAGTAGCTGGGTATGGGCAGTGTTATTTTTATTAGCTTTGTGATTAGTTACTGTCCTTTGCAATATGAGGTGTCTTTCTCACAACCTGATTTGGTTTCTGGCAGTGCCAGGCCAAATCAGTCTCAAGTACTCCATCTGTTGATATTTTCAGCTCATAAGAAAAAGTGACCTCATGTGGCCTATGAATCGGTGGTCTTTTCTGCTTTCTTACGCAGAAAATACACCACACGCTTTCGCCAGGGATATTCTTGCATAGATCAAGAATATCTTTGAATTTTACAACAGCTTTCTTCAGCAATCTGTAGCCACGGTGGAGTACATGATAGCTTTTTGAGCATCAGTGGACAGCAAAAATTTAGCAATATGCAGATTCAAGTCAGATCTCTCCAGTTTGACCTAAATATTTTCTGCAGTGGGGGGAAAAAAGAAAGCACTGCGCTCCCAGGAGCTCTTTCTCAGGTTTCCTCTTGGAACAAAGGGTTGAAAGGGTTTAATTTTCCCCTTCTCTATAAAAACAACTTTTTTCCAAACTGTATCAGTTAGTGGAATGAAAGATCCTGTATATTCTTATAACCTTTGCCTTTCATTATATCCCTAGATGACCTTGGCTAAAATAACAAATTTAATTTTAAGTAAGAAATACTGTTTCAAATCGAAACTACAAACCATATGCTTAAAAGGATATTCCTTTTTCCTATTGGCCAGTCAGCAAGAAAGACTCTTGTAGATTTTGCTCTTTCTCCTGACAATAATTGACAAAGGTGGGATACCAATGAAGGTGAAAAGCTGAGGGCAGGTTTACAATACTACCCTGGGGATTGAGGGACACAAGTACTGTTTGCTTTCTACATGTTTTTTTTTCTTGTAATTCTTTTAGGAGCCTCTGAAAATGTCTTCTCTGTGGTTTATTTGGCCTGTCCACTGACAAGGACTGAAATTATAAATGTCAGTAACTCTGTACAGCAGTGGCCAGTACATTTATATCCAGTTAAGAATCTAAAATACAACTGTAGCATTCCTTGCAATCTGCATGGTAATTAGAGCACTAAAACTCACACAGTGATGTTTATTTCCTTAACTAGTTTTTGGTTATGAACTGATCTTGTGTACTATCAAGAGATTGCCCAGGAAACACTATTTTATTCACTCTTCTGATGGAATAAGCTTGGCTAGTTTATCTCCAGTACTAGTAACAGTCTTCCTAGAGGGGGTAAAGAGACTCCATCCCTGTTATCAAATAATTGCATTATAGTGATGCACTTTTTTTTCCCCTCTCTGGCATGAGTAAGTGGTTGGGACAACTTGGATGACCTTTGTAAGCTCCAGGCTCTTTCCTCTTCTTTCCTTTACAGTGTGTGGCAGGACAGTCCCCCCAGCATCCAGAGGGTGACCCAGAAATAACAGCGACGGGAGAGAGCAGTGCCATCACCTCCTGGGACTGGGACCCCCAGCTGTCCCCTCTGCCCTTTGTGGAAGAGACGTTCAGGCAGGGGACTGAATTTGTTGCAGCTAAGGACAAAGTGGTCAGTTTTGGGTTAGAGGTCTGAGAAGCCTTCGGTTTTCTGCCCTGTTTTGAAAACACAGGTATACTGTTGGACCCCCGGCGGATCCCGTGGGCTCTGGCTGGGCGGGTGGCTGGACAGTGTTGTCCGTGCTCTTCTCATTCCTTGCTTCGCCCCATCAGAGGGGACTCCTGCCTCCGCAGAAGCCCCATCAGAGGGGACTTCTGCTGCCGCCCACTCAGGTAAAAAGCAACCGGGTGAGCAAAGACTTGCCGAAGCCAGGGGGCTGAGGTTGCCTTTGGAAGCGGGTTGGAAGCCAGAGCGGGCTTGTCCTTCAGGAGAGCCGACGCTAGATGTCACACGGAGGAGGGTTATTGCACGGGGTCCTCCGCTCCCTGCTCTGGAGGGGCTCCTGCTGCCAGATGCCGGGGCGGGGTGGGCAGTCTGCGAAAAAGTGATTTTTTTTTCTGCTTTACCCCGCTTTTACGTCTTTAAGCTGCAGCTACGCGTTAACTCATAATCGACCAGCAGCTCTACGAACATCCGCTACTATAGCAAATAAAACCAATGCATTTCATACGTTATCTGAAGGAAAATGTAATCTATTCCTGACACAGGACTGACAGCTGAGATCTGGGTTCTCCGTTTCCAGATCCCATCTAGACTTCAGCATGTCCCTGTTTTAATTAAGGCATGCTTACGGTCGTTCGAAGTGGGTAGACTGGCATTTGCAGGTGAAGATTACTTAAAATTGTGGTTTCAGACATTTGGGATTGTTGGTGGAAGTTGCTATAGAAATGCAAGCTCTTGCTGCAATTACCGACGATGTGGAAAATTCAAACGAGCCCAGAGCTGCACTAGATGCTTCAGATAAATCACATACATTTTCTGGACACAGACAGCTGTCTGACTCAATTTTAACTGTTCATCTTATCTTTTCATTAATATCCTCAGTTCTCATGCCACATTAGGTACTGAATAGAACAGTGAAAAGTTTGAGTTTGTACATTGGTCTTGGTAACTCTTTCTTTTTCCTAGCTGTAAAGATCAGTAGCTTTATTAATTAAAGTATGAGCCTTAAATTTTCCCAAAATTATGTAGAATTCTACAAATCATATGTGCAATCCTTTTATTATTTAATCTTTGGAGACTTTTTGGGGCAGGGGGGCAACTGTGTATCTCTTATTTCTATTAAAATCACTACAGTTGCCCAGTGGTGGTGTGTGAGTTGTCCTGAAGTTCATTTGCAGGGTTTGGATGCTTTCATTACCGAGTAATCCTTTTAAATATTTAGTTAATGCCTGGCACCTGGACCCTGAAACTTTACAATCATATATTTTGTTACTCTAATCATCAACAGAGAAAAATAGATGCTGTTTTTATAGTTGCCATTATCTATTAAATTTTTAAGTTTTTTGAGAAAAGAATTTATCTGTGATATAGAAGAACTTGATCAAAACAACATAGATTTACTAGTAGAAGTGTGCTGACTTGAAAGTGTAAGGAAAAATGCCCTGTGGTGTAAGCTCAGCAAGTCTTCTCTGTTTGCAGGCATTTAAATCTTTCAAGTGGCTTCCTTCAGCGAGATAAAATCCCCTCATTTTCTTTTTCAGGCATCTGCAGCAGCCTGTGTATATCTTTCCCTGCCACTCTCCCCACCCTGGGTTTGTGAATCAGCACATGAAAAATACAAGTTTACAGTATTCATGGAAACAGTAACCCTAGTGAGGGAAAAAAACCCCAGGTATTCTAGATTGGTCTCTGTTATGGGTCTCTGCCGATGTGATGTGCTAGCGCCGACACACCGTCTGCGATGCTGTGGTACGCACATGCTTGTTGTGAATATAATGCTTGAAGTCTGTGAAGCTCAGGGGAGATGCACAGGCAGACCATGATTTTCCTGCCACACGGATTTGTAAACAGCTGCACAGGGCAGAAATAGGAAAGTGAGTGCTTGCTCCTGCTCCGGCTCCGGCTCCTGCTGCCGTACACAGGTCTAGTGTTAAGTCAATGGTTTAGTGAAAAATTGCGTGCACAGAGAGCAATGATCACTTGAGGCTGGAAAAATGGCTAGAGGGGGACATTGACAAGTTCTGTATCACTGTGAGAAGGAATGGCTAACAGCCAATGCTGGAGAATGATGAAGAATAAAGCAAAACCATTTTTCATTGTCTGTACAATTACCACTGAAGCGAATGGGAACTTGTGAATTTTCTGTGGCTTGGTATTACCAAGATAAAGATGGACATATTTCCAGAAGTGAAGTATTGAGCAGGAGTGTGCGGTACCTGGTGAAGGCTGAATGTCCCATGGTAGCAGAAGGTCAGTTTCCACCTGGGCTGGCTTTACACTCATCTCCCTAAGCCTGACTGTGACATGTAGCAATCAACAGGGCTTGCAGGACGTCAGCCATCCCTCCTTCTTTGAAAACCTGTTTCAGCACACCAAAGTCAGCACCCAGGAGCTGGACTTTGATGTTATATCTGGCACTGAGTCCTGCCAATGAATTTTTTTAAAGGTTTTCAGTTTTGGTCTCAGAATATTTCTGAACCTCTACCCCATACAAACAGTGGTGCAGTTTCTGGAAAGGCAGCCTTCTGGGTCAGATAATGTCACGGGGTCATAAACGATGTAGAAAATTGTGACTAGAATAGTTAAAACGTTAAATTATCATGACTTTTTACAATTAGTTAGTTGCCTCAGGTAAGAAACAGGTGTTGCCTTGTAAAAAGTATGGTTGAACTACTAAACCAGAAATATGGAATGAAAGAAAGAAAAACAGAGAGGTTAGTATTCAAATCTCCGTTTGGTTGTGGATATTGTTTTGAGTTCTGGTTTGATGTAGAAATGAGACTAGAGACCATGTACAGAGGGTGGAAGCCAGCATTTCAGAAACATGGCTACACTGTATGATCTCACACGATTTCTACGACATTGCATCATATCATATCATTAATAATGTCTCAGAAAGGGAGGGACTTGCTTCTCAGTTCGGACAGACCTGAAAACTTGTACCAGTCACCATAATCCTGGAGTATTCAGAACTGAGGTTGGTGTGCTAAAAAGCAAGCGGGATCCACTCTCCCGTCCCTTTCCCAGGAACTAACTAGGATGGTAATGTCAGCGCTCCCAGAACCCTCATCTGGAGTATTTGATGGATTGTCTCCATGGTGAGTGAGGCACTGGTGGGGCAACTGAAATCTCTGACCCCTGCTAGAAAAGGAGTCAACATCAAAAAATAAATTTCAAACCCAAAGTATTTACACTCACTAGAACTTGCATTTCTAAACTTTATGTGACAGTAGTGCAATATATTGTTGAAAGTGTGACACTGTCATACCTTCCTTTACTTGGAACCACAGAACAGCTGAGGTTGGAAGGCACCTCTGGAGACCACCCTATGCAAACCTCCCTGCTCGAAGACGGGTCAAGCAGAGCAAGCTGGCCAGGGATTTTGAGTACATCCACGTATGGAGACTCTACAACATCTCTGGACATCTCATTCCAGTGTTTGACCACCCTGACAATTAAAAAAGTTTTCTTGTGTTCAGATGGGTTTGTGCCCATTGCTTCTTGTCGTGTTACTGGGCATCACTGAGAGAAGCCTGTCTGTTTTCTTTACTTCCTCCCATCAGGTATTCATACTGATAGATAAGGTCAGATAACTGTGCTGCATCTTCTCCAGGCTGAGCAGTCTCATCTTTTTCAACCCCTGCCTGTATGACAGATGCTCCAGTCCTTTAGTCATCTCTGTGGGCTGTTGCTGGACTCACTCTGGTATTTCCTTGTCTATAGTAATACACAGATACATTTATATGAATATACAAGATGTTTGTGTGTGTATATATCATTAAACGAGAATATTTATTGCAAGCCATATCCTAAAGTTGATATCCTCAAGACACTTGCTGGGATAATCTCTTTCTTCTTCACAGGGCATATACTCTTCACAGAGGCATAAGAGAGCCAATTTTGTGCATATGTTACATACCTAACATAGAGTGGATACTTGCTGTAAGAAGAGATGAATTCAAACTGAAGTGTATCCAGAATTTAAATTTGTTATGGTACAACTGCAAAGGTCAGATGCAGATTAAGTAGGATTGGGAAGAATATTTGCTCCTACACAAATACTGCTAGATCAGAGAGAAGGGGATTCTACAATGTTTAATACGGGCACATGATTTCAAATAGATTTAGTGTCTCAGCAAGTGATAAGTGCACGAACCAACGTATGAAAGAACAACCTGCTGAGCCATGCAGCTTGCAGTAGTACCTGAGGTACAGGATTATATGACCAAACATTACAAAGGTTATTCCTAAATTATAATGTCGTGTGAAAGTGCCAGGCAGTAATGCCTTTTGCCTGAGTGCCCTGCAAAAGGATTTATCTGTCAAGTAATGTCAGCCTTTTAATCAAATAAATAATTCACGGCCAGTGTTTGATGATACTAGCGCCTGGGAATTGGACACTGTATGGAGTGAAATAAGGCTGTCAGCGTGAAAGGGCAGTGTTAGACTCCAGGATGGATCAGTGGCAGCAGAAACACATTCCCATTTGGTTTATAACTAAGAGATCTTTTCTGAAAGCTCTAATTTTGGAAAGCTATACTTCAGTGATTGCCTTCTTTCATGATCAGTCAAGATTTGGAGTATTTTGAGTAACCTGCAAATTATCTTTTTTTTAGTTAATTCAGTGACATTTTAAATGGGGTTGATTCATGTAGTCGTAAAGCAATGAACCAACTCCTGTATAACCAGTGTTCAAAGGTTATTTTAACATGACCTTGGAGTTAACAGCCT
Source organism: Burhinus oedicnemus (assembly GCA_008921705.1). Taxonomy (NCBI): domain Eukaryota; kingdom Metazoa; phylum Chordata; class Aves; order Charadriiformes; family Burhinidae; genus Burhinus; species Burhinus oedicnemus. The sequence continues at coordinate 306,238 of VFFE01006977.1, read as the reverse complement.
ATCTAGCTGCTAATGACTTGCTGCAGGATTTCGCATGTATTCCTCACCGAGATACTGGTTTTAGTCCTCAGTCCAGAAAAGGCTGTTCCAGAAGCATCATTGAGTGCAAATGGTGCTCCTCCTGCGGGAGCCAGGGGTGACCATCTTCCCTCATTGTACGAAACTTTCTGCAAAGCCATTGGCAATGAAACCGCGATGTAGTGGCCCTGGGCTCACGTACCGAAGGCAAATGCCAACCAGTGGGGAGTTATTTTCTCTTGTGCTCGCAGCAAGATTCCGGCCTCAAACCACGTACAGTCACGGTGTGACGGACCATTGCTGACTTAGGAGAGAAACAGTCTTTTCATAAGTTGTTGACAGCTGGCCAGTGCTCTGACTTGTTTTGCATGTTTATGTTTGTGCCCTGTCGGCTGCGTTCATATGGGATCACTTGAGGATCAGGTTGTAACTCTATCACGCAGCATAATGCGCATAATGGTTTGGTTGTGCTTTGTAAAAAGCATCTTGTGCTGTTGAAATAAAAGGCATCTGGTCTTTTTTTTTTTCCTTTTTTTTTTCTTTAGATCTCAAATTTTAAAAAAATATCCGAAAGTTCTTGTTGGTTTGGTTAACTGTCTCATCACATGATTGAAACCACGTTTGAGCACAGATGCAACCCGCTGTTGACTGGTAATAAAAAATTGCCCAATATTAGAAACAAAATAATTATTTTCTCATCCCTCTTCTCCAGAGTTATGCTTCAAATTTTTTCTTGACTTTGGATTATTCTTATTTTTTCTAAGACTTCTTTTTATTTGGAGTGCACATTTTTACATCTCTGTTCTCTTCATGTCTTCTTTTTGCAGACTTTTCTTAAAACCTTGATACTGACATTTTTGTTAGTATGGCAGTAAACTGGCCAAGTTGCAAACAAACTCTAATTTTAGAAATAGTGCAATATTCTATTTTACCAAAATAAAGTGACATGCAGGCAGCTTAGAGCAAAAATTATCCACAATGGTATCTGCACAGTTTCTTCTGTCAGTGATACAGTCCTCTGCAACTTTCGCATGGGTTCTTATTTCTTCTAAAAACATATGTCTCCAGAGTCACTCTGTAAAACAAAAACAGTGCGCGTGTATAACTCGAAGTATTTCCATGAAAGGTGATGTTTTAGTTTACTTTTTGTTGTTTTTCAACAGCAAACTAAATGGTGGAGCTCCCCTAGAGACTTGCCTGAAGACCCAAGCATGCTCTAGACTGAGAGCCGTGGTATCTCATGCATGGGAAGGAGCAACGCAGCTAAACGTATGTCTGGTTGTACCAGAGTAGAGATAACTTATAAGGACTACAGCAGTTGTAGCCAGTAACCTTAAACATACAAAAAGAACATTGAGCAATCGTTTTCAATGCTTATTTTAGGCCAGTTCTCCATCTCTTCCCCTAAACACACTTTGAAGTCAGTGGAAGATTTCCAAGTGCGCAGGACGGGGATCCTTTTTGGGATCCAGTATAGTTCAATACTGAGTGACACAAGACGGTCAGGCCTTCCTGTGTATGGTGAGGGCCAGCCTGGAAAGTGACATCAGAGGAAGGTTTGCTGAATAAGTATTCTTCCCTTAATACTGGGGCTACTGTGAGAATTGGCTTGCTGTTGTTTTAACTTGCAAAATCAATAAAGTCGTGAGTGTGCTGCATTTCCAGAGTGCAGCATCCTCAGTATCTCCACTCAAAGCTTGTCAAATAGTGTTAGAGTGGGAAAGGTATAGTTATTTGCACATATTCTGCAAGAAGAATGTGTTTGATGCAATCCAAGTCAGCTTTCCATCTACTTTTCTTCGACCGAATAGTGCAAAGGATTAGCATAGCAGTGCTAAGGATCAAACCCAACATCTGGACAAGCCAAATGAACTAGTCTTCCAGAGATAAAGGTTATTTTTGCTAGCTAAAATCTCCTCCAGAGTGAAATTTGTTTATCTAAACTTTGTTTACTGTGAAAAGTCTGGAAGCTAATTTTATTAGAATTTTTTTTTGTAATTTGTTTAATACAAGCTCAGTGTCTTTTTCAGTCATGAAGTTAGTGGGTGAAACAGACAAACTTCAGTAGGGTTCAAATAGTAAAGAAGTGCATTTATTTTATATTTACTCAAAACTGGGCATTAAATAAAATGTACTAATTACTGTACAGGTACGAGTACATGTAAAAGAAAACCCAAGTAATGAGGAGTATTAAATGTTTCTTAGGAAAATGCGGAGGCAGTGGGTGGTGGGAGGAAGAACATGGCTGCACTCTGGTGTGCTTCTCTCCCCGACCAGAGTCCTGAGCCTCCACAGATCTGGCATTTGGTCTCCGTGTTGAAAATAGCAGCTTTCACCATCGATTAGGAGAGATCTGCACAGGCTTTCAGCGCTTTCATTTCCAAGACCTCTTGGGGGTTGCCCTGGAAAACTCCAGCTGCCCTGGAAGGAAAAAAGCGTGACCCCTTTGACATAAATTTGACCTCCCCCAGAACATCTCAATAAGGGCATATTTCTTCTTAGTCTCCGCTGATTTCTTTGCAGGGTAGCTGCTCACTTGTGCACTGACGCTTGGAGGCAGTGGTCTCATGGGCTTTTGTCTCAGTGGCCTGGGGCCTGGAGCTAGACCCTGCCACCATCACCGTAAAGTTGCTAGTGCCTTACTCTTCGAACAGCCCCATTCAAACCAGCAAGGCTCCCCTTGCCAACCAGAGCCACTCGGTTATAGCAGAGGTGTGTGCTCCTCCGCTGTTTTATCACTTGCTGTCCCTGGACACCGGCAAGCAGGGGAAATTTCAGCATCGTGGCGTGACCATAGTAGAAGTACCACAGACCATGGCTGTTTCGAGTCCCATTTAACAGTAAAGGAGGTACAGTTTGAAATGCAGCTGCAGTTCAAAGGGAGGAATGAGCAGACTGGCCGTTCAAAGGTGATCTACATTACTGCACCGCAGTAATGTATTGCAGTGGAGGTGTAGCTGCAGTGGAGCGTGATGGAGGCTCGGCAGCAAAGGAGACCTGCAAGGGTTGTACAAAGTGCTAAACTGTGGGACAAGAATTTGGATAAGACACTTTCATGACTTCTGTGACCACAGCTGTGAACTCCAGCTGAGATGCAGACAAAACTTGCCGATTTCTTGGCGAGAGACAGTAAGCAGCAGGGCTGTCTCTTCAAAAGACGTCTGGCAGTTTATCTTGAGATGTCCAGTCGATGAGGCTAAGTCAACATTTAAGATGAAGGGGTTAGTGATCTCTCTTTTCTCTCCTCCAAGGGCCCAAAGTCCCCTCCTGTCTGATTTATGAGTTCCTGCTGGTTTCCAAATGGCCCCTGATCTTCCCTCTGAAATCTGAGACCTGGAGGACCCTCCTGAAGTTTCTCCTTCACACTCAAGGGAAAAAAATCAATTTTGAAGTTTTCTGATGGATGTTTTGTGTTTATCACGCTTATTACTCTTCTGTCTTATCCCTATATAAGTTAGCAAAGGAGAGTGGCTAAGGATTATTAAATATCAGCCATCTCCTCTAGTGGGCATCATTTGGGACAACCTATCGTGTTGCTCTTCAGTCAGATAATTGGGTTTATGCTTAACCTGCTGTGAGTACCGTGTGACTCCTACAACTGTAGTGTCTCTGTGCCTGGTAACAGTCCGGATGAGGCAGGGGAAAATTGTTTCCATTTTACATGAGACACACAGAGAAGGTACAGAAATGAGTTGTATAAGATGACACAGGGTTTTTGTGCTGAACAAAATGTTTGAATCCAGCCTGTACAAAAATGAAGCATCCTAACCACCTACACTAACTCCTTTTCTGCACCTTAGGAGAGACCTCATTGCAAGAGGGAAGAAGACTTACTGATCGAGTGGCAGGCAGTCACGAAAAATCAATCCAAAGCGAAGTGTTCATTGTATGGCTTCCAATGAAATTTATTGCTTGACATCTTCCTGACAGGTTTCTTGAGAGTCTTCAAAGCTTGAGAGAAATTGATGGTGTTTGAAATTTTGCAGCAGGAAGTATTAGTTGTGTGTGTTTTGTTTTGGGGGGTTCTGGTGGTTTTTTTATAGATCCGTCCTTATTATTTCTTCTATTATCTCAGTGCTGATTGAAGTATGCGGCTGTGACCTAACATGGAAATCTTTGGCTGATGTGGCATAGCTAAGCAGTGGGGCTTGATGTTTTTGGCAGGAGGTAAGGGAATGAAGTGGCAGTGCTAAAGTATGTGCTGTGTTTGAGACATCTCTCAACTTCCCAATGAGGTCCTTATCCTGAGTTTGGGAAGCAGTGTTTTAGGTCCCAGCATTAGGCAGGACAAGGCAAGAAAATATCCTTTCAGTAAAAGCTAAAGTTCCTCATAATTACTGGGGAACATTGTGAAAAGCCTTTCTGATTTCTGCGTCTTTCTCTTGGGAGAGGTGAGGCTGGCTGGCTAGGACAGGGCCTACAGTTTCTTCGAATCCATGACCATAAAACACCAAAGGATCTTGGGACTGTGTGGCTTTTAGAAAGTCTTTGGCCACATGCCATTAAATCTTGAGCATATTTATAAGTAAGTCTCCTTACTGGAGACTCTGCCTCTGTAATGACTTGTGACTCCTGAAGAGTTTGAAGGATTTATCCAAAAAACAGCTTGTTATTGACCATCAAGACAAACTTAGGAGATGTGATGGAAACTTGATAGTTGGTGTCCCTTGTCCTCTGTGTTGCATGTCAGCAACACTGGCCAGACTGGTTGGACACATCCATTTTGGTGCTTGTGTGTATGAAAAAAAGAGTGTGTAAAACCTGAAAGCCTGATTGAAATTAGATTTCTTTAAAACAAATACCACATTCTACTTCGAAGGTCTTGAATTTAGTTTTCTTAAGCAAATTTATACAGTGTCTTTGTGAGCCCTGTCAGCAGTGCTGCTAACACAACATGAAGCAATAACATTTAAAAAAGAGATTCCACCCTTCCCAGGACAGTGGTTACTTTATCTTCTAAACTCCTGATGCTGTGCTGATCAAGAGGAGAACAGTGATTCCTTTACCTTATTTTGTTGTGCAGTGTGTTTGATACAAGATAAGCTACCTGTAGGCACTTGTTTGTCAAACAAATAAGAGCAATAGAAATTTGCTGAATTTTCAAGGCTGTACATTTTCTTTCACAAATGGGTGGTCTTTGCTATCTTTCTTTGATAGGCGTCCAATTCCTGAACGCTGCTGAGTTTTTGAAGGTGGCATATCTCAGCAGCTGGCACTTCAGAATTAAGAGCTCTGTGGTTTTTAAGTAAAAGATGTGAAAAATGCTACATCCTTCTGCTTTCCCCCTCATTTTCTTTGTTATTATCGGTTTCTGAGATGACTTGCCACTGTCCTTTTTCATTAAATAAGTACTGAGCCAAAAGATTATTCAGCCAAACGTAGGTGCCAATGAAAACTGAGTCACATACACAGTGCTATGAATCATTTGAGGTTCAGCTGAGACCTTGGTCTTTAGTGCTTACAGCTGACATATATGATTGTCCAGAACAATGACATGTTTTGCTGCGGTTTGTGTTCAAGGGTATTTACACTCTGTGTCAGAACAATAATATTTAGAGGACTCACACTGTTCTGTATAAGGTAAATCCAAACTAACAGAGGTTTTGATGCTGTTTTCTTAACCCAAGCCCGCTGCATGTACTTGGAGCTTTCACAAGTCTACGCTGGAAATACAGCTAGGTTAAAATGCAAGGAGGTACGGCCTGCGAGGCTTTGGGGAATCAGAAGGGATGTTTCAGCCAGCAGAGCCAGCACTGGACCTGGAGTTTTTAAGGCAACTGAGCTTGAGGGTCCAGGCACTCAGGAAGGGAGGTAGGAGGCAGGAGATGCATCCCCAAACTATGGCAGAGAACCAAAGACCAACCAAGACCAGAAACCTGTAAGCACCTGTATCCACTTCTGAAGCAACAAAAATTTGTGGACTGTATGCATCTGGGCAAGAAAACTCTGATTTACAGTGTTGAATTTGCCTTTAAGGATGTTGTCATTAGGCAAAATGCTGACAAGTTATCCTGGATTGTTTAGCTTAGGTTTTGTTTTTGTTTTCTGCACTCTGCCTGGAATTAGGAGCGGCCAGCCAGGCAGATGCATGTCAAAAGCGATGCCAAAGCCTGGCTGTCCCATACAGCAAGATGTTGTGCAAGATGTCTGAGTGAGCACTGGGTGCTGGATCCTGAGAGCCAAAGACACAGCACTTTCTGAGGGCATGGCTCAGTTTGCACAGGCAGCGGGATTTGCTTTTTTATGGGAAGCTCCATGACAGCTGATGAGCCCTGCCTTTCTTCAGGACCATCCCTCCTAGGCATGAGGTTGTGCTGCTTCACGAGGATATTTCTTCACAAAGATAAGTCCGTTGTTCAGGAAAATATGCCTTTGAATATCCCCACAAAAATATTTCTCTCTGCGGTTGTTCCTAATTCCAGGTAAAACTGATTAAATCAGACTTAAGGACAAGCCCGTGACAAATGGGCATTGTAAAAGTAGCTGCTAGGGTACATCAGCCGTCCTCGCCGTGCTGTGAAATGCACTCTGCTACCCCCTTTCCTCCTCCCTCTTTTCTTTGGCACAGGCCTGGAGATTGCTCAACCTCCATGCTGTCCGGAGCACAAACCTCTGCACGAACACTCTCCAGTTAAGGTAATGAGAAAAGTTGTCTGCAGCCAGGATGAATAAAAATGTGTACACTCTCTTCTCAGTCGTTTCAAGACCATGCAAGAATCAGGATAACAAATCTGGAGATGCCATCAAACAGATGAGTTTGTAGTAAACATATACTTTCTTAATGAACTGGAGAAGTTATGGGAATCCTTTCTCCCCCTTATGACAAACTCCCAAAATAAGAAGGAGGGGAGTAAGAAATGTTGAGTTTGATAAAGTCAATTATTCCTGCAAGTGGGAATTGTTGTTTTTTAAAATAAAACATACTGACACATGAATGTTCACCCCCATCCCAACCTGGCCTCTTTTTTTCCTTTCAGACTGTGCTAGCTCAGTTTTCTCTGTACAGCAGGACACGTACTGCTGGTAGAAAAGCCATTACAAAAAAATACCAAATCCCATGGCAACATGGATTCAGCTTGGGTGAATTAGGCTTTTATTTTGGCACTTCTATGATAGCAATGGAGTTACGTTGTCTGCTCCAATCAGGCCAATTTTCCCTGTATGCACTTGTTGCAGACTTTACTTGTCACTGAGGCCCTTTCTTCTGGCCTGATCCTGACAGATTTCTACTGTATTTTTCCCTTGATCCTTGTGGATACCTGACTTGGATGGAAAGGCCCAGTGCTGGTCAGAAAGATATCAGCTGAGAAATGCCTACTGCCTTCATAAAATCCATTTCAGCTACAGGGCTTTTTTCAGTTAAGAAGGGACAATTTCCATCATCTTTCATGTGGAATTTGGACTCCATGAAACCGTAAAATTCTTCTAGTGACTTCCAGTTCTATCCCCGTTATTTGTTAAGTGCTATTTGTTAAGAAGTCATCTGGTCTTGATTTAAAGGCTAGGAAATTAATTTAAACTGATGGAGAATTTCCACAAATGACAAATTCCATCAAACTGATCAGTCTCAATCTAATTAAAACAATATTTCAGAATTTGTTTCGCATAATATTTATTCTTTTGGGGAGTAAGGGAATGAGCAGACTCTTTTTTGAAATTTTCCCTTGAAACGATGGTTTTGTACTGCCAATTTTTCATTATAATTACTTTTTACATTAGAAGTTGGTCACTAATTCAATATAAACTTAATGTAACAGGAGTTTCAAATACGTTCAAAGTGACATTCTTAAATACTGATCTAAACTCATTACGAGCCTGAACTGACATAGAGTTATAGCTGTGTAAGTTCAAAAATAAATTAAGCCAATAAATGAAGTGTGGGAATTAAATGGCACATCCTGACTCAGTTTTATTCATTCTTTTTTATCCATTAGCCTCAGTGCATATGTCTCTCCCTCTCTAAGTGCAGAGTGCACAATAAGCCTGCTAGCCGGCAGAGATCAGAGCAGTGACTGGGATTCTGATGTCCTTCAGGAAGGTCACAGAATTGTATCATGTCTCTGTCCAACAGACGGTTGGAGTCTGACAAGACAATGTGTCTCAGCAAATTATTTTTCAGCGACAGATTCTGAATGTCAGTAATTCAAAAGCCATCCCGCGCAATGGATCAGGGTAAAAAGGGTGGCAGCAAACAGAGGGCTTCAAAGTCACCCTTGGGGGTGGCAGAAGTAATTTATCTCTTTGTTGTCATATGGTAGTTGCAATTATCAGACTTTTCCTCCCAAATTTCCCTTCCATAAATAACAGAGGAGCAATAGAAAGAATTTCGAGCCCACTTTGGAGGGTGTCACAGTGCTGAGCTCCATAGTGACCTTGTTTTGAAGGATCTGTGTTTACTTAGTAAGGACTTCTGGAACTTGAGTATTTTTGCTGCTCATCTGGTTTGATATCAGAGTAAGCCCCAGCTGAAGTCAGTCCAATGTGGTGGTGTAAACTTAAAGAAAGTAAAAGGAAAAACAGGTTAGGAGTTAAGCACGTAGACAGAAATGTCAGGATCCCAAACTCCCCAGACCTCAAGTAAAAAGTGTGCAGAACTGGCCTCTAGTTTCTCCTCCCCTTCCACAAATGATACCTGCTTGGCCCTGTGGCCCCTAATGATGAGCTCTCCCTCCCTGTGCTTTTCTCAGAAATCAGAGAGAAACAGGCAATAAAGAATCTCTGCCTGCTGTAGCACGTTACAGAACCAGTCTATTTCATTTTTCCAGTATGGAAACATCATTAAAAGGCATTTTTCTCGTAATTGATTGGGGCAGTGTTTTACTCATGTCTAGATCTGACTTCCTGAGCAGAAGTCGTACTTTTACAGACAGCTGTACATTCAAACTCAGAAAAAAATTAAAGGGATCAGGGAAAATATTTTCTCCTTTAGCTTCTAAAAAATATAATATTTTCTGTATTTTTTGATTTTGGCAAAGACTGCAGTGGATACCAGCCAGCAAGTAAGTAAAATACAGTCAAAGGCTGCCCTTGTCCACATGTTTAAAATGGACTACCAAAAATGCATCATTTTTTCCAACATTTTTGTTGGGTGGAGCGTGGAAGGTGATTCCCCCTTCACACCCTTACATAAATATTTATACAGAACAGCTTTAGCTTAACCTGAAAGGAAAATTCTGAGAGTGCTTCAGAAAGCCTGTGGTAGGAAATAAAAACTTAAAACAATTTCCATTAAATGGCTGGCTCTGAACATGATGTCGTGGGCTTGGCATACATTGTGGGTTTTGCGTCAAACAAACGGCCCTACAGAAAACCCTGAAGTTTTAGACTACATCTTCACAAACTGTCTCTGTTACTCATGAACCGCTGGAAAAGGAGAAGAGGAAATGCTTTACTGCCTTGGGAGGGCACGTTAAATAAGCCTGCTGTCCTTTTCTACCTCCTCACTGAAAAGCAGAAGAATAGTGAAAGGGTACCCTATCTAAGGAAAAAAAATAATGCATAGCACGACAGACACAAAGGGGATGTATAAAGGATTATAAGACAACCACTTTTTTTCAAAAATAAAGAGGTCTTTTGTAAGAGAATTAAAGGTTTGGATTTGCTTGATTTGTTACAGCTGAACCAGCTCTGGCAGTGCCCCCCCTCCTAACCCAGCAAAGGGAAAAACCAGGAACAGGTCTAAATTTGGCACTTGGGGGATGATACTGAGCTGAGTACTGCATTTAGACCTGTCCCTGGTTTTTCCCTTGCTGGGTTAGGTTAAGCCTCATAATTATGGAATGACCCATTCCCAAGTGCCGCAGTTAGAGGCTTCAGTGCCCTGTAAAGACAGAGCTGAGACTGGAAAATTATCTCCACTGGCCTGCCTGCCCTGAATTTACCGTACTTAAGCTTCATGCTTGTGGAGCAGCACCAGTAACGTTCCTCCTCTTTGGGCTGCAGTGTGATGGCAGGGGTCAGGTATGTGCCCAGCATCACTGGCCCAGGATAGTTGCGCGCACTGGAATTAGCCCTCCCGCTGCAGGTAACCCTGGCGACTCCCCTTCACCCTCCTTGCTGTGGCCCCCACTTGCCCTGTCACAAATACAGAAAGTCAAGAAAAGACTGCTTTTTTGCAAGGAAGTGGAGGTGGCCCATTCTACCCTTCCAGTTTCATTTATGGCAGCTGATTGCTTGGCTATCGACTTAAAATAATTTTGACCCAGCTTGAAACTGAGAACATGAAGTTAATGCATTTTAACCCGAAAGTGAACAGAGACATTCTTTTAAAAGCAGTAGAATTTGTCTTTGTTGTGCAAGAAAACTGTTGTATTTCTCTGTATTCCTGTAATGTGTGCGGTAGATGTGGGAATACCAGAGATGTCCTCACACTGACTTAACCAGTGGGCCTCCACTCCTGGTTAAGCATCTGAGAAAGTGATGAGTAGAGGAGTAAAGGCAACTATTCTCATCCTGTTGTCACCATTACAACTGAAGTTGCTATTTCGATGGTGGTCATATAAGGTTGACAAGTCACAGTTTGGCCAAACAATTTTGTATGTCTAGGCCATCTGCAAGTTTGATTTAAATATTATTTTGTATCTGTATTATAATGCCAAGAGTTATAATGCCTAATATAATCAAAGCAGAACTGTAGGAAAAGGTGTAACAAAGCCCACAGCTTTACAAGATGAGAGGTGTTGGTTTCTAGCAGTGTGGTACGTTTCTCTTAATTGTGCTGGTTTTGAATGAGTGAGGAGTATTGGACACCACCAGTATCTCTTCAAATTCTCTGTTTGTGCTAATCTGTAGGCAGGTACTACTTTGCAGTTATCTCGTTTACTCTTCCTATTAGGAAACCACAGTTCAGCATATCTACTACCACTCAGGCCTAAATTGCTTTGTGTAATTAGCTGATTAGCTGCTGTTAACGAGACTTAAAGCATCTCTCCCTATCTGTGCTCTCTGTAAGCTACTTAAATACTTGGATACTCATAAACTTGTCCCAAAAGGAGGCAACAGCTTTTATTTTATTTGCAGATTTCTGTTCAGCTGTTCTGCGCAACCTATGACGCTGCACTACAATTATCCCAAGAAATTAAACAAAGTTCCTCATGACGGTTACTTGAAAAAGACTGAAATGTGATGTTGTATGGGAAGGGTTGTAAGGAGGTTACGTTTGGTTCAATATAGCTCATTAATATTACTTTTAGAGGACTTAAACCTTGAATACTTCATTTCCTGGCTCAAAAATCAATGGTGCATCCAGGACATGGGGAAACCTCCAGTAGGAGTGATCAAGGAGAAAAATGTAACTCTGGGGCTATTGCTGAACAACTGGGCTGTGCAAGGAGATCCCTGTGGGCTTGGACATCACGCAGCAGCCTTCCTTGTCCCACATGCCTTTGCTGGAGGTGCCAGCCCCCACGTGAACACAAGCCATGGGTGTGCACAATGCACGTTGTCCGCTCTCACCCTTACCTAGAGCAGGTGATGGACACCAGCTGTACATCCCTGTTGGCCACAAAAGCAAGTATCCGCAGAGAAGGGGCTGGAGGGGCTGTGGCTACCTCCCTGTGCAGTTAGTTGCTGCCCCATTCCCACAACAGCTATGTCTAGCCATAAAAAGCAGTGTTTCTCAGGTTTGCCTGCTGGGTTTCTCCAAGCTCTGTGGCCACTTACTACTATACATCAGGGCTAAAACTCTAAGTAATTTGTGCAGGTATACAGTTTGGTGGATACTTCAGACTCCTTGTCCTTGTGTTACTGAAATGCTGAGTTTGGGTTTTTTTTTCACTCAGTAAGTTAGGTCATCTGCAGAGAAAGAAACAATGAAATATACATACTGCTTTGCATTTTTAATGCTTATAAATAAGCATTTACCAAATGGGCAGGGTATCTTTAAACAGAAGAAAAAATGTTATAGCTTTATGACAAGTAATTTCAAGATTTTTTTACTAAAGAGTTCTGATTAATAAACCATTACTTTGCATTTGGGAAATACGGCAGATTTATTAATGTGGACTTTTAATCCCTGCCATGATGGAAACATTCAGCAGTGCTGTTCAGATGCTTGATCTCAGAGTTCTCATTCATAAATCTAAATCACATTTCCTAGATATAATTTTTGGTCTGCTAAACACAGTTTAGGCAAAGACTTTTATAAAAGTGTTTTATGTTTTAGGATATGGCTTAGGTGAACTTCTGCTTTAAAGTTGGGCTGAAATGATCATCTAATTTGTAATGGAAATGAAGTTTAAAAAAATATGTAAGAGTAAATATGAATTGCTAATTGGTCATGGCCTTGTCTTCCCACTGACATGCATAAATTTTGTCCCCAGTGCGGTCACAAGGGAGACTGTTATCATATACATGTAAATCACTATTTCGTGGGGTACAAGTTTTCACAATTTCTTCTGCAATATCCCTTTGAGTAGAGGCCTTTTCAGCTCACATGCAGGTGAGCGGCCAAGGTGTGTGTGGTTGCACACATAAGGGTCTGCCCTGCCACCAGCTGCAAAAAGTCCTGTACATTTCTTGCATGTGGTGGGTGACACTTGACAGGTCTAGGTTGTATGACCCCACAATCTCCTTTGTATTTTTGCTTTGCTCTCTTGCTTTCCTTCCATGTATTTTCTAACTGGAATGGTCTATAATGTTTCAGGCCATTCGTATAAATAGTGTAATTTTTCCTGTCTTTAGGATTTGCAGAGCTTGTGTTTTTCATGGCTCCCTTTAGAAGCAGAACAAGCTGCCACTTAAACTATGACACACCTGTTTCAGATTAATGGCAGGCCAGGTCCTTATCAGCCACAACTTTGCTGCTGCAATACTTGGTCTACATATAAAATACTAAAGCTGGACAGGCACGTCAGACCTTTGTCTTGCTTGTCAGACAAAATACAGTGTGAGAGGGTTGGGGAGGATGTGCAATTAGAAATCGCCAGTTTCTCTGGGCAGATTTTTCACCATCATTTAATGTCATTGTGTGGACATTTTCTCAAAGCTCTCTTTTAGTATTGATGCTCTTCCCAAGGCTTTGTCTTCAACCATCTGTAACTGAGGAAGGTTATTTAGGAAAGTGTGGAGAAAGCTTTATTAAGTTCCTCTAAGACTTACACTGAAATCTGCTTCCAGCTGAGAAACCAGGATAGAAATTGTGCTCACCTCCAGAGAAACATCTCAAGGTAGCTCAAAGTTAACCTTGTAACTGTCAGTATCTTCTAACACCAGAAGCGATGGAGAGGGATGGATTTCCCCTCCAGAATAAAATGAATGTGCTGCTGGGGAAGACCACAACTATCCTGAAACTGCAGTGAATATCTTGAATTTCTCTAGAGGAGACATCTGTCTCATTGTCGGACCCATGAATCTTTAGCACTGACTGAGGTCCACAAAACACTTACGTGCCCCATGTTTATAGGTATCTAATGAGCCAGTTGTTCTGTTATGAACCAAGGTGCTGTGCATTGCAGTTAGAATGGGGGCTGTGCCTTTGCTCTGCTCTCCTGCCTGACACCACTCCCTACCTCTAAAGTGGTCCTTGCCTGTGGCCAAGAAGGGCACTCTTGCTGCCCTTCAGCATGGCCACTGGTGGGGTCATCAAGGAACTTGGACTGTCCCGTGTGCTCAGCTGTTAATGTATTTTTACCGGTGAGCATATGGAATATGCAATTTTTCTGATGCCTTCATGCCACTCAGAGCCCTGACTTAAGCCGAGATGTTAAAAAAGTTTTAAACAAGGCTTTTTGTCCAGGTACAACCACTGCGGGGAGAGCCCTAGCACTGTCAACATGCTCATGCTTACTTGAACGCATCCATCCGTCTCCATCCTTGTCCCCTTAGTGTTGAGTGACAGTCCTTCTGACTTTGTTTGCTCCCGTTTTCTTGATAGGACATTTTTAGGAAAAAACCAGAAAAATTAATTTCCATTTTAGCACCAAATCATGTGATAGAGGAATTTTAATGCAGTTATCTTGTGTTGCAGGACAGATTGGGTGAGTACCTTGAGGTATTTAATTTACATATTTATTTACGTATTTTTGACTGGCTTGCAAATGTGGTTTGCTTGGTTTCCTTCAGTTTGGATTAGGTCTCACTTCTCCCTCTTGGCAGCTCCCAGGTTAGGCAGCTGCCTGTTCAAGGCGCTGCCTTTTCAGAAGAAAGCTGTTGCGTGGTTCCTCTTCTAGGCGTTGGGAGTGGGGTAAGGAAGAGCCTAACTCAGCCCCAAGCAGCTCAATGGAGGCCAGTGTGCCTCCAAGGTACATGCCGAAGCTCAGCATTGCAATGTCCAGTTTGACACTGAATTTAGCCCTGGTGTGCTCTCACAGAGGTGGGGTGATGGTGTGGGCTGTGGTGTCATACTCATATGGCATAAAGCAGTGGCAAGGGCAACAGAGATGTGTAAGTTCATTTTGCACATTGCAATGCATTTTGCAGTGCAGGCACTGACTCTTCCATGGTTTTCTGGCTATGTTAACGGCCAACCATACTTATTTTCATGTTTGAGCAACAATGGGTGAGCAGATGACCCCAGGCAACGTGGATTCTGCCACAGCAATCTGTGTTAGTGAGCTATTTCATCTGAATTTATATAGTGCATTGATGTAATGTATTAACCCATCAGGATTTGCTGCAAAGCCTTAAGTTATGGTTATGCCTTTATATTAAAGGACTCTGAGAGGTAGGCCTGTGTTCACAAAGGATTAAATTTAAGCAGCTGTACTGGAGCAGTTTGTGGTAAAACCCACTCAGGATCACACATCTACTGCTCCACAGGTCTGGAAATACCACTAGGTCGGCTGGGCTGTGTGGCTTGATGACTCTCCCTCAGACAAGTTTTTTTGTAATTTAATCTCCAGTAGTTATCAGGCTTTGAAAACATTTAGGGTGGAGAAATACTGCATTGTTACTGCAACAACTTCTCTTGCTTTAGTTGTATTTTAAGCAAAAGCAGTGATTCATCTATCTGTATCCGAAGCAAAGGCATAGGTTTACATTGAATATTTAATCTTTTTCTTTTTTTTGGTGATGAAGCTGTCTAAGAGCTCTTCTCTTCAGCGTTTGATAGCTGCTGTGTTTCTTGCTCTGTTCATGCAGTTACTGTAAGGCAGGTCTGGGGGACTGAGTTTCCCAATTAGAGTGAGTTTTGGTGTAACTGTTCCCATGCTGGGCACTTACCTGCCTGGGGCAGGAGAACTCACATGGAAGTGCCCTGATCCCCATGTGACTCTCTGTCCCTAGTTTCTCTGCTGTTAGTTTAACATTATAAGGGATAATTATTTTTTTTGAGGCCTAACAGCACTTTAGAAGTGAAGACAATGCAAATACAAATCTGCATTATTAATTATATTGATCCCCCATGTTTCTGAAATTAGTGTTATTATATGTGTTACTTAAAAATCTGCTAGTCTGTGAGAAATAAAAAATACTTTCTAAAAAGCTTGATTGAATCCCATGTACAGTTAACTTTGCCTGACTCATTACTGCATTGCTACTGCAGCTTACGCATACCTGAGAAAAGCCTTTTTAAAGAATGTATCATAGAATTGGCTGAAAATGATCAAATTCATTTGTATTGTGGATTAGTGAGGAAACTTCAGTGTTGAAAAATGCACTGGAAAAATGAACACCTATTTAAGTAATGTTAATTGTGATTGAGAACTATCATAAAGAAACAGTGTTCTTCTTTTGTAGGGTGTTTCTTTTTTTAGGGTTTAAGTACAAATTATTTTCCTTTTGCCAGAGAAGATCAAGACTTATATGCTATCTTTAGAAATTTTTAAATGTAGATACAATTTTTCTGGAAGTATTCAGCCTTGAAGGTCGTGTTTTAAAAATCAGAAAGACAGGCTTTCCTGGTGCAATCCTTGATGCACTCCTTTTGTGATAATTATCTTTGAGATAATGTGATGTTTGGAAAAGCTGTGGGAATTGAAAACCTTTTCGTAGTTCTGTGTTTTCTAGCTGAGGTCATTCTTGTGCATTAGGATGTCCCCTCTTGGTGTACTAAAGGCGAACACCTTGCTATACAGCAAAGATGCACAGAAGTGAAAAGAAGGGTTAAAAATATCCGGAATGTCAGTTTTGTGCTGAGTACTGTATTTTTCAGAACTAAATATCCCAAGAAACTCCCTTGAGACAAGCTGATGCAGTAAAGCTCAGCTATACTTGATTGCAGTTGGTAACAGCATAAAATCTTATTTTAACTGGCTTTCCACACAAGCAACATTTGGTGCATGTTAATAATGCTGTGCCGCATTGATAACTAAACAAAGACATTTATTGTTAGTTTTCTATAATGAATGGACAGAAACTAGATTATCTGGATCTTTCGGAGCTGATCAGGATATAATGACTTGATGAAAAACAGTATGATTGTCATTTAGTACTGTCAGGTTGGGACACAGTCTGATGAGCCTGAAAGCTACTCTCAAAACTTGTTTTTGTATTGTCATTTTGACAGGCTGTGCACAAACAGTTTTGAAACATATTTTTGAAACGACCTAGCTCTGAGAATGTGTTTGGGAGCCGTTTGGTTTGATATCCAGCTTGGGAGAGGTTAGGCAAAGCAGGCTGCATCCTTCGGTCATCTTCACGTACTTTGAGGTACACTCAGTGTCCAAGACTCAACGCTGCCACCATATTTCAACCTCGATACATCCCTACAAGAGAGCTTACAAAAGGGATAGTAGACTTGGGAGGACAGCCTTGTGATTGCCCTCCAAACTACCTGCACTGGAGTAGCTGGTTCACCAGTTTTCACTGTCTGACACTTCAGCACTGACCACTGCCAGCCACTCCTTCCACTCCATCCCTTTTATTTGGAATGAAAGACCCAGAGCAAAGGGAAGGATCCAGTATGTATCTCCAGCTGGGCACACCACTCAAACACAACAATGTATATTAAGTTTGTTCTTTTTATGAAATTTGGAAGAGAAAATATTATTAATTTCTCTACACAAAGCACTTGTGGGTATAAAGATACATGTAAAACCAAAACCCTCCATAAGCCTCCCTGACTCCACCAGGACATGGAGGACATCTGTATTAGAAGTACAAGCATGCTATATCCAATACTCCTGGTGGCTGAGAACTGAAACTGTTGTGAAATACTGTTGGGCCATTGTCTCTGTGGGCATATGCTTGTAAACAGCACTCCAAGTTGTCCATCTGCGCTATGTCTGCATGGGCAGGTAATTCAGTGCAACAGGAGTGGTTCAGTAGGTTGGAGCAGTTAGGGCTGAGATTCTTACGTCTGCACAGTGTGAGTTATAGGGCTCTTTACATCAGGCTAGAGCTTAGTTTGGGCTCTGAAACAAAAATCCACACTATACATGTTGTTTGAAGATGTCTGAAGGATCGAGGATTGGTTCAGACCCTTATATCGCCCTTATGGCTGGGATGCATTTGATGTCCACCACAGCTTGAGCTTCCAATTTAGTTTCCTCCAAAGGGAACCTAATTAATGCACACCAAAATTACCCTCTAAAACAAGCCGGGGGCAAGAAGTGGAGATGATCAGAAGATACACTTCAAAACCACATAACTGCCTTCAATTAATTGCACTGATTTTTTTTCTAATGTACATGCAGCCATACATAGCTGTGACCTTAGCCCGTGTGCACAGTATTTAAACTGTCATCTAACTAAAAATATCATTGTTATTTTCATTATATTCACAAATTTAGAAACACTTAGCTAGCAGATGTTTAAGTTCAAGGAAGGGCTAAGCAGGGTCAAGTGAGCAGTTCAAGCATTTCTTCCACTAGAGACTGTTAATAAGATAAATGTGAAAGTCAACATGATAGAAATTGCCTGAGCATGTGGGACACCCTGGTGTGCAAATGAGTGTCCGTGTCTCTGGTGTTCACCCACAAAACCTTAGTAAATGGGTATATTGGGGCATTACACAGGAGATGCTGTCCTAATCTTCAAGCAATCTGAGTGAATTCGGAGCTCCTGCCAGCTACGCCCTTTGCAACTTAGCCCTTCCCACAGTGCAAGCACCCTGTTGTGTTATCCGATGTGTATTCCCATCCCTGCTCTCCTTCCTGGGGCTGGAGCAAGGCGCAGGGCGGAGAGCAAAGTGGCACGAAGGCGATCAGCACGGGGCTACACTGGAGCTGCGAGGACCTGGGTCTGCTGGCAAACCTTCAACAGAAGGAAGCAACGTCACTCTCCAAGACCAGGAACTGTGAAATTACCTGCTATTACTATTGCTTTGTTTCTCATACTTCAGTATCATTATTGAGATATTACTGTCATCTGCTGTTCTTAGTTTGTTGTGTTCTTAGTGTGTTGGCTTCTCCCTGTTATCCTTTTCCTCTGTTTTTTTGTGTCTGTTTTTTGCGGGGAGCGGTTTTCTTGGTAATTGTATCTTAATTGCTGATGAAAATTAAAAAGTCCCAATCAGGAGTTCTAACAAAGAACTAAAACCTCAAAAAAACATCCTTGAAAGTCAAGAAAAAGAATAGTCACGGATGGCTTATGTTTGGTAACACAGAATATACATTCATTTTATGCTGGGATTTTGAAATTATGCTGTTTTAAGAAGCAGCCACTGATTCAAAAGCCAGTTGTGCTGAAATGAAGACTTCTTAATTTGTCTATCTTGTGTTTGAGCTGGAACTTCAAAATTTTGAAATCTGATCTTTTCCTACATAAAAGAAAACCAGAAACTTCATTTTCTTCTAGCTATTAAAGAAATGGTAATGAAATTAAGTAGAAAGCAAATGGCAGCATGCATTTAAGTACAGCGAACAGCAGCGTAGGAAGCAAGGAGCTGAAATGCCTTACAATATATCTTTTTAGTAAAGGATAAAACCCAAACTGTTCTTATTCAACTGGTATCAAGGCATACCATTTTGGTTTTGTTTGCTGGCCTTTAAAAAAAAAAAATGAATCTGTTAAATACCCACTGGACACAATGGAAAATATGGTAGTGCATAATTCATTAGCTGAGTCCCATGCTAGGGCTGTTGTTATTAGTCAAACGATTGCTTGCCTCTGGCACAATATTGAAAAATAGACGGATTTTACATTTTACCTTCTTGTGGCTTTACAGATTGAGACATTCTCAGACAAAAAGAGGAAAATGTTAGACTCAAAGGACTCCTAGTAAGAATTTCCTACTTCCAGTTTGAGGCTTGACAAAGAAAAAGAAGAAATCCTTTGCAAACTCTTGGTCTATTATTAATCTGCTGGATTTTGGGGTTTGCTGTTGGTTTGTTTGGTTTTGGCTCTGGATTTTTTTTTTTATTGTCTAAATTATATATTTTAACTTCTGGTTTAATGACTATTTGGCAAAATATAACAAAGGCAAACTCAGTGTGAAAGATCAAGAGCTGAAGTATTGCTTTCTGTTGTCTTTCCTTTTTCTTTTTAAAGAATCTTTCAGGTCACCCTTGTTTTAAAGAGACCATTCCCATTCACGGCACGGGAAGAGGAGTAATTATTTTTCACTAGTAATTATTAATTATTCTCAGTAGTATTTTTCATCAGTTCACCTTGTGTTTCTCTTAAAATTAAGCTTATTTGTTAGTTTTGTATTTTTGATTTGAAACCCAGAGAAACTTTGTCTCTTTTTACATAGTAAATTACCTGGCACTGGAATTTTACTGCTCTGCAGCATATTGTTTCAACTTTTGTAACTACTTCTGAAAAAGGGAGAAAATGGCTAACAAATGTGTAAGACTGAGCTTCTTAAAATGTTCAAGAAGAAAAACTAGCTGTTGTTGTTGAACAGAAAGCTGCTGGTGTCCTTTCTGAGCAAATGAGAGAATGGCTAAATAAAAAGGGCAGCCTACTACTTAATTTACTATGTCTTTAGGTGAAAATCTAGACAGTTCTGGTTTTGTGGTAGTTCCATCAAGTCTTAAATCCAGCCACTTCCAAACATGAAGACAGTGTCTCTATGTTAAATAGTGTGTTGTCATTCAATGGAAGCTGCTATTATTAATGAAAATCCTAATTATCAAGGCACTGTTTCTACCAAAGGCAGTTTTAATTTTACACTTAATGTTGTAGAGTGAAAATGTTACTAGTTTTAACCTAATTGCTAGGAAACAAGTGTGTTTATCTCAATTGTGTATTAATGGTAATACAGATTTCCCTTATTCTGAGTGACAAGTTCTCCTAAGCTCTTTTCCATCTATTTTAAAACATGGCCAATATACTGAAACCTTTTGGAAGATTAGTATTTCTTAACAAAGCAGTGCAGTGTAGGTAACCTTCAGGGTTAACTATCCAGCACAGATCAATAAAAGAATGCAGAAATAGTGTGATTACAGAAGCTGAAAAGCTGGCACAGTGCTTTGAATAACTAATTCTTTGCTTGACACTGGAAATCTTTCTTGTTGCACAGTACAAAGAGCATTTTTATGTTTGTTTTTAATTTCTAAGGCCATGGTATTATATAAATAATTTCATAAATTTCCCCATACATGAAACACTGTTCTACATCCAATTTCTAGTGATGCATATACAGTGTAACACCAACCACCAAAAAAAAAAAAAA
>VFFE01006977.1:219320-285703 GCA_008921705.1 Burhinus oedicnemus | reverse complement strand
TTTTTTTTTTCCCCTTAGTCTTGTAATCACTTTGTTTACTCTGGCACAGTATTTTCATACTTTGATGTATTCCTTTTCTTTTTGCGTTTTCCAAGACAAAAGTAGAAGAATGGCCAGTCAATAAGGAGAAATCATAATTTTGAAAAGAACAACATGATTTAATTGTTGTCAATTCGTGGGCATTAAAATTCAGATACATTGTGAAATACAAGATAATGACAGAGAACGTGAATTGATTCTAATGATAGAATATTCTCTCATGAACAGAAAATAGCACATTTATCCAGTTTTTAAGCTGCTTTTTAAAGTTTTTATCCAAGCACCTAGCTAGCTTAGTCGAAAATAAGAAAACATCCTGACATTTGACATTATAAAAGGAAATGGAGTCAGTAGCTGTAAAAATAAATATAATTCGTGTCTTTTTGTCTATTTGTGCCCACTTCTCAGGTAATCATATGCTTTTTATGGTTTTTATACCTGTTTACATTATAACTATTTTTTCATACAAACATATTTCATCAAACTGTCCAATTAACTGTATCTGTTATAATAATACATAATGTTGTATATCAATACACAGATCTAAATCTAGCCTGATCCCCAGTTAGACTATTGGGCTCTTCATAAGTAACACGATGAATGCAAATTCACATACTGCGACTCCATTACATGAACATAGGATTCTTAGCAAGCAATATCTTCATTGCAAACTTACAGGCATAACTGAACGATAAATTTGGCCATCTGTGATCATATGCCAGCTCAGCATCTCTCTGGTGACCTCATTCCTTGTTGCCCTGTGGTCTCTTTGTGCTGCCAAGCTGGGAGCTCAGGGGCTTTCCCCGGAGCTGAGGGATCACCTGGGTGGTGCAGAGCCTGCTCAGCCACCGGCCCGGGGTATGGGTGATGCACAAAGCAGGGGGCGGTTTGAGGGGGATGCTACGCCCGGGCTGTCACAGCGGCAGCCCGGAGAAATGGATGCAGAAGGCATAAGCTAGCGCAAGCCTGAGATTGCTGTGATTTAGGACCTGACCAGCCATCTCCAGAGCGTTGCAAAGTTGGTGAAAGGCTGAATTTGCCTTTCCCGCAGTGCCTTTGGTCTAGCAGTGAGGGCACTTTAGCCAGCCCCACAAGTGGGTTGGATCTGTACATTTTTTATGCAGGCAAAATATAATCCCCAGTCCTGCAAAAAAGATGTGTCTGGGTAAAACCCCGTGAAGGATTTCCCTGGAGAGGTAAAAAAAAAAAAAATAAAATTTCATGAGGGTCTCTTCACCTCTGTGCAATAGGAAAACCATGCAGCCTCCTCCAGATCTAGCAGATCTTTAGGGAGGATAGAGCCAGCTGCATAAAAGACTTCCCTCTTTACAGCAACTCTGGATCTACCTGGGGGAAAAATTGGGATATTCCCTAAAGCTTTTCCCATCCCACAACCTCCCTGTCCAAGCTTCAGAAAAGACTATGAAATAGTCTGCTTCTTTTTTCCCATGTTTCTGAAGGTTGGATGGGGGAATAACATGTATTCCTCTTGGTCATGGTCCAGTCTTGCATACCCCATTCCTTATTCTGTACGGATATTTTCCATGTCTCTCTCCATTTCCATTTTTTCTCCAAAGGGTTCAGAAAAGGTCCTGAATGCCCTGAGAAAATGTGTGAAATGGACACTGATTTAAAAAATGTCTGTTTGGAAAAGATTACATGGGTTTATGGGCTTGACCTGTAATAAGTCTCTATTTATCGCTAAGTGATAGAGTTTCAAGAAAATCCAATTCCTACTGGATTAAAAAAAGGCGGGGGGGGGGGAGGTTTGGCACCGAGATCGCTTCATCTGTATCATATAAGCAAATATCCACAGTGGATGCAAATATCCCCAGAAGGATGGAAATTTGCCTCTGAGCTTGATGGGAACAAACTCCAATAAAATACCTCTTACACTATGGTATCTTTCCACTACAATCCTACCACACATTGTTCCTGGTTTGTTCACAGAGTTTTAAAACAGGACCACAACCACTCCAAGAAAGAGATTTATTTACTCATGTCCATGTGAAAATAACTACACCAAACCATTCATGAAAGCATACCACTTGTGTCCTACTTGGATAAATACCACTATATCTCGTTTAGATATGGAAACAATGGGAAGCTATAAAACTTTGTGTAATACAAATATTGGTCCTCTGAAATCTTCATAGTCAGCAAGCATAGAGTAGGAAAAAGAGTTCTCCATTTTTAAGTGGCAGAACCAATACTGGATAGAGAATGTCAAATCTGCCTAAGAGATTACTCAAGACCAAGATATTTTTAATCAGTGGCCTCTTTGCTTTTTGGATATCCAGCTTGAGACACCAGAAGTGGAGTAAATTTTCAGAAAGCCTTGAGCACCCACTTTCTGAAAAACTGGTTGCATTAAGGTATCTGAAGATGAGCACCAAGAATTGCTGCATCCAAAATAAGTTTGCATCAGAAATCCAAATTCCCTCAAATTGGTATTTAGGGAGGACCTAGTGCTTTAGGCAGCTCTGAAAATCCTAGGCACCATGCACAGTGCATTTATTTCTGACACTGGCAGATATAGGTAAACATCTTCCAACTAGACCACTGCAGATTTTGTGAAAAGAAGTATTTCAATAGGTTTTTTCTGTTAAATCTAAGGAGGATTAACTAAATAATTCAGGGCTAGCGATACTGTTTTTTCACTGATAGTTTAAAAAACAGATGTACTTTTTAGATACAAATGAGATGTAAGGAAATTAGTGTTTTTTTCTCTTCTAAATCTTAATAGCTGGTTTCAGATTTTATTTAATAATCTTGTTCTAAGACTTAATAATTTTAGTGGGTTTTTTCCTAATTTTTATTTCTTGTGATGTGTAAATAGGTAAGAAGTACTAAATATTGTAATGTTCTTTTGTTAAGACAATAACATTTCAAAGGCTAATGTAAAATCAAGCTGCTAAAGTTTACAATTTCTCTGTCCAGCAGTTCATTTATACAACTGCCCTGAGTAGATGCTATATGCTGCTTAGCAAATGGCCTTTAAGAGTTTAAAAATAACTCAGTAAAGCTACTCAAAGGTAATACAACACTTCTCAGGCATCTTTAATTGAAGTTGAGAAGAAAACAGGATTTTCTCATTAGTTAATTATTCACTCCCTCAGCAATGATTTATACACAACAAAACCACAATTGAAATGTTCAGGAGAACTAATTGTGCTTGTTCCTATGCATGGGACCATGAGCTTATTTTTCAGAAAGGCAAGATTTTAAATTGTAAAACTAGTCCTATTTTTGTGGACTGTTTTAGCTGCTTTTAATTTACTCTGTGTTGTTCCCATGTGAAACCAGTGAAAATAGTTATTTTCTAACCTATGTTGTGAGGTTTTTTTGCAAAACCTCACTAATCCCCTTTAACAAAAAAATTATTTCAAAATTCCTGATATAATCAATTTGCAGTGTTTCTCAAACTGATACAAATATGTAAAATTTGTGCTTTTAAAAGCTTCTGCTTTGAGTAGCCTTACATTCCATAATTGTGCCCTAGCAATTATCAAGCTCTATTGCATGCCCCATTCATGAAAAGTATATTTTGGTGGGATGATGTAGCTTAAAGAATTTGGCTCTAAAACCTCCTTACCTAGAGCTTCCATTAAATTATATTAATTTAAAATAACTATGGAATGATACTTTCACAAAAATATTAAAACAAAAAAAACCCCACAAATTAATGGGTTGGGTTTATGAAAATGACTCTTTACAGTAAGTAAAAAAGGTTTATCACAGTTTTGGTAACTTGCATGAGTTCGTATTGAAAAAAAATCTTTCACATGTTCTTAATGAATTTAAAACTTTTGTGCTCTAGGTATTTTCAGTTGTATGCTCTGAAACAGTAGACACCATACAGCTTGTGCTTTTTATCAGGGAAGCCTACAAAGCGAACCGCTGCTTCGTTAGGACTGCAGCGTTTCCTTGGCCGGGAGATTGGGTAGCGGACGCTGCCGTCAGCCAGCCAGCCAGCATCGCAGCGGTCGTACCCCAGCAGCTTCCAGGCGGCAAATATCTGGCCAACTTTAGCGATCTGAGCTCCATCCTTCATGCACGCCTGAACAGCTTCCTCATAGGTCAGCTTGGTCGGGTGAATTAGGTAGTAAAAACGACCTAGTAAGAGAAAGAAGGAAAAAGGATCATTAGTGACGTGATTAAGATGATGTGATATTATAAAAATGGTTTGAGAAGAATGGTTTGATAAATATCGTGAGTGAAAAAAAAAGGCAAATAGAGAAAACAGACTATTTGAACAAAAAACAGTAGCGCTATATTAATTTCTGCTAACTATCACGGCATGGCATCGCCACCCTCACTTGCTTTCAGTGGTAACTGAACTGTTGCAGGCCATATTCATCTTCAGAGGTAGAAAATCAGGAAGAAAAAGGTTGGGGGAGAGGGATGATGGAAGATGCCCTAGGATTTGTATGAGGGCACCTGTTCTGTATCTGGCTTTGTGGTGCCAGATGCATTTACCAACAAGGTGCCAATGACAACCTAGTCAAATAGCTGAGGAACCCCACAGATTTCAGGCAAAGCTGATCTCATGCAGCTGTCAGAGAAGGGAAATCAGTTAAACAGCCAAAGCAGTGCATTTCTACATTACTGTCCCAGCATCAGCTTAAAGCCCTGACAAGTTTTCCTCTCAGAAGCACAGCATAGCAAGATCTGGCCTTTGATAGCATTTGGGTGAGGGTGGCCAGAGGTAACACATGCAGTTTTACTCTCTGACAAGGCGGTGACCTTGTTTCTGATTAAGTACAAGCACAGTTTTATTATTTTTTTCTGTAAGAAAGCCGAGATATTGCACAGCTTCTCAGAAGCAGAGTTTGAGCCTGTGGTAGATCAAAACCATGCCTGTCGTAAGTCTTCATTAGCAGCGTCAAAACCATGCGCAGCAGTTCTGCAGCTCTGTTTCTCTTTAGGCATCAAAGGGCATACCCTCACCATGAGACGGCACTAAACTGATAGTGTTGCTAAGAAAATTGTGTCTCCATCTCAAGGTAGTGAAAACATATGCCAGCAAGTAAAGCTCAAAAAGGAAATCTCCCCTACTAATCCATAAGCAGCAATAATACTAACAGTAATTTCATTTATCAAGGCCATATAAATTCATTGTAAGCCTTTCATTCATTATACTTAGGGTTATTTATCATCACTGATTTGACAATTGACCAAGTGTGAGGGAGCAATTAATTGCAGAGGAATAGTGTTTATTTGAAGGAATAATAATTTCCAAATAAATTCACAATGTTTCAATATGACTGTCCTGTAACAAGCAAGTTAGCTGAAAAACAAAGGAATTTATTCATGTGAGGATCTTCTAATTCTGGAGCACATTCTTTACTTCTTAGTTAAGAATGTACTCCAGAATAATATCCTTTTTCTTCCTCATAAAAATCAGGCAAACACATAGACAGGATTCTGCTCAGTTTCAGAGTACTTTCTTGGTGAAGAAGAAGTGGTGAGCAAGATGAAGGGTTATATCAGCTCCAGATCCCGGCAAAAAGCACATAGCTTTTTTCTAAGTGAAGAAATGTGAGGTCAGATGGCAATATAAAGATAATTGAATTAACTTTGTGTAAAGGTTGGAAATTTTATACCAAGACTAGAACATTAAAAAAAAAGGCATTTACATTGCAGCTGTGGTGGAGAAGAAGCCTTTAAAAAAATTAATTGCTGTCAGAGACATTATTTACAGTATTTCCACAGAAAACTGTTGAGAGTAGGTGATCTACCCCCTTGTAAAACGCTTCCTTAAGTCCATTTCAGCAAGTTCAGAGCATTTACAAGGTGTTGTTAAGAGAATGTTTATTATGTGGAAACCTGTTCCTACTATGTTATTAAGAGGTTTCCCCAAAGCAAACAGGATTTCAGACTTAGGGGAACAGGGATTTGGACTGATAGCACGTAAACTTCACCTAGCATATTAGTTGCTCTTCAAACCATATGTCAACGGAATGTAATTTCCTAGGGATTTGCAGTAAGGTCAGGCTTTTGACATATGACATCAATAATAAAAATGCCTATACTCTGTCCCTTCCTTAAATAGGAGAACTTTAATAGTAAACCCCACAGGGGTGCAATGTGTATCCAGAATGTCTGATTAAATTAAATTCTGTTAATAAACTTGGTACAGATTTTCCGGTTTCCCCCTGCTAATAGGTTAGAAGGGTTCCTAACTGTTCAATCTTTTTATTTATTAATTGATGTGGAAGGAGACGTAGGCATTAACTGTCTGTCTCTTATTAATATCTGGTAGTTGAGTCACTCCTACAGAGGATGAGCATGCTTGATTTGACTTCTCACATCGAAATTCTGGGGCAGAGGGTTTATGCAAACCTAATCAAACCCCATCTATAGTAGCTATTTTAAGCCTTTATATGTAACAGAACAGCTTAAAGAGGCAAACTTCAGCACTTGACCTAAATATCCTAGACCCTTGTGACTGTGGGAGTTTGAGGGATGCACCATCCTTGGAGATTTTTCCAAGCTCAGCTCTAAATTGAGAGATATAAGAGTAAATTTTTACATTGCAGCTGGGCGTACTAGACAGTGGGCCATCATCTTCAGAGGCACGGAAAGGCAGTCCCAACCCATTCGCTATTTTCTGCATTAAATTAATGCAAGGCCTTTGAAAGAGGCTGCTGCACTTGGTGGAGTGCTCAGAGAGGATGCCTCCACATGCAGCTGGCCTTCAAGCATCTAAGTGCCCGGGCTCAGCCTTAAGACTCCTCCTGACAGCTAGTTGTTTCGCTGGAGCACCATCTTGCTTGGCCTCTTGTCTTCGATGCTGGGCAGGGCCAGCCGGGCCACAAGCTCTGCTTGGTAGGTGGCAGCCCGTAGGAGGAACCCGGGGTGCAGGACTGCCTTTGCAGCCTGCCGTTGACGTGTACACCAGAAAGCTTACAGCCACAGAAATCATTTAAGTTGTTTTACTGTGTAAAGAGCAAACTGCTCTAATTTGTGGTTTCATACTTCCATAAAAGGCATTCCCGGCAGCCAGCGGAGTGTATCTTTAGCTTGCACAACATGTAGGCCCTGTCATCTGCTCAGCAGACTTGATTCAGTATATCTTATAGCAATACTAAATGGTTGAGAGAGGCTATTGTTCCTCAGAATTGAAGAACATGTTAAAAATCTGTGATGTGGGAACAATTTTTAAAAATCCTCTTCCAGCCCTCCCTCACCCTCACCCCCCAAATATCAGCAGTGAATCTAGTGACTCAGAAGCAACCGCTTCTAAGAAAGTTTACAAAATTTTCTTTTGTGGAGGTTTGTTTCACTTTTTGGAACAATGGCTACATGTTCCCAGTGATAAACTATTCTGAAATGGTCAAACAAGCAGTCGGCATGCATTATTTCAAGATGACTTTCTATACCTTTCTCCCATTTAAGTGGTGGAGGTGGTTAGCTTATCACATGCATTACTGCAATAAACAGGTGGTTCATAGCTGAACTTTTATCATGATCCTTAAAATTTATTCTTTGTATTTTTAACTTTGTTAATGTGAGATTTTTACTTGATTCTGCTAGAGCTGATAAACTAATTATGCACTGTGATTCTCTGTGCAAAGTATACAACAATGTTAATGAGCAGAAAGTGTGATACAAGCTCTACTTTTTCTCTTTGAAAATGCTTAATTGTAGAGGAGCTGATGGATATGTTTATATTTAGTTCATTTAACAATTTTTAGTGTAAAAGATTCCCATGTTTTTTATTGGGGAAACTCACTTCAGAAACCCTTCAGTTGTCCTTCAGAAACCCTTTGAAATTAAGAAGAGAATAACCACTCAGTTATATCATCATATGTTTTTTGTCCCATGCCTTTTGGGCTGTGGGGAAGGCTGCAACAAAAGGATTTAGCTGCACTTATTCCCCTGAATTGGTATGTAGAAGCCCAAATTGACCTTCTAGAGGGAATGCATGGAAGAGGAGCATCCCCGTTCCCTGGGGCAGGGATGGGAGAGAAATTGGAGTGGCCTGCAGCCCGTGAAAAACTTTGGATCATGGTAGGTTGTCCCACCACGTGGGGCAGGAACCTTAGCTTTCCTAAAGAGAACATGGACTAAAATGTCTCCAGTTTTTAAGGAAAAGTGGAGGATAAATCAGCTGTGAGGGAGCAGAGCTGAGCCCTCAGACATCAGGAAATTGCAACATGGAAATTCCAATTTAAGTTAGATACTTCCCACTTGTGCATATTCATTTTCAGTAGCCTTAATCAACATGAGGACTGTAAAAGCAGATTGGGAAGCATGTTGCCATCCAATAGTCATCTCGATGGAGACAAAAATGTTATTTCACAACATTTTGATGGATTTAATGGATAGCATTATGCTAATGTTACTCCTTGCATTGTTTTATGAAACACATCACTGTATATTCTTATAAACTGGTAAATTGTTGGTACTTCTATTTACAAAGTGTATAAAACGTTTTCAGGTTTTTGGCTTTGCCTGCACAGACACAAAACATGAACTGTTCTTCTATGAACTAACATAATGATTTGAGTATGAAGCAGTTATACAGGCAGAACAAAAATGTTCAACTATTGCAATTATACTAGTCTAAGAAAAGACACTGCAGAGAGTAAATTCATAAAGTACTAAGAATATTTCATATTACATTGCAGACAAACTTTGCTAAAACAATTTCTTGTGCAGGTAACAGGAGTTTAGGTAGAATTCGTCACTAATGGTAAAAAACCTTTTTCACCAGTATTTTTTGGTGTATTCAGCTCATCACAAACGGGATCCAACAGTTTAGAACTGAAAATACTGAACCTGGATTTGAACTCACTGCGTTTTCATTTTTCACCTTAATGGATGAATGTAATTTCATTGGTTTGTACCTTTCTTTTTCAGGTAAAAAACAAGCTTTGCATGTATTTTAGAAAAAGACGTCTTAGCTTTGACTGCTGAACTATTTCAAATTGAACCTTTTTTTTTTTTTTTTTTTTTTTCCTGAGATCATAATGTATTTGGAATATTTCTTTGCCTAAAAAGAACCCACTTAGCAGAAATCTAAACCTCACTCACCGTCTTTCTTTATAGCAGCTCCCACAACAGACATTCTTTGAGATTATTTTTTTTTTAAGCTCGCCTTATATTCCCCTGATCCTGGGGCTCTTGGCATTTTTCCAGCTCCCTGACATAAAGCTGAAGGCTTCTCTGTTTCATACTGTCAGGAGACTTCAGCAGTCAGTGCCACCCCTGGAAATGCGTGGTGTCCTAACCACTTCTCATTTTACTTGGCTGTTCCTGAGCTGAGAGAATCAATATTGGGTGTTGCAGAAATAGCTCTTTGCCTGTAGCCACTATCTTTGGCAATTGCAACCTGGTGGCAAAATGGCTTATTATAAGCTTTTCCCTTTACGGTGAGAAAGCTAACATATGCTATTAAGCATACATAAGCTACCTGAAGTGTTGAGCTGAAAATAGGAAGTTGGCATTTTGGGAGAGTTGAGTGGGTTTACTGTGGATATTAAGGTAAGACTGGGACATGAACAGTAGAGAACATAGCTGAGACATCTGAGGATAATGTAATCTGGTGAGGTGCTGGTTAAGGAAATGGATACTGAGAGAAGCAGGAGTCTGGATTTTCTGCTGACACCTTGAGAGACTTACATGGCACGGAGTTGCAGAGAACTAGAAAAGATGGTGCCCAGCTCTATATATCAACCTATTGCTGTGTAGTATTCTGTCTTGCAGGTCGGTTTAAGAGACTCACCAAGGTTGAGATTCATTTTAGTGTCTTGTCTTGGATTTCTCTACTGCCTGTATACCTTATCCTCACCTTACCTCATTGCTCTTTCTCCCTCTGTCTCTTTCGCTGTATCAATGCACAGATGATATTTATCTGTCAGTACATTTTTTTCAGAAATTAATTTTCTCTTTCCTTAAGAAATACTGTCCAGCTGCTACTGTGGAAAAGGATGGTGATTAGTGAACAGCAGTCACAAACATTTACTCTGCAAGTACTACAACTAGTGCAGCTATAATATTTTAATTCTTTTTCCTTGTTTATTTTATTCTTTGGTGCTATTTCTGTAGCACAGGGTTAAATCTGCATATAAGAGATGAGCTTATATAGGATTTTGCCTTGGATAAAAGAAGCAAGAAAAAAAATGAGCCAGTATTTCATGGAATGATGCAGCACGATAAAAAACAGCTAAACATTTGTTTCAGACTGCAACCAGCATAATTTAATATTGCTGGTTTGAGGATTTGGGGTTTTTTTTGAGAGGGTGGAGCAGGCAACATATCTTCTGACAGCAAGGCCTATGTTTATTTTTTGGTGTGCTGTAGGACAAAAATGTTTCATTGTGGATAAGCAATCTGCATAAACAAAAAAGGCTATGCTGCTTGGTCTGGGCGGGCTGCAAGCCAAACACGTGCAAAGTTGAGCAGGAATTATTCATAAGTATGATGCTGTAGAGGACTGTAGACTTCTTTTGTGCACATTCACTTGCAGCGTTCCTCTCATTCACAGCCATGCTATCTAAATCCTTTTCAGCCACTAGATTAAACCCGAAATGATAGCAAGCTAAGATGAAGTAATTTCATACCTAAAGTAACATCTATGAATAGCAAAAAACTTGCAGTCGCTAAAATAAGGTTTAGAGCTGACCAAACTCAGAGCAAAAATGAACAGGGTTTTGGCAGTGTACTAAGATGAGAAGTCTAAATTATTAGGCATAAAAGTTAGAAATAGCTTTGCTGATAAGGAAGTATTAGTCATATCAGTGCTGGTACAGGAGCACGAGCTGCTTGACACAACAGCATAGATGAAGTGGTGATCAGAATTTTGTTTTGTTGATATATTTAAGTTGTAAAACATCATAATTATAATTGAATTCAACAGGAAAGCTCAATTAATGAATCACAGGTTTCATCATCACTTTAACAGAAATAAAGTGGGCATATATCAACATTAAAAGAGTATATATAAATTTTAATGGGGTGAAAGCGGAGATATTAGAAACTCCTGCCAATACGAGTCCTGAGTTGTAAAAAGGATCTACGTGAACATGTGGCAAAAACAACTTTACTCTGCGCATGTGTCCTTGTAAATTCAACAACATTTTCCAAGCCTAACATAAGCTTTGACAAATCAAATATCACTTGCTGCCACTGAAGTTTCTTTCCTAAGCACAGAAACAGTCATTTACAAGGTAGGGGTGAAGAAGGCTCTTACCATTGAAGTTTGAAGTGAAACAGAAAACATCGTATCGGCTTTTATCTTTATCCCAGAAGCCATAATTCCTGACCCCAGGCACTGTGTTCTTCCCTCCGCAGGGCTCCCTGGGCTTGGTGATGGGGTACTGCACGGAGCCGTCGCTGAGCCAGCCGGCGTTACACCAGTCCAGCCCTGACCTCCAGGCATCGTAGAGCTGGTCAAAGGAGGCGATAACAGAGTCTTGGTCCAGACAGGCTTGCTGAGCCTCATGGAAGTTTAAGTTGTAACGACCCAGCCTTGGAGAGTAAGGGAATACGACACCTGAAGTGGGAGAAAGAGGGTGAGTTATGGGACACTGAAAGAGCGGAAGAAAAGGAAACTGCATTTAGAGTCACCAGAAGGAGATATAAAGGCTAACGCCATGATGTGTGTTAGACTGTTGTTTTATTTCTGGGGAAAAACGCACTGTCAGCACATCAGCCATTAGTTTTGGAAGGGGATAGGGCTGCCGCCTTACCTAGCCGGCTCCTCTCCCTGTAACCTCATCCCTTTCCCAATGGGAACTGTGCCAGGTCTGCACGTGTCTCCCATCTGCAGCTTTTCTGTCCCCACTGTGATCTCAACCTCGTGCACTCTGAGAGCACATAAAGGTGAGCAGAGCTGGCTGAAATGTTGCAACTACAAGTTTTTCATCAGAAAATTCCAGTTTATCAGCTGCAAGATCAATTTCTCATTTAAAAAAAGTAAATTAAAACCCAGCCTAGTTCTATTCTTTTGTGGGATGGGATTTGGGGATTTTCTGGCAGTTCATTTAGAAAGAAGAAATTGTAGTACAGAGGCATATGAACTATTTCTTTTTACACATAGACATTAAAATGAAATGTTTTGATTGACATAAAAGAGTGCTATGTTCTTTGCATGGACCCTTGCCAAGATTTCCTGAGAGGTTCAAGACAGTTGTTTTTTTGTTGGTTTATTTCTATTTTATTTCACATTATCCTAGGAACAGGAAAGTATTTCAAGCCTGGCTTAATAACAACATTTCAAGGCTAGACTGGTAGGAGGCATAATTTTAGCATCCTGAGGTCTTAAAGTAGGAAATCTATAGGGAAAGAAAGTCAGTGAAGTTGTGTGTGGTTTTAGGGAGACTTTTCTGCTACTTTCCAGCCGGTTTTTGGCAGTTTGTCACCACTCAAGGAGGGAGAGCTCCTCACCGAGGGCATCAGGGAGCACGGTTCCTTGAGCAGAAGACAAGTTTCCCCAATTGCAGATGGTGACCCGTGTAGCACACAGCATGCAGCAATGCAAGACAGCCCTAGCAGGAAGCCATGTGAGACACCACCTTTCCTCGCTACCCCTATGGCTGCCAAAAGCACTGCTGGCTTAACCAAAGGACCCTTGCCGGAAAGCCACTGTGCAAAGAGCATGGACCTGCCAGATGTTTCCTTCCACCTCTGGGGACCAGCCACAGGCCAGCCCAAAGCTCTACCTGCTGCTCATTGGTGGTGAGCCATTGCAGACAGTTATAGCAAAGAGACCTTCTCACAACAGAGGACATCCAAGTGGAGATGGGAAATGTGGGGACATCTCCAGAATTGTTTCAGCAGCAACATTTAACCAAAGTCATTGCCTTATCTGACAGATTTTTGCACAGTATATTTTCTGCTTGTTTTATGAAAAAGATCTGTAGTTAAAGATTACTTCTTGAAGTATGAAAGATGTTTCAGAAAATCCTGAAGAACCACCTCTTCATGTGGCTCTGATAAAAGACAAGAGACAGACTTGAAACAAAAGTTTGGATCAGACCACCCTAATCTTTGGCAGGGTTTAGAAACTTAACCCAGATCTAAATTTTACACTTGGCTTTAGCCCAGTCTCGTAATAAGCTGAAATAAAACAGCATCAGAGAAGATCTGGCTCAGAATGTTTATTCTCAAACGTCTCTGTAGAACTACGTGCTGTAGGATGCAGAGGGACCAAAGACAAGATAACACATGAGATGAGCCAAAAACTTTACACTGGTATAAACATCCATCTTTCTTTTTACTTTCTCCCTGCTGTTGAATTCTCCCACCTGTAACTAGTTCCTTGTCTCCGAGGCCGTGTATTACATTAGGAATTACATTAGGGTGATGCAAGACTGTCACCATGCAATGAAGCCATTCTTCTTTCTGAACACTGAAACCTACTTCGGTGCCTATTCCACCGGTATCTTAGTATTTCCTTTCTTTCCCTTCTCTTTTTTGCCCATCTATTATCCAAGAAGTATTTTTGTTAAACAAAATCTTTGTTATTACTAAACCTCAGTGACTTGGTCCAAGAAAATAAAGCATGCAAATGTAAACTTGGCAGGGTAATAATAAACAATATTTTGCTCCCCCTCAGCAATTAACTAGAGAGTCTGCTGAGGTTCTTTCCATTTGCAAATCCTTTGTTAAATGTCTTTTCAGTTATTAGCTGTTCTGAACTATAAAGCGTGAATGTAACGTAACACGACATGTGCTGTTAAATGTAACTTCATAAACAAGAAGCTGTAAATGTTTCATATTTTTCTGGATCTCTGTTTTTCCTTCCTCCTCCTCCTCACCTTCTTTTTTAAAAAAATTATTCATTCTCCCTCAGTGCTAATGGATAGAAATATCACTGGCTATAACAAAAATGCCGCAAATGTCAGAGGAATCCGAGCTTTATTGCTTTATTAGAAATCCAATACTTATTATTTTTCCAGAACTACACTTCCCCAGACAACTGATTCCTTGTCCAGTACATGTGTCCAATTTGCATATACATGTAAAAAAAAGCTAAAATCATCAGAGCTGGGTATTATTTAATCAAGATCTAAACTTACATACTTCTAAAAACTGAGCAATGATTAATTGGAAACTACTCAAACAAATTTGATTCCATAAGGTTTCCAAAATGACTTTTTAAAAGGGGTTAAATACGTATGTAAATTTGTTACAAATCTATTTGAGTTTGACAGTTTGGGATGTTTTAATAACATAAATATGCACAAAACTGTAATATTAGCTTTGGGCTATATTTGGGTAGACTGCATAGAAGCTGATTTTCGTTTGAGTTCATCTGAAGTACAAGCCTGCAACTGATTAACATTAATTTCACCCTGCAGATGGGGGTGGCCATTGGTGATTTTGTAGAGCAAAACTGACTGGGTATGTGTTTTGTGTAGTTTTGCATTATCTTGCATCTTTGATAATTTTTTTTTTTCTTCTTCATTTCCCTATCAAACCTAGCTGAAATTCATAGTTAAATCTTACTATTCATCTTCCTTTTGTTATAATTTAGCAGTGCTAAACTTTGGTTAATTGCAAAGCATCTTCTTCAGTCTTGGCTCTTATAACTCGTCAAAAGATAATCCATCCCATCTGTTCTTGAATGGACAAAAGCTGTCCTGAGGCTTGTTACTGTTCCCAAACTACAGACTGAATCTAAACTCCTGACTCCAACCATGTGTTTTACCACCAGACAAAACACCCGCTTCCAAATGTTAACAAATTCAGCTTAGAAAATGGAGGAAGAGAAAAACTTTCAGCCTCAGATGGTTAGAATATGGTTAGTTTGTGGGAAGAGTGAGCCGAGGAGCCTTAACTTGACCTTAGTGGTTCAGCTTCCTACCCTAAGGAGGCAACTGAGCCACTTGTGGAGCCTGAATGGGGAATATTAATTTACAATATAGACTTCAGAGTGTGGCTCGTCTCCCAGACACTCAGCTCTCTGGAATAGGTCCTACCCCCAGGGAAGGACCTCCTTCCCTCCAAGCAAGAGAGGAAGAACCTGAGACACATCAGTTCAGTGGAGAATAAATCTGTTTGTGAAAGAGGAGGACTGGGTGAGGCTTGCTGTTTTTACAATGCAATCGCAGTCCAGAAAATGACTGCTGGAATGGAAATTAGGATTTCTACCAAATTGGAACATAAGAACCGGATGTATAACATATCCTCCCCATACGCACACCTGTATCTCCATGAATGCCTTACATTCAATTCCACAAATGTACAACTCTGCATCAGTTACTGTGGGTTTTAGAGAATGAAAAAGAGATTATATTTGTGTGTCTTTTGTAAGCTATTTGTATTTAAGAGTCTTATATGCAGGTAATCCCTAAAATTCAGTGCAAGTGTTTTGAAATTACTCAGTCACTACAGCCACATCGTCAGTGCAAGGAGCTGTAACAGTTACTCAAGACAGCAAGGTGAGGAAATAACCTTAGAAAGCTCAAATTCTGTAACAATTTATGGGTGTCTATTAAGCCAGCACCATACACAATTAGCAGTTTTAAGAGTAGTTACACACAGAAAAAAATAACACAAATTTCTGTTGACCCATATGGAAAAAAAGGTCTTTTTAAAGCCAGAGTAAAGAAATGCGCTTCCTTCAGTTCTAGCCCAAACAGAAAAGTAAGTTTTCTTGTAGCCAGTGTAAACACAAGTAACAGTAGGGTTTGCTATATACTATACTGTAGGGTACAGTTTTACGCTGGCAGGTTCATACACTTGATGGCAAAATTTTCCATGCTGGATTTTTAAAATTCTGTAAAAAGTAGTAAGTCCCTCATTTTCCTTGAGACTCTATCTCCATTTCTCTGCCTGTCAGGACTGTTAGATATCTGATCATTCAGCACAGACTGCATGGGTGGGCCACTAGCTGTCAGCAGGTATCGATCTCCCTAAAAATGAAACTGAAGCTTGAGATGGTGTCTCTCCAGTCCACAGCATCCCATAACCAAGCTGTCAGCGGGGTTGCTTATTTCTGACAAATACAGGCATGCAAACTAGACTCACCTGGCCTCGGGGCAGATTATTGCCTTATTTTTCTACAACCTTCATCAGAATTTGGAGACTGTTGTCTTTCCTTGCTCTCCTTAGGCTAATTAATTCTTTTAGTGTTTTCCTTTTGGGTCATCATTTCCAGATAATTTTTTGCTTCTGTATTTTGAACTTTTCACCTGAATCTTTCAAGTACCATTTCTCACAGCACTTGCAAACACAGCCGTGCCTGAAAAGATCTGTTACCTGTCGCAGAAGGAATTACATTGGTCTGTCATGACTTACTCTTGACAAACTCCTGTTGTCTTTTACAAGACTTTTTGTTGTCCTCTAGGGACTCACAAATAGTGTGTCCTATAAAATCAGTTTTACAGCACAGTACAACAGATCATCATGCAAAGGATATTTAAAATAGCTTTTTGTGTATCAATGTAACAGCAACACACAGAAGAAACAAATATGACATACAGTGTTAGGCTAAATCTGATTTCTCCTGCTGTTGAGAGCATGAAGTTGGTTTCATATTGGTTTCAGCTATGAATTCCCCATTGCTTACATCCAGATTAAGCACAAAGATAAGAAAATGGTTGTTGGGACAATTTGGAAGAATTTGTTTATATGAAGCTTATGGATTTGTTTGATCTATTTTCAACTATAAAGTCTGTTTTTGAGAGACATGCCTGGTCTTTTTCTAACTCTGTCTTGGACATAAAGACTAACATACCTCTAAGTAAGATCAAAAAACCTGATGGTTTTTTTGGTTCATGTGGAGCCACTCAAAGAGCTAGCTTCTACCTAGAAGAAACTTTCTATGGAGATTTTTAATGGCTTTGTCTAGATCTGCATATTTCTGGTACTGTTGAATGTACAAAGTAATTATTTTGTAGCTTGTATTGCAAAACTAACGTGTTCAGTTATCACGTCTCCCTGAAGACAGAAACTATAAAAAAATTTCTAACAGAGTAAAAATCTGCCTTTGGCCGTTTAGTGTTGTTCCACTTTCTTTGTCACCTGGCCCATGAATCTCATGAAGGAACAGTACACAAAATCTGTGACCAAGCAGTATAACCACGGGCCAGAGCTGGAGCCTTCTCATGCCTGGGAAGCCAAAGCACACAAACCTGATGTAGTGAGATTCATTACAGTGCCTAGGACTCATAAGAAAGGAAAATTGTAAAGCACTTGCATAAAGAAAATTTAGTGTAGAACGGTAAAACACCAACATAAAGAAAATTTAAGGTAAGCTGAGAACTCTTTCTTTGCTTATGACTCAGGCAACAATATCTACCTGCCATAGGAGACCTTTTAATTTGTTAAGCTTTTGACTCTCAGGACATTTGACAAAGAGTGTAAAACTTCTGACGCGTATTTTCTGTGCAGGAGGAGAGTAAGGCCATTTCCGTGAGAAAATAGCTTTGGTGACAAGGCCAACATAAAAAGTGTCCTGCTCTCTGCAGTACTTGACATTTCTTGCAGCCATCATGCCCAGCCCAACCCTCCTGCCCTTAGACCAGTCCTTGTACTTAAGGCTACATCAGGATGATAATCATGACATGACTGAATAGTTCTTAAAGCTGGTGGTTGTGAAATACTGCAGTGAATCCTAGTCCTGAGCTTTAGCTGCTAGACAGCACTGTCTCACTAGCGTAGGGGGGAAATGGTGTGGTTCTGCATTAAATAATAGTGAAGAAAACATATCAAAAACATGTAAGGTATGTAACAAACATAGACTGAATCTAATTCCACTGTTTTTTCAAAGCTAAAAGTACCCAAAGGGCTGGAGCACCTTTGCTATGAGGACAGGCTGAGAGAATTGGGGTTGTTCAGCCTAGAGAAGAGAAGGCTCCAGGGGGACCTTATAGCAGCCTTCCAGTACCTAAAGGGGGCCTACAGGAAAGGTGGGGAGGGACTCTTGATCAGGGAGTGTAGTGATAGGATGAGGGGTAACAGTTTTAAACTGAAAGAGGGGAGATTTGGGTTAGATATTAGGAAGAAATTCTTTACTCTGAGGGTGGTGAGGCACTGGAACCTGTTGCCCAGGGAAGCTGTGGATGCCCCATCCTTGGAGGTGTTCAAGGCCAGGCTGGATGAGGCTTTGAGCAACCTGGTCTAGTGGGAGGTGTTCTTGCCCATGGCAGGGGGGTTGGAACTAGATGATCTTTGAGGTCCCTTCCAACTCAAACTATTCCATGATTCTATGATTCTATGAATAAAACGCTACCACATTTGGAGAAGAAAAAAGGTCCATTGAGGTAGAGGTCAACTGTTTTCATATTGATATATTAACGTGCTTTCGCCTAGCCAAAGCTATACTGTTTGTACAGTGAGCTCATATTGGAGTGATCAGCTGTTTTGCACTGCTAGTGGGCATTCCTGGATATTAATGGTTTTGTCTTGCTGCCAATTAACATCCTCAGGGCCACCATCTCAGGACATCAGGCTATTGATGCAAATCCTTCCCACTGTGAGATTAACCTTATTATTTATAACAGATGTAGAATGTTGGAATAGGCTGATATATTTTTATTTTTGTCCAAAGATTGATTTTTTTTTCCTTGATCTACTCTGCATTACTCAAATACATGAAACAGCAGTTAAAGCCAGCACTACATAAAGCTGCAGACAAGATGAAAAAATAAGCACGGGGGCATGTAAACAGAGGAATACATTTCATCAACTATATATGTCCATGGTAAATATAAGTGTATTTTAATCATTATCATTTTAGAAGGGAAATTCAATGTAACTTAGACGCAGAATCATTGGATTTAGTGGCCTTAAGCAGGACTGACACTGACATACTCACTAGTCGTATCTCACTTGTAAGATTTCATTTTATCATGACGTTTTGCAAATGAAATTTTCCTGTCAGTTTAGGAAACATCACTCTATAACATTAGAAATGAACAGTCTTACACCTGTCCCATGTCTGACAAAAATCATTAAAAATACATTGTTCTTTGTTAGCCAGACACTAGTTAAAATATGTAAAATTTTCTTTGCGCAGAGATTGGAACATACTTGGTTGAAGAAACATGATTCCTCCTATCCTTATGATTTTCCTTATTTTGGAGGTGGTGGAAAACAGGAAGGAGCGGTGCTATTGTACAGGATGGGCTGGAGCTGGCACACTTCAGAGGGAGACACTGTTCAGAGTAACAGCAGTAAGCTAGAAGGGACAGTGTGTATCAGGAGGTGAGACCCAGACCTTGTATCCATTGGGCTGGTGCTGTATCACAAAACAGGCACAGTAAAAGAAGTAGAAAATCTCCATCTTCTTGTGTTACTGTGTGCAGTAAAGAAAAGATTTCTCCTTGCTTTCTTGATCTACCATGAATCCAATATTACCTTTCAAATGTGGCTCTCTGCATGCATACAAGTTTTTGTACCAAAGCTTCAGGTAAATCTTCCTGATCTGCCACTACAGCCATCCGCATCTCCCCTTCCCCAAGCACTCCTGGCACAGCAGGAAGCATTTGTACTGGAATGTCCTTGTTTCTAATAGCAGAAAGCTAATGATCTTTTGTTGCAGAGGCACAATGCTAAGTGGCACCAGACAAGTGTCTGGTCTGGATGTGTGGTGTGATGAACACTTTGAAGGTTTTACACTGGCTCTGACCCTTTTACATTGGCAAAAATATCATAATGTTGTAAAACACAGGGAAATCCCAGCATCTGATGGGGAACAAGATATGCAGTTGTTTATCCGGAATATCTCAAAGCCTGGTAGAGGTATGTACTTGAGATGTAAGGAAACTGTCAGAGGAATATTATCGAATTATTGCGCATCCTTGCAACCCAGTGGTGGCCTCCAGGACTGTCTGCACAACAGCGCGAGAGGAGAAGAGACATGCTGGGGACAAACACAGGTAAACAGATGCTACATGTTTCTGACCTGGATTCCATGGCACTTGCTATTCCTCATGTGCCGGAAGTAGCTGCACTTACCACATTTTGATTTACATTGTCTGGAAACCACCCTGTGAGGTGGATCACTCTGGTCCCCTGGGGCTGCTCACCTCCTGATCACAGGGTCCCTACCTGCAGCCCAGGCAGCCCACCAGAGCCTTGCTTTCAGTTGGGTAAAGCTGAGCATGCCAAGCAGAAACTGCTCTGCCTTCAGTGGCTCGTCTCAATGACGGCAGCTGCAACCAGCAACCACCGCAGTGCCCGCCCCAGCGGAAAGGAGGTTGAACAAACGATAAGATTACAGCAAAATGCTTTTTCCTCCTCCTCATTTCTGTCTTTACTCAAAACTGTTTTAGACAACTTAAACTGGACATGTATGTGTCCAGTTTTCTTTATCTCCTAAGTTTAAAAAGAACAGCGTGCATTCTTATTAAAGATGGATTATGTGAGGTGAAGCAACCTAAATCAACTATGCTTGCTGCTGGCATGGAAACTGTGCAGGGCCTTTCTGCACTCAGAAATTGAAGTCTTCAGCAGCATCCAACCAGGAGTGGAAAAAGAGATGTAAAGAAGTAAGCTAAGCCCATGACATCTATTTGGTTCCAAGAACCACTTGGCCAATCTTATTGTGCAGGGTAACTATATAACCATCATAATGTACAAT
Source organism: Burhinus oedicnemus (assembly GCA_008921705.1). Lineage (NCBI taxonomy): Eukaryota > Metazoa > Chordata > Aves > Charadriiformes > Burhinidae > Burhinus > Burhinus oedicnemus. The sequence continues at coordinate 265,122 of VFFE01006977.1, read as the reverse complement.
AAACCTCAATGAAAGAGTCATATATTTCACCTGTTTACAGGTGTGAGAGCCAGGGGGGTGATTTTCTTCTTTTCTTTTCCTTTCCTTTTTCTTCCTAACTGCTCTTCACAGATAATGTGGCTTCTATAAAGTTCTCTCTGGCACACACTTGCTGGTTAGTATAATGGTAAGGGAGACATCTTCATGCAACTTTTAGCTTAGTGCCGAGTTCAGTGCAGTGCTTTGGGGAAAAAGGCCAAATGCAGTTTACATGCATTGCATCTCAAAAAATGTATCTGAATTTCATAAGAGTAAAGGAAAGCTGAATTTTTCATCCTCTTTAAACCTGTTTCACTTTTTTTTCTAATGCTTTGTACTCTTCTGTTTTCAAGAGTATTGCTGAGGGAAATGACTACAGACTACACGTAGGAGTTATCTTGGCAGGCACTATAGAGATCTATTTTATGTGATTGCAAGGCTGGAAAAAACAAAACCATTGTTTCTGGAAAACTACTTTAACATTTTTACTCTTTGCAAGAAGATTTGTATTTGCTCGATAATCTAAAATGTCCAGAGGTTCTGTAATCTGGCTATTAGGGGAATATTTAATACAGTTTTGCCTAAGTCTACTGTAAAAACATGAAATGACTTCTGTAAAGTGATAGGAGCAAATTAAAAACATATGGAGTTCTTCATACTATGCTTGGTCATTCTTTTTTGTCTCCCCTCACCCCAGGTCTCACTGGGAGCTGAATATGCTGTAGGCTAGCAAAAGTTATAGAAGTCCTAATGTTCTTCTAATTTATGATCATTGTCATGAGCTGTCAGGCCAAGATCCCCAGAGCACAATGAATCCCACTTCTCAGCTTGCTGTTATCACTGATAATACAATATCAGCAGTATTAGGAGAAAAAGCAGGTATTCCTTAACACAGCACAAATCTGAATTTAAGTATAATTCAGGTGTTACCTACCTTCCAAATTCAGAGCTACCACTGCTGTATCATCCTCCAATCCTTCAATCACCTCGCACTTATATCTCCCATAATCCTCCAGTATTATATTTGTGATTATAAGAGAGGCATCATTTTCGCTGCTTTCCCTCAGAAACACTCTGCCCTGGTAGTTTCCGTAGCTCTTTCTGTGGTGTCCCATTGCAACAAAGACGTCCACTTCTTTGAGGTAATCTGAGGTGAGTTTGGTCCACTTGACCCGGATTTTGTGGGTTCCTGAGCCAGCTGTTGTCGTGTGTTCATGGTAAAATTTACATGGCAGTGTGACGTTGCCACCCCGGTGTGAGAAGATTTTAGCTTGCTCTGCTACCACAAGTAGACGGGGTCCATTTTCTGCTAGGATTCAAGGAGAAAAAGCAAAACAAGAATTAGTCTGCAATCTACCTTTTACAGAATGGATATGATCAATGCCATAACAACCATCAGTTATATTATACATTAGGTCTGTAAGATCATTTACCTGCAATCATTTTGTACCTATGCAGCAGTAGGGTGTATAAACCAGTTATACATAATTATTTTCTTAGCTGCAAGTATGTCTGTGTGTGTACACTCCTAGACAGGCAGAGAGGCAAACTGGTTCACAGCATTGCCCCCTCATATAGGCAGAGGCCATCCTATATATTCCACAGTCATGAAGACAGAGTTGTGTAAATATATTTACAGAGTTGTATAGCTGGTGGATGAATGCCATCATCCATAAAAGGCTCCACGCAAACATCCCGTATTTCCCTGCAGATTGTTGAAGAGCTATCAACACTGCATTCTTTTTCATAATTCAATTTTTATGTATGGACTCATCTTATTCAGGCAGCAGCATACAAAGCCCCTCGTGATCCAAGATGCAGTGAATCGCACTCACAAAACAGAAAAACCGTTACTGTATCAAATACCACTAGTTATATTGACTTGAAAAGTGTCAGCATAATTCTAAAATGTCTCATTTTCTACTTGCACTTTATTCTAATTTTTGCACTGGTGTTCCTTTTCTGGCGTACTTCCCCCAAAGTAAGGAAGTCCAATTTATCTTCAAAAGTAAAATCCGGTCCTCTCCTGCCCGCTTTCCTCATCATTCCAATCTGTTTTTTCCTCATCTGTTTTCTTTATCTCCTTCAAACTCGTCACTATTTTATCCTTGATATTTTGATCTCACTTTTCACACAAACCCATATTTAACTGTCTGGCTCCTCTCCTCCTCACCCCAGACTCCCTGCTCTCTTTTCTCTCTAGTCGGTCACTATGGCTGATGTTGCTCTATGAAATCATTATATTTAGGACAGTCAGCTTGAGCAGGTGCTCACTTCCAACCTTAAGTCTCTGGGACTTCTTTGATGGGCTCTGCTGCCTGGGGAAAACCCTGGAAAACACGGATTTCATGGTGGCAGTCAGCAGTTGTATCCAAAAGTGAGAATATTTCCTTCTTTCCATACCTCTTGCCCCTCCTCTCATGTACAGTTGGCAAAATTGACTTAGCAAGCTCAGCGCTTCTGTAGATATTGCTGTCCTCTATCACCGAGAAACCGAGTGAAACTAGCAATGAATCACCAGCGCTCAGCTCACTGGGAAAGAATTAGCAGCTTCACTCTACATAACAGATTGCAAAGAACGACTTCGTGACTCCCTATGTGTGTTCAGCAAGTCAATGTAACAGCCTAGAAATGTGATTCCTGACTCCAGGGCTCAGTTCAGCTCTCTCCGACTCCAGCAAAAGCCAAAGCTAACTTCCCAAATGTGGGGGCTGCTGAGAGGTTGACCCTATGAAGGCTAGCAGCAGTTTTCTGCTGGTGTCCATGGGGATGAATCTGGACCGATAGGATAAAACCGCAGAAATGTGTGCAAAAATGTCATCAGCCAGAAAGAGGTCTGGATGACTGGGATGGAGATGGGCTGACAGATGCAGTGTCAGTGATATGCCCACCAGGGAGTATCCCACCTGGCCAGCTGTTTGTTCACAGCACTGCAAAAACTTGCGGTGTGTCCACAGCCATGGTGGGTGCAGGGAGATGTTAGGATCTGTAGCTCATAAATGTCTCCAGACAGTCCTAGGCTTCTGAGTCTTGTTGACAGGTCTGCTGGCTAAATGATATATTCAGCTAAACTGCAGTTTCAGCTTGGCTTCACTATCTGCCCACACTGGCTACACTAGGCTGCAAAAAAGGGAAGGGGAGAGATGCCATCCAGACAGACCTTGACAGGCTTGAGAAGTGGGCCCTGCAAACCTCATGAAGTTCAATAAGGCCAAGTGCCAGGTCCTGCACATGGGTCAGGGCAATCCCAAGCACAAATACAGGTTGGGCAGAGAATGGATTGAGAGCAGCCCTGAGGAGAAGGACTTGGGAGTGTTGGTTGATGAGAAGCTCAACATGAGCTGGCAATGTGTGCTTGCAGTCCAGAAAGCCAACCGCATCCTGGGCTGCATCAAAAGAAGGTGGTCAGCAGGTCGAGGGAGGTGATTCTGCCCCTCTACTCTGCTCTGGTGAGACTCCACCTGGAGCACTGTGTCCAGCTCTGCAGCTCCCAACATAAGAAGGACATGGACCTGTTGGAGCGAGTCTAGAGGAGACCACGAAGGTGATGAGAGGGCTGGAGCACCTCTCCTACAAAGACAGGCTGAGAGTTGGGGTTGTTCAGCATGGAGAAGAAAAGTCTCCAGGGAGACCTTAGAGCCCCTTCCAGTACCTAAAGGGGGCCTACAGGAAAGGTGGGGAGGGACTCTTGGTCAGGGAGTGTGGTGATAAGACAAGGGATAACAGTTTTAAACTGAAAGAGGGGAGATTTAGATTAGATATTAGGAAGAAATTCTTTACTCTGAAGGTGGTGAGGCACTGGAACAGGTTGCCCAGGGAAGCTGTGGATGCCCCATCCTTGGAGGTGTTCAAGGCCAGGCTGGATGAGGCTTTGAGCAACCTGGTCTAGTGGGAGGTGTCCTTGCCCATGGCAGGGGGGTTGGAACTAGATGATCTTTGAGGTCCCTTCCAACCTAAACCATTCTATGATTCTATGAAGAAATCCCAGGGTATGCAACATTTTATGATTATGTGAACAGATTTGGAGTGGTAATCACAAAGACAAGCTTACTGAGTGTAAACTTGCATCTGCTTAAGAAAAACAGGTATCCCAAATGTGCAGTTGTCAGCAGATGCTGTGTCAAGAACTCTGCTATTACCTGCATGGGACAGAATAGCCAAGGCATCAGCTTCCTCTAGAATGAACAAACTTAAGCGCTACAAGTTGTTTTACCTTTCTGCCTGGTGAAAAATCATTGCTGCAGCGCGGATCACCTGCAGCCCCATATAACTGGGGTTTTTTTCACTGCCCTTCTTCCGAGAAGTGAGCAGAGGCTCAGGGCTGCTCCGATAACCCATCTTCCTCCTTTCAGAGGAGAGCATCCAGGGAAAGAGGTGATCTGAGGCAAGGCACCATGGAAAGTGTTGCTAACACTGTTTCCACAGGACAAGGAGAAGGAAGAAAGTGAAGGCAGCCAGGATGGTTTGTCTGCAAATTTCCCTGTTTCCTTCAGGGACAAAAATGTTCCACAGACTTCTGTCCACCTTGGGAGGAGAAATGTTATGCTTTGGGGTGGTTATTACCGAGAAATCTGAATCAGACCTCAGCTATGTTGGGTCTTTAATACTGAAATAGTCAAGTTAATAAATATTAGCAGAAAAGACTGGGGCAGGAGGGAGAGTCTGACTCAGGCTGCTAACACTCACTCTTTCTAACAACAGCTAGTCTGTGCCAGCAAGGCCTGGAGGCTAGCCCAGAGCACTGTCACCTCTGACTCCAGCGTCAGCATCCTTATGCAGTTGTGTACCTCTCTCCTGGCTGCTTCCCACCTCCTCTGGCCCTTTGCAGCAGCCATTACCTGAGTTTGTATCTCAGTAAGTGTAAAGAACGGAGGTGATGGGAAGCTGGGAAAGGAAAGAAAAGCATGGCTTTTCTCAGTATGGAACACCTCCTGCATCTCTGGAGGTTCAAAGGGAAATACAAAACTTGAAATATACCTCCACCCCCAAGTTTTCTAAAAGCCAGTTCTCTTTTACAGAAAAAGACCTGATGTGCTCTTCTCTCTGGCAAGAGAGTGGGGCAGAAAATAACATTTCTGCTGCTCCCAGACCTAGGAGAAGAGGAAGGCAGAATCTATGGCTTTCAAGGAAAAGCAGATGTCAGACTGGGGAATGCTGCATAGTTTCTTTTTGGGCTAGAAGACATGCAGAAGACATGCAGACAGCAGGGATTCAGGATTAAAAATGAGATTAGTGGGGTTTGGCAAGAGGCTAAGAGGTCTTTGTTATCCAGTAGCCAGTGAAAACCAGGGCCAAATTCACCTAACTGCATATTTTTGGGAGCCTGGCAAAATTAATGGTCTTGGTCTTTCTGGAGTTGACCAAGGAGTTAAAAAAACAAATCACAACAAACAAAAAAATGCCCAAACACAGAGCAAAACAGAATCCCTTCATTTACAACATGTTTTGCACTATGGATGCAGCATTCTAGCTTACTGCTGTGAAAGTCAGCTTAAATGAGTAATGAAACCTGCTTCCTGGGTTACCTTAATACAGCCAGCAATGATCTGTTGTGACACAATGATCTGATCATGGAAGACAGGGTAAACACTGTTTTAAAGGCTTGTTAGAGTGGCTCCCTGGCTGCTTTCTTCATTGGGTTTCTGACAAGGCTGCTCCTTCTGAATAAAATTATCTTTGTATATAAATGGCAGGAATATATAAGAGATGAGTGGAAGAAGGACAAAGATAGGACATGTGAGTGTTATCACTGAGTCCGGCACGTTACTTGGAGAAGACAATACTTCTTTTTCCCCAGAACTACTTTCTTTAGAAGTACCATCAGAGAATTTGTAAGGTGAATGGCCAAACAACTATAAACTCTGCAAACCCCAGATAATCCCTTGCTAAACTGTGTCTGCAACAGAAGAGTTTGGATACTTGCAGGAGACAAGACAGACCACATGATGGCCACTCAAGACCTTAAGACGGTGGACTAATGGCGAGGAATGTGCTGGGCAATGTACAGCTGCTCCTTCTGTTGAGAACAGAGATGGAAATAGCCTGGTTATTGGCCCTGGTCTCAGCTCCAAGGTCAGAAATGGCATGAGAAATGTTTGCTAGGTGGGGTTTTCACCCTTCCAGGCACATTTTGCCTAGTAAGACAGGGAGCACCTTAGCTGTTAGTACAGAACCAGGCACCACTGGTGACTAATTTGCCATATTTTTTCCACTCCTGCTTCCCTACTATCGATTCTGACAGGCTGTGGCCTTTTATTAATCCTCTTGGTACAATTAGATCGATGACTAAGGCAACATAATGCAAAAACAGCTAAGCTAGCTAAAAAATGAGTTTGTCCAAGTTGCAGAAGCTGTCCAGCTGCGCGGGATAACGCACAACTCTGGGAGCTGCTTTTCCAAGCTGTAGGGAAAGACTGCCTGCCACAAAGGAAAACTCACTTGAAAACTTGCTATCGGAGTCCGCTTTGCTGCATCTCAGCGGTGCCAAATCAAGGAGGTATATACTGCAAGCGAAAGGGTCTCTTGCTACCTTAAGTAACAAGGCACAGGCAGCAGCACGCTATCTGCCTGTTTTATCCTCCATATCTCTATCTCCTTTGTCTGTGCTATGCAATTAGCACTGCTGTTCGGGTTGTCATTACTTTGCACACATCTGACCTTGACTTCAGCATGATCCCCACTTCAAGGACAGTAAGTTGACTTGCTCTCACAGTGCTAGAGCTCTCAGTTCAGTCTTACCTGCTAGCTTATTGGTTTAGTTCCAAATTTTACTGCTGGACATGTATTCAGATTTGTTTGTCTTTTTAGTTTTGGGGGTTTTTTTTGGTGTGGGGTTTTCTTTTCTGTTTGTTGGTTGTTTTTTTTCTCTTAACTGGCTTCTGCGCTTGAGAGTAGTGGCAAGCCAGGTTTGAAAGGCCAGGAACATAGTGTGGGGCAGAGAGCATGAGTCACACCATGTCCCTTGGCAAACAGCTTTATCCACTTTATTCATCAGAACTGTCCAGAAGCTTATGCTGACCTGGCTACAAAACTTGATTATTCTCACATTTTAATGGACTAACTTACAGAGCAACAGTGGAGAAAAAAATGTGCGTTTTTATAGGGGAAAAAAATCATAAGTCAGGGATCACATCATAGATGTGTTTTGTCAGATAAACTCATGTATTGCCTAAATGTTCAACGCTGTTAGCAAGACATTAGGTTAATAACACCGTGTGCCATCCTACTTTAAGTAAACAGAGTTGTTTCTTGCTTTCCTGTAGTGTTACCAGGGACTTGAGCACAACTCTCATGCTGAAATATCCTCACTTCCTGTAGCAGTGGCATGTTTTGTTATCTCACCATGCCTATTTAAAACTCAAAAATAATTTCTGTGATAACAATAATTCCCACCTGCTATAATATGTAGAGAAGTGCATTACTGACATACACATATATGTGTTATTACTCAGAGAATCTGAAGGGAAAAACATGAGGAAGAATTATGCACACACTTTTTTTTCCACATACTTTTCCTACTACATTTTTTGTAACTATGTTTTAACTAACTACCTTTTTACTTTTGCTTTTGAAAAAAAAATCTAAAAAATTTTGTACATCAGCTGTAAGACTAGGAAAAGCTGTTCTTATTTGGCCCAAGCATTAATGTCATTTTGTTTATGTCATGAGAAAGAAAATGCAAGCACCAAAGTCCTACGTTCCTACCTCTAAACTGACAGGATAAAATACTCTCTACATGTAACTTTTAAGTTTTGACGTACAAGTGGTAAGAGAGATGCTAGATAAATCTTAGTTAAAAAGTACAGGTACATGGTTCCAAATAATAGTACAGCTAAAAATACCCATTTTATAAATGGCAGAGAAGAAATCTGTCTCCAGCATAGCGATGACAAGACTGAGCTACAACATTTTTCAGCTGATCTCATCTACTTAACCTGAGTAACATGTTGGGGGCAATTGTTAAAGGGGCCATATTAACTCAAGTTTAGGTCTCTAGGAGACCTAACAGCACATAAAACCATCGGGGAAATAACAAACTTCAGCTCTTCTAAAATATTGCCACCTTGTGCCTTATATAAACTTTGAGTATGTGTTTACTTCAGTATAGATAAAGAAATTGCATGAAGATAAGGCCTCATAAAGCAGAATAGAACAGAAGTCATGACAACGTCTCTGCACCTCCTCTGCACAGAAGGAAATCTTCATGGGTGGCATTGAGACTGTTTGCCAAAACCAAATATCAAACAGAATCAGTGAGGAGATTTTCCAGTTCTTTAATTACCTTTAAATGCTATATATATGGAATTAGACTGATGTAGCAAGTAAAGGCAAATTAGTAATTCAAATTTCTGTTTAATGGGAATCTTTTTGCTTCTGTAATAATTTTTTTCAACCCAAATATACTGGTACCTATCCTTTAAGGTCTGTTACAGAATATGCAGTCCTGAATGTCTTTAATGAAACCAACATGCCAACACGAGGTGAGGTTGCTCTTTGCTGATGTTTCTATTGCATGCTGTTGCAACATGCCATGCTCTGAAGAGGAAAGCAGGTTGTGTTGATGTAAAGAAGCAGCTCAATTATAAGAAAAGACTGCAAAATGGATCATGACATAATCTAAAATGTCCTGAAAGGCAACAAAACTAGTGAGAAATTTTAAGCAGAAGACATAAATGGAAAGAAATACCAGATTACATGGGAAAAAGCAGAAAGGTGGACCAATGGAAGAAAGTCAAAAGCAAAGTGGAAAAGTATGAAACTTGGGGAGATAAGAATTAGCGTATGAGGTCAAATCAGTAGTGCACCTAATCTGTTATTACGTTTTTGGCTAGTCCAACAAGACTATACAGCTTCTTTCTCTCTGTTGGTTCTGGCTTGTTTTGAAGAAAAGGAAGTGGACTGTGAATAAAACTCATTATCATTCAGAACAAGTTGGGCAAAGATTTCTTCTGCTTTTGTTACTGAATAATTGATTTCACTTTCCTTTTTTTTTTCAATAGGACAATACTAGAAAGTTTTCTGCTCATTCCATGTTGACATATTTCTTGGTATGTATAAATATATCTGCACAGATTTCGTGATAGACAAATGGGTGTATCCTTGTATCTGAAAAGTAAAGAATTGTTGCATAACATAAACTCACTTATATTCAAGGAAGAGTTAAAAAGGTAAAAGTTGGTCCTTTTCAAACCAAACTTTGTATTCTCTTCTCTGGCCTTACCTGTTGTATTTCCAAAACCTGAACCAACTGGAAGGTCCTGTCACACTTAAGTAATTACCGTAGCAATTACATTAATGACTTAGTCAACTTAGTTTATTTTGCAGAACAGCTACACACAGAAGAATGCTCTTATCTCTTAAGGGTACTCTGCCTCTGCATAATAGGCCAGCAACTAGCACTATGAATAGATTAGACAGATATTCAAAGCTGAGCACTGAAAAGAATCATCTTCCTCACTCAAGGATCACAGAGTCCTTCACAGATCTTGACTTCAGAGAAAATCTAGGTCTTTAATTACATTGATATGCTTAGAGTAGTATTGTTTTCTTGTTGTGGACACTTAGGTGGCTAGGGTATACCTTTGTCCCATTTTCACATTCAGCAGATTATTTTATTTAGAATTATGAATTTTTCTAAAGAGTGAAACTGGTATCCCCTAAGACACATACAGTTTACCGGGGCTGGGGACAAGGGGAACAACGCATCTCATTCAAATATAGTTCTCTCATTTGCCTTCATCCACAAAAGTTAAACTGGAATGTCTTTTGCATGCAGACAAACTACCAGAGAGGAAGGTGATATGGTCAAGCAGTCTGGGATAACAGAGCAGCCTGACCAAAACCATGAAATCCACTACAGGTTTCAGGAAAGAAAGTCACAGAAGAGACAAAATGCAGCTTTAGATATCTCATAAATTTTCTTCATAAATATTGGAATAAAACCAAAGAAGGAAAGATATAAACAAAAGAAGTGGGCCAGAGGAAAGAAGCAGAAAGGAATTCTGGTAAAGGTAGAGGGTAAAGTTGTCTGGCAGATGAGAAATTTCACTGAGGTCCAGCTTCACTGTAGTAACCAACAAGGTGAGAACAAGGAACTAGAGCTGACACTGGCAGCAGCAACAGAGATATTCATGAAGCCAGCGACTCATTTCTAAGAAAAACTGAAAGATTTAAGAGAGAATATGACATCTATGCCTATTGCAATGTTAAAGATGTTGGCAAGTGTTTAGTAGAGCTAAAGAAATCCACAGTTTCAAGAGAGTGGACATCTGAAAGACAGAGCTCCGTGTTCATTAAAAGCAATGACCTATCAGTATAATCAGTAAACCAATAAATCACATTGGATTTATGAAACACTGTTCTCTCTGGTTAGTAAATCCTGAGTCTGAGAGAGATGGCAGGACTTTTCATACTAATGGAGGGGCAACAAAGTAGGGTAACGAGATCTTCTGCTTCGTGACACAGTTTTTAAGGGAATCAGAAGCACACTGAAATAGCCACCGGACTGTAACACAATCTTAATAGGTGGCTGCTTTTTAGGAAGGCCAAACGAAAGATAAAGGTGATAAAGTGGCACACTGTACATTAGTGCTTTAGCAGGTTGTGAAGAAATAAGAAATGAGAGTGAGGACGAAATGGAGCATGGATCAAAAGCATGTCAGGAAGGACTATAAAGGAACTCAGTGTAGCAGTGAAAAAAAGTCTTTTAAACAGGCACAAGTTCATTGTGGAGTATGGAGTCACTACACAGATAAAGATGGAAGACAATAGACAATGAACCCAAGAGTTATATTAACACATCCTCTCCATTTAGTAATGTTGGTTTTGATGTTCTGAAGCTATGATGTTGTTTAAAGTACATGAGTGTATTGATATGAAATGAAAACATAGAGATGAAAGCTGAACTCAGAAAACATAGCCTGTTCAAAGAAAAGGGTACAAAAATAACAGCCTGAAGTACTGATGTTACTACTGACACTTTGTATGGCAAACCTGATGGCAGAGATATTAGCTCATCTATCACTTTAAGAATGATACCATGTGTTTCTGGATAACAGCAAAATAACAAATATATGTAGGGAGGGTAAATCAACTACTAACACGCTGATTAGTCTGACCTCAACAGCATACAGGACCTTAGAACAATTTTTGAAGAAAAATTGTTGAAGAACAGAACTAGAAAGAGGGATAAAATGCAGTAAATACTTACCAAAGGGTGTCAGACTAATGATATAATAGAAATAAATGTAAAAGGCCACAGAGATATGATGTATCAACTGCTAGGAGGTCTGGGAAGCAAGTGATATGGGAAATATAGGAAATTAGACAGGATGAAGAAAAGAGGTATTATGGTAGAAACTTTGCTAAGTGTTTAAGAACTAGATACAGAGGAGACTGCAGTTGATTGGGCTAAAGCATAAATGATTAGCCTAGAAAAACACCAGTGAACTCTCTCCCATATAATTTTTGAGACTCTCTATTATTTCCACTAATTTTACTTTATAATGTGACTATTGAATTAATAAAATTTTCACACGGCATATCAAGCATCACTGAAGGGAGGAAAACGGATATTTGTAATGTTTGAAGACAGAAGAGTGAAAAAAGTATGATAGCATTTAATACTGCATGTATAATCTAGATTTTTTAAGGCCTAGTATGAAGAATTACTCATATAAACCTCGTACTTATTAATTGCAAGTGAGAATGAGGGCGAATGTCTCCTAAATATTGCCTGTCACAACAGATTATTGATCAGCACTGCAATGTGTCTGAGAAAAGTACAGATTTGATCCAGGGTCTGAAAAACAAAGCATTGTTAGCTGGGGAAAAAAAAAATACTAATGCCAGCCTAAGATCTTATCTGGGATAAAATCCTGGCTGAACGCACTCAGGAAGTATGAATTCAAACAAGAACAAGTGTAGGGATGAACTACTAACATTATCAGACAACTGGAGGTTATACACTTAGAAAAGAATTTGAAAAAGTTGACTCAAATGACAGCTGTGAGGATACAGTGTTATCTTAATAATGATTTAAAGGGAACTTCAAAGAAGAAAAATTGTTATTTGAAGCTAAGGAACTAGGAGAACTAAGAAGCTAGGAGAAGCATAAGGCAGTACAATGGCTGCAAATAAACACGGAGAATTACAAGATTGTGTAAAACAGGGTCCAAAACTACCTTTTTAAAAAAATGAAACTAAACCTACAGTAGATTACATGATGTAAAAAAGGCAATAGAAGATGGATTAGTTCATTGCCTCAGGAGATCCCTTTCAGCTCTGTGTACTTGACTACACAACATCTATTGGCACCTTTTGTAATTCCAAGGCATTCCAAAGCATGCAATCCAGGAGGAGTTTAGCTGCATACCTCTTGGATTTCAGCTGTGGAGGGGGATGCTACACTCCTTAATGTAACATAAAATAGCTTTTGTATGAAGCTATAACACATGTGTTCCACAGGCTTCCCTGGTTTCCAGCTTGCTTCCAGGTGTAGATCATTTTATGTGTTTATGCAGCCTTGGGCAGAGCAGAATCCCAAGCCTGATGGGATTCGACAATGCAGAGAGGAGTGAAAGAAATTAATAGTAAGAATACCAAGTTTTGAACAGTTTTATTCTTTTTGATTTGTGGTCTCTGTATTTCAGAGCCTGAATTAGCTGATGTACAAAACTCATGGTAGAACTCAATTTTAAGCTTTAGCCAGCTTTCCTTGAAGGAATAAACTCTGAAAGTTCAGATGAGTTTTCATGGGTAGGCAGAATGGCCCATCTTGAAACTTTTGTCAGTTTTAAACTATTCAGCACTTGCAGACTGCACTGTACACACACTGAAGCGACAGATATGACTTGCAAATTACACTAAACTGCTGATCAAGCAAGTTTAACATACACAGTTTAAGGAAAAATAATTTTGGTTTGGTTTAATTATTTCCACAAATTTAATCTTCCAAAAAGATAAAGTTCAGAGATAAGAAACTGAACTATACAACAAAAGGCAAACTATATGTTTATTAGACATTAGGGTCAAATATGAAATTTACCCTGGGGAATGAATGTTCATCATCTCAAACAGTGGTATGTCTTCATTTTGATATAACACGTCCATTTGACCTTCATCCTGTGAATTTCCTTAGAGTGAAACCAGCTAGCTGTTATTCTCTATTTGACCTTGACAATCCAAGTGCCTGTTTTCAAAGGTGCAGGCTACCTTTAACTTCTGTGACTTTCCTGTGAACTTCTAAATGTTCAGGCTTTGTTAGTAACCTGCCCTAACTTGGTAATTCATATTTACACAAGCACTCAAGTAACACAATTTGCCTGCTGTTGAGAGAAAGGAATCAAACTTTAAAAAGAGAGAGACAGTGAACAATAATGCTGCGTTTGTTAATTTTGCAAGATTAATTTTAGCCAGCCTCAAGAAACATATAAATGAAATCAGGAAAATCCCTGTTAGTTCTGCCTGTCCTTACTGCATAAATCCCCTGTTTTTTCTTACAGAGGATGACCCTCAATGACTGAAGCCCGAACTGAAAAAAACAGCTGCATTGTGCTGCAGACTCAAATCCTGCTACAGCTATAAGCTCTAGGATTCAAACATGAACCAAACAAGATTATGCAGAAGGCCAGTATAATACTTAGTGTGAATTAAAGGCACGAGGAAAGACACATTTCTTTTGGGGTAAGCTACTTTTTTTTTTTTCGTAGTTTAAATAGCTCAATTATTATCGCAGATGTGCTGAGCCTTTTTAAATACTAAGCAGCAATAATTTTCTGTAACGTGAAGAACTATGAATGACAGCCTTCTCAAAATCAAATGTATTCCCCAATAAACTAAAGGTATTTCAACCCCATTGCAGTTGCTTATTACTCTAGGATGCATGCTCTTTATCTTAAATCATGTTTTACTTTACTCACTAATCTTTGCAAGGTTGTGACTAAGTACTATTAAACAGTGCAATTTTCATTTTTTTACTTTCCCTAGGAGTGGTAATAATGCATCAGAACCAGAAAAGAAAAGGTTTGGTCACCAGTAATAATAGTATTTACAAAAAACAGTGCAGCAGAATAAAAAATTAAGGATCATTAAGCAAATTATTCTGGTTCCCTCAGCAATCTGAAGATACTGGTATTTTCTCACGTTTTTCCTTACCTTGAATGTGAATAATTCTTTCATGCTCCAGACTTGAGTTGTCAGGGTGAGGTTCAGCCCAGCAGACAGAAATCAGCACCAGAAAAAGTAGACTCTTCATCTTTACAGTCAAAAGAATCTTCTTCACTGTAAGGACATCACATACAAAGAGGCTTGTGAATTTCTTGAAACCTTTATGGTGTTGCACTGCACAACTTGTTACAGCAATGATCTTACGAGGGATCTATAACAGATTTAACCCACTCAGCTGAAAAAGTTACAGCAGCTGCGAATTTTTTAGGCATACAGACTGGACCTTTTTATCATTGACTTTCATTAAATGAAACCGGCAATCCATATTTAACTCTGCCTATGCAGAAATACAACATGGAAAAATAAAAGCGCACACACAAATATCCATAAAACAAACTCCTTGCAAGACTGTATGTAAGCAATACCGGTGTTTCAAAACCTGTTCTAGTGCACTTTTTCTTTTCCAGCCCTACTCTAGATCTGGTCTGTAAATAGAGTTCAAATCATCAAAGCTATCACTGCATCTATATCCACTGCATGATGCAATCTGCTGGTGATAGATTTTCAAGATTAAAACAATCTTCTCATAGGTTTTGGCATTTCAATCAAGACTGCAAGTTAACTTAGCAGTCAGGGTGGTAAGTTTGCTTGAGCTAAGCAGTAAAGACGACAAAATATTTCTTAGGCTGACTAGAAAGATCTATTTTATTTCAGATCCACTTACCATTTTAAAAGATGCCTAAATACACAATGAAATGTTCAAAATCAAGCACAAAGTAGGTTAGAGTTGTATATGCTACCACTGCAGTTGCCCTGATTGATTTTTCATTCATTTCTACCTAGAATGCTGACGCACTAACTTAGTGTGCCAGGTAGGGTCTCTGCAGTCAGCACAGCTGAGCGCTGCAGGGAAAATCTCTGCCAGCCTCTGAGTGGTAATTAGGCAAATGAAGACCTGAAATAGAAAAAGAGGCATAAAATACAAGAGGTTTTATGTAGAGGGTTCAGGCTGCTGTGTGTTTTATAGCTATGGTTTTTATGACTCTGATTTCTGGAAATAAAAGATAGCTATTTCCCAACTTTGCTTTTCAAGAGACCAGGATTTTTTTCCCAGTCAACAGACAGTGGCAACATGATTAATAAGCTTTCTCTCTAATGCAGGGAGGAAATTATTTTTTTCCCCTTTTTCTGTATGAGAGCTAGAAACACAAAAAATTTGCAAGGTACTCTCGGTCAGAACCTAAGTCAACATCTGAGCTTTGCAAACAGTCCCTGTCCCCAAATACACTCAAACATCTATGTATTTCAAGCCTAAATTCAAATATTGTAATCCTAACCAACCTCTATTACAGACTAAAATGCAGAAATGCTGTTGCCATTTTTTTAGAAAAGAACATGCATGTTACTTGCCTGCCCTTCCATTTCTTCAAAGCGAGTTTAGGTGGGAGTTCAAAGCCAATTCAGCATCCCTTACCCCTTACTGTGGAGTGTCTAGAGGTAGGACAAGTGCTTGCTGCACACCACTTTCCAGGTGGTCCATGCTCAGTAACTCAAGACTCTCCGGCCACTCCCTCTTTCCTGGAAAGCTTGTCAGGCTGATGACCTCCCTTCTGGAGAGCAAGGACAGATGTGGCTCCCTCTAGAGCACGTCAGCCCCAGCCTAGTCTGACTGGAGAGGTCACACAAGTGCAGCTGGGTGTTCCTCCTGCATGATGGGACCAAGAGAGAGCAGGGCACACTTGTGTAAAACCACACTGCTCTTTCCCTCACAAATCCCAGGCCCCATGTGTTTCCTCTAAGAGGGAAAAATGCTTCAGGTTTGGGATTTGGGTTTTTTGGCTGTTGACTAACAACTGACAATTCTCTTTTTTATTGGTGGGGAAGAGTGTTATTGATTGAGAAACAGTCTGGTTAATAAAGAAGCTTTGATTTTGAAGGCAAGTTTACGGGGATATTCCAACCTCAATCTGCAGCTTGGAACCTACACTGGATGAAAAACCTCCTGGAGTAGAGGGGCTAAAGCCCACAGAGACTCTACAGACCTGCTCTGGTAGGGCTTTAGCTGATTATTGACACTTTGCCTCTACCTTGCCACAGACCTGCTCTTTTCCATGGCACTAATGAAAAGAAACAACCACATAACAAGATGGCAGGTAGTACTGCCTTTTTGGGGGACAGCATCCCTATCTCCCCCAAACTCTCTGTGCACAAGGACTGGGGCTCCATCGTAGAATAAGAAAAATTTACCTTCTGGTTACATGGATGAAGAGCTCCACACATGCCCTCCTCCCTTGTCAAGGTCACCCTAATATAATGGAAAAAAGTCCCTATGAGTTTCAGGATTAGCCTGATGCACTGAGGGGGCAGGATACAACTTTTAGAGATATTTGCCTGTACCATCAGACAAACATCATGTTACTCTTTAGAGTTTATGTGACAGCATCATACAAGCAGGATGAGAGGCAGGTCAATGACAGACTTTGGAGATCTGCTCTTACTTTTCCTAAATTTCCTGGATGCAGCTGAACAATTTCATATGTCACTTACCACAGACATGGTACAAAATCAACCTTAAGGCTACAGAATGACATTTTTTGAAGAGGTATACCCAAGATGGTGGTGTTTTAGCTTTGCTAATACGCAAAGTTTACAGTGGCTGGGTTTCTGGTTTTCCCCAATTGTCACAGACAGAAAATGTACCCTAAAGTGTTCATTGTGTGCACAGGAGATGACACAAAAATAGCATGAGTGTGCACATCTGTGCTCTCTTTGACTCTAGTAATGTTCATCTGCACTGCTAAGGTGTCTTTGTCAGACTGCACAAAACTAGTGCGAACTTAAAAACTATTTCCCAGGGGAGCAAATGCCTGGTCAACGTTTTAGGAAATTTATCTGTTGCGTATCTTTGCTTAAGTCACCAGACGCTTCATACTTGAGGTCAATCAACTGAGAGTAAAGTTTCAGCTGGACAGAAGCATCCCATTGGGGGCCATTTCAACCATCCATTTAAGCCTGAGCAGCTTTAAGGCTGCTGCCTTTTATTGCCATGTACAGTGGCAGCTGAGAAAACGTGGGTATCTGAAGTCAGGAATACCCCGACCTTGTACCACTCTCCTCCTGGGATTCCCTGTGATGGGAGCTGCGGCGTCGAGCCAGAGCAGTGCAAAGCAATGTTACCAGGCCAAGAATCTGACCCCTGGTGTTTTGTAGGTTATCCAAAAAGCAGCTAGCCAGAGGAATTCACATCCTCAACTCTAGCCAAAGCAATAGAAGTCAGACTCCATTTCTGCAGCAGCCTAGGAAGACCTCAGGGGAGAAATGATAGGTGTGGATGTTTTCATATTAAAATTAATAAAATCTTGGCTAGGAGTCAGTGAATTTTCAGTAAGAAATGGCAATGATTAGTCACACTCAGGAAATTCGCACTGGTTTCAATTACTGCAGTTTATGAATCTGCTATCTCCCTGGACAGGGACACAAAGAAGCTGAAAAGTAATTTTTAAAGGGAGATCTCAAGGCTCAGGGAAGTGGTCAAGGTGACTGTGCATTCAGTTTTTAAATTCTCAAGAACTGTTCTTTCTCAGATACAATTTGAAATTCTCATATTAATCATCAGTTTTTCATACTTACCCAGCCATAATTCATCTACTACTGGCAAATCTAAAAGGCTATAAAGCACCAATGTTGGTATTTTAATATAATATTCTGAAAAATAACAGAATGCCTTCAAGTAATTCAACTGCGTAAGTAACAAACGTTTCTCAAACAACAGAGTACTGGAAAATAATGCTACATACCAATCTCTGTTTTTAATAAAATAACATGTCTTTTTTAGTACTGCAACTACTTTCTAGCTACAGAACATGAAAGCATCCACTGTGTGAGGACAAAGGTCCACCTAGCTCAGTATTCTCTCCCTGACAGTAGTTAAAAGCCTGAGGAATGCTTTTGTTCACAGGAATTAATTTTTGTCTTATAGGACTTACATACTTTTTTCCTTGAGAAGAAAGACCTATGGAAGCCGAAACTTAGAATGACTCAAAAGCATATGGTGACACAACTACCATCTCCTGCGATCCAGCTGCTGACACTGTCATGCTAGTAAGATAGGTGCTTGAACTAGATTTTACCTAACTCATACAAAAATCTGGCTGCTTTTGTAGAAGCATCCCTGCTGCTTTGAATCTTGCAGGACTGTGATTCCCTCACAGCTACCCAGGTATCCATGTTACCCTCAGAGAAGGGGGTACTGCAACAACATATTATGCCACCTTCTCATGCATGTAGCTTCATGGTGCAAAGAAGGTTTAGGAGGAGAGAAGGCCAAAAGCAGGTATCTGTGGAAGAAGGAGATGAGGTCATAGTGCAAAGTCACAAAGAGAAAACCAAACTCCTAGGGCAGACACAAGCAAGTTCTTCATAAAATACTCTGTCTTTCTGTGAAGATTCCTATTTTTAATACAGTGAAACCCAGCAAGTAAATGCAGTAATCAATGATATCTAAATCAGGTAACAGAATCAGTAAAATCAGTCTCAATAATTTAGGACTGGAATAGCCCCCAAAACTGTGCACAGTTGACATCTGTGCACAAACCTACATATATATATATAAGCATTTCCACGTCCCCTCTCTGTGGAGCTCTGTTCCATCTGGGAATTGGTGCTAAGCAGTAGGGAGGTACCTATTAATAAAACAAAATTTACGTATTTTCAGGGAGAGGGTGTCATCTGCAGTAACTGAGAGTCTCTCATCCTTAGACACTGCTGGTAGATAATAGAATAGGATGAAGACCAGTCTAGGCAGTACTCACACACTCTCTTCAATAGCATTTCCTAAAACAGGGAAGTTGGAGTAGAATACCTCGATCTAGCTGATTAGCCAGATTTCTGGTGTCAAATGACTGGCCCAAGTCTCCTAAAGATCCTATTTTATATATATGTATAGACACTCAGGTTTAGGCAACTGAGTCAAGCCATAAGGATGGGCCTCAGCTCCAGATTGAGGACACCTAAGTTATTGTGTCTATATGTAAAATGTTTACATTTCACTTAGGAGTCCAAGCTATTGTTACAGTCAGTTTATACCTAGCCAATGTGGTCAGTGGAAGGAAAACGTGTGTTTACTTGGCCTAGGATGTCTTTTGTCTATTTGCTTTTGTCTTTGAATAACTTCCTCTGTCTGCAGTGTGGCCTCTCTGGAGAAGTGGGAATTGTGGGCTGGAATACTGCACAGTGACGGGGAGGGCGTACCGTGCACAGCCTCTTTGGCTGAGTGGTCTAACATAAGGGTGTTTTACAAACAAGGTACAAATGCAAATTCCTTTAGTCAAGGACTCGTCACTCAGGATTAAAGGGACAGCAATGGACAGAGGTGCCTGAAGTGCAGATCTGACTTAGGGGCTCCTTACAAGCAGGGATTCAGGGTCCTTCTCGTAATTACTATTTCTTTTGGATAGCTCTAGGCAGCTTCCCACTCAGCATGGTAAACAACACTTTAAGAAACAAATACTCGTCTCTCTATTGACTGCAGAAGGAGGGTAAGCGTTCTGACTCATCCTGCTAGCATTGACACACTCATTTTAGATGCCCTGATGCCAAAAGCAGGCTTCTAAAGTAGCCAACGGCAAAGTCAGCCTTACTCTTGAAGGGCACCTAGCTTCTTATAAGCATTTACAGTCTTCTTCAAAGACCTTCCATTTTCCATATGCAACGGTAAAATACTCAGTTCCAGCTACAGACTTAAGACCTCAGTTAGTAATATCAAATTAAAATCTATTTCTTGTCCTGATATGTCCTTGCACCACCTAATCCTGATTCTACTTTTCACTTATTTTGCTAGGACAGGTTATTCTAAGTGAAAAAAAAAACCCAGGCTGATGGAGTTAAGGCAAGACAGATTCAGCAGACTGTTCCCCAAGCTAAATTTTTCCCACAAAGGAAATTTTGCCGATGTCATGGCAAAAAGAAAGAACAATTGATGGCATAAGAATAATAATGTTTACATGCACTATTAGAATGACTTAGAGCAAGCTTCCCAAGACCTCCTCCCATGCTACTTCATTAGTTAAGCCAATTTGGAAACTTGTGAGACTGTGTGAATCTCGGGGCTGTCTAAAGTGCCAGACGGTCAATGTCTGGAGAACAGGTTGTCATAGTAGTTCCTTAACCATAGGCGGAACAGTTCAGTGGAAAAGCAGCATGACCACTCAAAGACATCTGGAATCCCCTGGAGCCTATTAATTCCCTGGGAAGAATGCTGATAAATTGCTTGCAGGGAGAAAGAAAATATCTTTACAGTCTTTGAAGTGTCTGCCTTGTGTTAGATATGAAATTTATTCCAGATACACAGGGTAACAATGGTAACAATAATTTTGACATTAGTCATAGAGTATAGCCAAGGTCATGTGGACTAACTTTATGACTAGAAGTTAGAAAATTTGGTAGTCTAGGTTTAATGCAAACATGGATAAGGCAATTGTGCTGCAGTTAAGGTCTATCATTCATGGAATACTGGTCACTCAGTGCTTTGAGTAGTTTTCTTTCTTGTCCTTTATAATGGACGATATAAATATGCCTTTAGTTCAGGAATCTGGATGTTTTTCGCTTATGTGTAGCAATGTTTCCCCAGCAATGTTCTTTGATAACAGTGCAATGCCATAGTAAGGTAACTCTGCTTTTTGCTTTGTAAAGCGGATTCACTTGTTTGCAATCCCTTCCTTTAGAGAAAGTACTTACTGCAATCGCCACATATCAGTGGTTTTCAAATAATTCTTGCAATCCAGCTCAAAAGCTGGCTCTCCAGCCAGATTGTGTTTATATTCTGACATCTTCTTCTTCAAAAAGCTTCTTTTAGCCTTGAACAAGCAAGCCTGGAGGTCACTGCAGGTCAGTAAGAAAACTTGATCTCTCTCCCTCATTCTTCTTGCTTCTCGGTCATATTTATGAAGCTAGCTTTTCATCAGGCCCTCATGTTTTCTCGAGGTCCCCTCCTATTACCTACACTTGTTCAAGGTGCTTTCTTAGTTGCAGCTATACTTCCCAGTTGCCTGCTGAACTTCTGCAAGACCATTTACTTTGGGAAGTTCCGCCAGAGTTTTTTCAGCATCTCTAACCTTCACCCTATTGATGCTTCCAGTTCTGCCAGTTCTTTTTTGGATGCTTGGATTTTTACAGGGGCATACATGACTTAAGTTTCTAGTGCTTTCTTCCACCATCAAAGGTGAATGAAAGCTAGATGCCTATGTTTTTTGGATCATTTAAAAAAATCCCATATATGATATATCATTGCAAGTTCTTACAAACCGTTACTTTGACCTGCTTAGAATACTAAATATTATATTATTAATAATGACTATAATTGCTGTCTCTGGATATTTGAACTACCTTGCTGTACCAAAACTTGCAGTGCTAGACTTCATGCTTTCAAGTGACTGTTTAGTACCATCCATGGACCATTTCTGAGCAGTTAGACAAAATTTTGGAGGTTTTTTGTGTACAGTGAAAAGGCAAAGAATTTTACTCAAAGCCCACTTAAGTGAGTGAATATTCTGACATTTAATTATTTAGCATTAGATTGGGACATTTGAATACGGAGACCCATTGGTAATATTCAGGTTACTCAGCATCAAAGCAGCACTACTAGCTGTTGCCTGGCCACTAAGCTCTGCCAGGTGCATGACCCAGGATGACAAGAAACAAGTTGTCTAAAGTACTAGTCTTATTTCATAGTTTTCTGTGGCGAATGGTTGCTCATCCATCCCACATCACGTGCTGATACTGTAGAAATTATGTGTCATTTTAGACAGCAGCTTTCTAGATTCATTCAAACTTTTTGATAAGTCACTCAAGCCAAATGATCTAATCACAACTTAAAACTTAGTCTTAGACTTTTTGCTTAGGAAATGTTGTGGAATTTATTGGAATGGTAAAGTTAGGAAATAGTCCATGTAATGATAACACCTTGAGATATGCAAATAGGCCAGATCCCTTCTGTTTCACCTAAGGGAGGTGCAACAACTCTGTTCTGACTTTCCCACATTTAACTCAATGCAGTTCTCATTCCTTTTCCCCAGCTAAGCTGATTGTATCATCAACATAAAGATAAAAATTAAAAACATTAACTGTGCCTTCACATCCTTGAAAGATCCTGCTGTGTGAGAGAACTGATGCACTGCCAGACTTGATGAGTAGGAGCCCCATGCCAGCTTGCTGTGAGGAATTACTAACAGTATATCATTTTTGGCATGGATCCTGGTGCAAAGCATAAAAAGGGATCCCTTGTCCAGCCAACCGGGAGTGCTTAGTCCTGTCCTCCCTCTTTTTTGTGGTCCAAGATTTGCACTGTCTGCACTCTCAGTGTCATTGAGTATGACTTTAATAAGCCACTCAGTTTCCTAAAGAAATAACTACCGTGATATAATGCCCTGCATACTTTTTAAATTGCTGTTACACATTGCTAGTGCAAGTCCCTGTTGAACCACTGCTTCTAAGAAGGTAAACACTTTAATTTTACAACAGCACTGTTTTCATCAAACATCTGCTTCTCACTGAAATGATACATAAGTTTTCTTTGGATATTCGGTCACAGAGAATTACCTGTGGGTGCAGCCAGATCGAAGCCATATGGGGATCACTTGTAAAAGCACAATTCTTCCAACATTTTTTTAATTGAATTAATCAGCAGTCAATGCCAAAGCATACTTTCTACTGAGATCAGTTATTCTAAAGAGGAGGAAGGTCTAGAGGTTAGGGCATGAGTTCAGACTTTGTGGGACATGAGTTCAACTCTGCCCTCTTTTCCCTTCATGTGGGAGGTGTGGAAGTGGTGGGGAGGATTAGTTTTTGTTATCTTAGCTCACTATCTGTGACACAGCGTAACAGTATTTTCTGTTGGTGAGAAGGTATTGTAGAAGTGAATATATTTACAGTTAGAAGGAGCTCTCATGTTGCTGCAATGAGACATCAGTATCTAGAACATAGGGGGACTTCTTCAAAAAGGAACAACTTACAAACACTACACACTCACGTGCTGAAGCACCGTGTGATAGCTGACCATACGTATCATGCAGACAAACAGGCAGATGTCTACTTGTACCAAGCTTCCCCCTGCTTTTCTTAAGTATCTTTTCATTGCAGTATCTTAAGCCTGAGAGCACTGGAAAAACACATGAGTCATATGATTGTTTAGTTAACTTCTTGTTAGTTAAATTCTATTGAAAACAAATAACAAACATTTTTAAGATCATGGATGTTTGTAAGGCAATTTATTTAAATAAAGGCAACACTTTCAAACTTTACTGCAAAGCAGTGTTGCCTCAGTATTATGCACACACATTTTTTAGTTTGATTTACAAAACAATCAACAATAGTGGGAATATGACAAATTCAAACTATGGTCTGAAAGATACTTTTCATTTTGAGTCAAAAAAGTGCATGACCCACTCAATTGCTTATCAAAAAATATTCTTTGAGGATTTACAGCAATGATAACAGAGACTTGCACAGACATCCTTTGTCAGTCAGATTTGAGAAAGATGCCAAAAATTAGTTTATATTCAAAGGTCTAGGCTCGTACATCTACCAGTTGCAGATATTGGCAAATAGTGATTGCAGTTATGCACTTTGAACTAAATAATTTAACAGCAACATTAGAAAGAAATAGGAAAATAATTTATTGGATTCAAGAGAAAAAGATAATAATTTGAAAACTAAACTTGCAAACAGATGGTCCTGAAGAAATACATCTTGGAAGCTGCGTTGTTTCTTTGTGACAAGTGAACGGTAAATGTAGTGCCAGTGAAGGGGAAAAGTTTGCCACAGGTAGATCATACCAGACTGCTTCTGTCTCCAGATAAGAACTTCATCCAATTACGCTACTTGGTTTCCAGGAAAGCATCAAAACGTTGTCTGTGACTCAACATGGGAAATTATTATTGAGGATAGAGAAGGAAGAGACAAGAGGCAAGGACATTCAAAAAAGGCAGATGATATCATAGTTGTGCTAAACCCCCAAATTTTGCTACAGGGCATCACCAGATGAGTTCGAGGAGCAATCTCAAGACCAGATTTGTTACATGGAGTATTTTAATTAATGAGCTGGCACAAAAAGTACATACATACTAATTTAATCTGTGCATGAAAAAATGTGGAAGGAATTGTCTGTATGGAGCAGAATCAGCATGTGGTACCAGATTACACGGATGGTTAGCTAGATGGTCTCCATGAGTGCTGCAATAGAAACTGGAAGTTTTGGCAATGGAGCTGCCAGTGAGCATTGCAGAGCATACTGCTCTTTGTATCACCATCACCTTGGCAATCTCTTTTCCAACTCCATACCACTGGCAACACCTTCAGACGTATTGCCTGCATCCCTGGTCCCACGGGATTAGGAGGTAGTAACTTAAAATGGGACACATACAGGCAAGGGTTTATTGGGGCAATCAGAGGAAAGGAAAACCTGTTTTGCAAAAGGAGACCAAAAGACCTTGTCTTGGTTAGTCTGGCAAGACACAGCTGAGCAAGGATATAATTGCCCTCTATAAATATATCACAGAGTAAATGCCAAAGAAGAAAAAGAACATTTCAGCTAAAACAGAACAAGTGGAGCCATAAATAAATTTAAACTGGAAATTAAATGATTTTTAAGCTGTAGAAAAACATCATGGTCTTCCCAAAGACATTTTAGCAAGGAGAAAAGAAACACAGCTAGTTTTAAATAAGAACTTGCTTGTTCTATGAAAAACTGCCTGGGATGAAGGGATACATGGATAGAAGAGGACTAGGATATGACACAGGGGATCCCTTTTGTTTGTTCTTGTATACCTAACTTTTGGCAAAGTCCTTTGTTTAACTAGGTTAATCAATTCCTATTTCAAGCAGAATTTTTTTTCTTTCCTTTCATGGCAGGTCCAAACTCTTTTGGCCACTGCTATTAATGATATGATCCAATATACTTAGACAGGGCTTCCTATTGCTCCACACACAGCTATAAACATGCTCTCAGTAACACTCAGCACTGCCAGCAAAGTACCTTTCTCATCATTGGAACTTCTTACGAGAGATATCTCAAAGCAGCTTTTAATATTCTGACTTGGTATCTGACTCCTGCAATTTCCTAAGTAGACTCTACGCTCTACATAACAATGCTGTTGTCCCTGGTACAGATCATTAAATATCTGCAAATGAAATGGAGACATGTGGCTGGCTTAAAGGCCTGACTTTTGCAATGCTCAGTCATATGGAAGGTTTGGCTCTGTCTGCTGCAGTGGGTATGTGCAAAACGTGAAGAAGAGAGCCCTTATGTTCCAGAAATAAGGTACGGCAATGCAATCTTTCCACAGTGCATTTTAGTTGTGATGCTTTTGAGATTTAAGATAACGTAAAAATAAAGGAAAATGGCAGTTCCATTTCCACTCTGAGCCACTAAGAAGAATGCCTCAGGATACTAAGTTGAGAAAATAAAGAGAATTTCGACACAAACTTGTAAACCAAAGACATAATGTGAAAAAAAAAAACAGGAGCTCCTCCCAACACACTAATAAGGAAATAGTATAATGGATTGAGTAAATTTCAGAAAATGTAAAATATAGAATTGTGATTAACTGAATAATCTGCAACTGTTTGATGAAATCATAATGCAGAACACATAATGGTAAATAAAACTCTCTTAATTTGTGTAAGCAAAACAGCCCACAGAGAGAGTATACAGTTTAGTGCGCCTAGTACAAGAACAAAAGTACATCATATCTTAGATTCAGATACATTCAGGTCTAGGAAGATGTGACTGAAGAATCTACATCCAGGAAACACCTACATTCTGCATTACAAAATTAAGTAACCATATAAGCATACATTAAGAACAAGTACGTGTGGAAAGC
Source organism: Burhinus oedicnemus (assembly GCA_008921705.1). Lineage (NCBI taxonomy): Eukaryota > Metazoa > Chordata > Aves > Charadriiformes > Burhinidae > Burhinus > Burhinus oedicnemus. The sequence goes on along the minus strand of VFFE01006977.1, from coordinate 239,062 downwards.
CACAGACAGAACAGAGTTGAGTTTAATATACACAAAGATAGAGACCGTGAGAACAAAAGCCTAAGGGCGAGTTTAAATTTGTTGAGGTATAACATGAAACAGAAGACATTAAAAAAAATCAATGTCATCATTGTTAATTGAACTGTTCTGGTATTTATTTTGGCTGGCTTTTGGTCAATCCTTCAGGTAAAGTAAACCTGTGCAGATTTCAGAAAAAAACCCTGTAGACTCAACAACAGGTATTCTTGACAATCTCTGAATTGGAAAACTCAGTTAACAAGGAAATTGTATTGATTTGGATTATGCCAGACAAGGCCACATCCTTGCTTAGTCAATAATAAGAATACCCGCAACACTGGTAAGCTGAAAATGGATGGGGTTTCAGAGATACCTAAGTAAGTTATCCAGTTTAAATAAATGGCAAACAGGTGGGATTCACATACTTTTTGCAAGTGCCACTCAACCAAGTTAATTACAGGGATCAGCATTTCTACAATCATCCAGAATAAATGCAAGGCTTTTGTTTGTGCTTTAATGTCTTCAGGATTATGCAGGCTTTTTCAACTTCACCGAAGTAATTCCCAGTTCTCTAATAGCAGTTGTCAAGGCTTTGAACACCCTCCAAACCAGTGTTACCCAATCCACACCCTCACATCCAAAGTGAAGCTGTGCTTATGAGGCAGGGTTTGTCACACTGTGAAGGATGGTGGGAATCCTAGGAACAGTCATATGCTAGATAGGGATCTCTTACAAAGATGTTGGAAACATGAGCCAGAGAAGGTCTGCACTATTCCAGCCCTTTTTTTTTCGGAATAGGTATTCTTTCCCCAAGCAATTACTGCAGGTGATCATCAGACACTGTGCAAGGTTGACTTGTGCCTTGACACAGTGCCCTTCCCATGCTCTTTTTTCAGTTACCAAAGCTTCACTGATACTTCCACACCAGGTACCTGTCCCAGAGACTAGAGTGACAAACTACTTGTGAGGACAATAGGAAAATTTCCATAGTAAGGTTCACTCACTGCAAATAGGGGTGTTAAAACTGTGGCCTGGGGTGAAGAACTTAAAAGCAATGGAAACAATGTGTTACTCCTCTCCAAAATTGTCTGAGTGGAGACTCCCTGCCCCAAAGTGCTGCTAGTGGAAAAAGGGTTGGCTTCCCCTTTGGTGTGCTAATGGCAGGTTGTTGCTGCTAGCCTCCATTGCCCCACAGCGAAGTGGAGAAAACAGGAGGATCTACTAAGGATTGCCCTGGAAAGTTGATATTTCTGCTTATTTCTTCTCAGATGCTCCACGGTCTGTTCTATGGAATAATTGTAATTTTTCTCCACACCACGTGTAACATCACCTACCTTAAGTATTTGTCAGACCATGAGAGATCTGTGCCAAGGATCAGCAAGGTTTAGTATTTCCTTATTGCTTTTAGAAGTTAAGGCTGTGATTTTCAACTAGGACCATAAATTATCAAATAAACTAACTGAGATACTGGCTTCTACTTAAGCCAGCTTTCATCTCAGTGACTTGTAGAAATTTCCCAAGCTACGTAACCTGCAGAGCATACACATGGTGTCGGTCACTGTTCTAGGATCTCCTACCTACCAGTAGTTTCAAACTTGTATGGTCAGCTCAGTTTCATTTCTTTCTCAGAGGCCAAGTGCACAGATTTACTTACATGCAAATGTCAGGCTTCACAGCCTAAATGGCAATCTCCAGGCTGTTTTGCCAGGGCACGGTTTTTAATGAGTCAAATAGCAAGGGTTAAAAAAAAGCCCCAAAGACCCAAACCTATCCCTGTGAAGACCTCTGTAAACTAACCCTAGGGAGCTCCATCTCCCAGCCTGAGGGCTGCCAAACAAGAGACTGAGAGCTGTGCTAATCCTTAATTAAATTTAATCTACACTAGAAAAGGTTTGCTGATTTAGCTAGATAGGTAGAGCAATGCTGACAGGTCAGTCCTAATGTAGGAATTGTTAAAAGAGGAAAAAAGCCTCCAAAAGCATAACTGATAGCAGTCAGTGAGCAAAGTAAACTCTACTACAGAAAGCCTGGGTTTCTTACCCTTGTGCAACTGCATCAATGGTACATGACACAGTGGACAAGTGATCTGTGAGCAGCTACAGACCCTGAGTCCTGCTCTCCTGTGTCTATGGCTGCCTTGCAGAAAGCCTACGGATTGCATGCTTGAGCCAGCCCAGCAATTTGCCCCTGTTTTGGCCATGATGGGGTATCTGCTGCTGCAGCAGCTGCTGTTACTGTGAACTGGAGGGCAGATGCTCTGCCTGCGCCACAACAGGAAAAAAGGTGAAACCCATCTTAGGTCCCGCATGGTACATACATATACAGTGCTACATACATATATACACACTCATATATTTAGATATGTGTCTATAAGTATATGTGCATGTACAAGTATATGTATATGTACATATGGATGACCATTCGAACTTTGGCTGTTGAACGTACTCTGACGTGATTGCACCAGCAAAAGCTGGTAAGGTAAACCAGCATGCAAGAATTTTTTCATCCTCTCTCTAGAGATGTCTACTTAAGACAAAGAGAGAAATTACCAAACACAAAATCTGCAATAAAATAATTTGTCTCTATAACTCTTGAAGCATCAAGACACATTGTTGTCTACTCTGAAAAAAAGAATGACTACTTATGCAGTTATGGACCTCAGGCAGAAAGTGAATACTTATTCATAAACTATTAACGTGATGTTCTCTAGGACTGGAAACTCACAGGATGGACTTGAGTAGGTTCCAGCTGCAACTTCCACACCCACCCCTCCTTCATACTTGTTGTAATGGTTAATCTGTTTCTAAAATGGGTTATTCACGTACAACAGCTATTTTAACATTCTCACAGGGACTGCACATCCAGGGGAGAAGAGTTTGTCATTTTTAGGGGCATAGCTAGTACTATAGCAAAAAGTAGTAAAGAAAATGTCACTGATGTTAGCAGATGATTAAAAAACGTGGTTTAATAGGCTGACACATGACAATAATCTTATAAAATACCCCTTTGTCTTTTGGTCAATTTGAGGAATGGATACTGTTTAAAATTACTTTCATGAGCCTCAAAATAAAATAATCTGAAAGCATAAATATAATAAATGAACTTTTTAATAATCTAGTCTCACTGGAAATGCTGTAGACTGTAGAAATCTATTTCTAAAAAATCAGGTCATTGCTCTAATTAAATCTGACAGACATAAAAGCTTGTATATAAAGCCTGCATTTAATGAAGAACAATTTCGCACCTCCAACATGCCACTAAAAGATTACGCTACATAGAATTAATGCCTTTGAACCCTGCTATTTTCAGCTGAAATTTACATGACACATCTTTTGAGGTATAGTCATGGATCTGTTTTATATAAATGTAGAGTAAGGACCGTTTTCCTTGCACTTCCAGACGACGTTGTGGCATTTAGCTTTGATCTTTGTTGGTGTCAAGATGGAACAATTCCTGCCATCAGATACCAGAGGCATTTCACTCTCAGAGAGTCACAGTGTCTCAGATGTGCTGCAGGGAAGAACAATTAAAGAAATGTGATACTTTCTCTTCTATGGGAAGGGGAGAGCAACTGCAGCAACAAAACAATTTTTTTCTCCAAGAATGTAGGCAAGGAGCTGGGGGAGAGGAGAGGAACACTTTTTTGGCTGAGCGTCTGATTAGGACTTCAGTTCTAGGTGTGCTTTACATGGGTCACCCAAGGGAATACAGCTCTTCCTCAGCTGTAGTGCAGCTCTAAATGCATAAAAGCAAAGCAGATTGTAGTCTAGACTTTGACAGTGAGGGCAAAAGTACGACTGCAGGCAGGACTGCAGGTTCCCTGCTGAAACAAGTTGGGGAGCAGGAGTGGAGACTGAGTCAAGTCTACCACTCATGCCAACAAATCACTAGTCAACAGACCATTCTGCATAAAGCAGAGGGTGATTGCAATAGATTGCATCTCTTGGGAGCAGAGTGAGAGCAAAAGGAGAAAATCAAAATCAGAGAAAGAACTGAGAATGTGCTATGGCTGTGCACTGTTCCTTACAGTTACTGTGTGAGTTAGTGGGTGACCTCTATTTTACAACTGGGACATCAAAGTCCATAAAGCCAGATGCTATTTAAGAACTGAGAAATTCCCTTCATTTTTACTATAAAAGGACTGGCACACGTATGAAGGATTTCAAATTGGTCATAAGAAAAGAAAAAAAAGTCCTTTAACACTAGTCCTCTACTGCAAACACCTCTGTTTAAATGTCTCAAATTAGATTTTGTTGGAAAAAGGATACTGGCACACTCATAAGCCAACATACTTTCCATTATAAACTCATTTCTAGTGTAAACTCTGAACATACAAGCTATAAATAGCAACTTGACTACAACATAGACTTTCAATGTGAGCTCTGAATTCAGAAACAATATTTGGACTTTAGCTGATTTCTTTCTTTATAATACTTCCTCACTTCTACCATTTATTTACTATTTATTTACCTTTTAATAAAATTTTGTAAGAAACTTTTTCCATAATATTATTCAGACAGGAAATAAAAGATGTGTTTGCAGTGAAAGGTTTCACACTTGCTGCTCTGTAAGCAACACAGTGTAGTTCCTTGCTGTGCCACGGCGTAACAAGCCGTAAATCCCAGGAAGAACAACCAGGACTATGGTCCAGCATCCTTTGATTTAATACCCACCCTCTCTGTGCTCACTTCAAACTTTTGTGGCTGTCAAGCACCTCTACTTTGTCAGTCAATTGTGATTTTAACCAAAGGGTTTTTTTGCCTTTCCTCAGAAGCCTTCTTTCCCTTCATGAAGTTTTAACAGTCTTCCACTGAGCTTCCACCTGTGTGCTTGCCTCCAGCTTAAAAATTCTCCTTTCTTGTGTTTACATGGTAAGAAAATAAAAGAATAAAACCTAACTACTTAGTGTGCACTAGGACATCTATAAATAGATCCACTAGATGTTCTGAAACACCTAGAACAATGCCACTACCTGGGAAAAAAAAATTTACAAAAAATTAAGTAATCAAACAAAAAAAACTAAGATAAACCTTTCTAAAGTGTATGAAGGTATTTGAGACTGCTGGGTTTTAATATTTTACAAGGATAAAGAAAAAGACAATAATATCTGTGTAGGCACAGCTTCCATTTTGCTGGCCATCAGGAAACAAGGAAAAGTGATTGTCATGGTTTAACCCCAGCCAGCAGCAGAACTATGCAGCTGCTCACTCAGTCCCCCCAGCTTGGATGGGGGGGAGAACTGGAAGAGTAAAAGCGAGAAAAAAAATCATAGGTTGAGATAAAGACAGTTTAATAAGTAAAGCAATAAACTGCGCACACAAGCAAAGCAAAACCAGGAATTCATTCAGTGTTTCCCATCAGCAGGCAGGTGTTCAGCCATCTCCAGGAAAGCAGAGCTTCACCACGCATAACGGTTACCTGGGAAGACAAATGCCATAACTCTGAGTGCTCCCCCCTTCCTTCTTCTTCCCCCAGCTTTATATGCTGAACATGATGTCATATGGCATGGAGTATCCTTTTGGTCAGTTGGGGTCAGCTGTCCCAGCTGTGTCCCCTCCCAACTTCTTGTGCACCCCCAGCCTGCTCACTGGTGGGGTGGTGTGAGAAACAGAAAAGGCCTTGATTGTTTAGGAACAACCCAAACCCATCAGTGTTTTAGCAACCAAAACATAGCAGTATACCAGCTGCTAGTAAGAAAGTCAACTTCATCCCAGATGAAACCACCATAGTGATCTAACTTTTTGGCATTGGCACAATAGAGTAGTGGGCATTGTCAAAGACAAGTATTGTTTGTTTTTTAGCATGCATGAGGAGTGGTTAAACACCACCGTCTATACTTTCTGATCACTGAAGCAAAGGTTATTAATTGTACTGTGTTCAGTTTTGGGTGCCACAGTATAGGAAGGACATTGAGGTGCTGGAGCATGTCCAGAGAAGGGCAACAAAGCTGGGGAGGGGTCTGGAGAAAATGTCTTATGAGGAGTGGCTGAAGGAATTAGGATTGTTTAGTCTGGAGAAGAGAAGGCTGAGGGGAGACCTTATTGCTCTCTACAACTACCTGAAAGGAGGCTGTAGTGAGATGGGAGCTGATCTCTCCTCCCAAGTAACTAGCGATAGGACAAGAGGAAATGGGTTCAAGTTGCGCCAGAAGAGGTTTAGGCTAGACATTAGGAAAAAATTTTTCACGGAAAGAGTTATCAAACATTGGAAGAGGCTGCCCAGGGAGGTGGCTGAGTCACCACCCCTAGATGTGTTTAAAAGTCTTGTAGATGTGGTACTTAGAGACATGGTTTAGTGGCGGACGTGGTAGAGTAGGGTCAATGGTTGGACTAGATGATCTTAAAGGTCTTTTCCAGCCTAAACAACTCTATGATTCTATGAATTTCACAAGAGACATATGCAGTTTACTCTAGTGATATGCTATAAATTCAGTAAACATTTTCAGCAGCACAACCTAGCTGAAGCAATGTCCTAACCTGAAAATGTTTTCTGGCAAAGTATTCCTTGCTGGTCTGTTACTTGAGTCTCATAGTGACTCTGCACAATATCTCTGAGCAGTGCACAGCATGCAGTCATTGCATAGACACGGTAAATGGACTTTGTCACCATCTGTATATATTGGCATATTTAGGATTCTCTGCATAATCCATGTGTACAAAGAAGCAAAAGCCATAAGATTTCTCTTTGCTTTGAAACTGCTAAATGTGTTCCAGAACATACATTTTTATTTAAAAAAAAAAGAAAGAAAAAACCCCAAACTTCAATTCCACTTACACCAAATGACTTAATGCTAGTTGCCATCTTTGTAAAACAATTTAAGATGTAGAGATGAAAAGGGATTTGTAAGAACTAAGTATTATTTTCATGGTTCTGAAGAAAATCTTGTGAACGTGAGCTCCGGGCAAGCAGCTCCATGGTTCCTAGCTGAACCTGCAGTATTCTGCTGAGAACAGTATCTCTCAGAGGGGCCCACAGTAGCAATTACTATTGAAATACAACAGAGTTAATGCTTTCATGGGTAATAACTTTAGCAGAAATACTCAGCTGGTTTGCCTAAGTCAACTGCTGCAAACAGGTGGATGGGCACATAAAAACTGCTGAGAGATATAGGCTCAAACCTCTGGTCCTTCCATGTGCCACTTCTGCCACATTTCTATGGTGTGTATCATATCTACCCACAATGGGGATAGGATTAGAAATCACATTTCTTAAAGCACCATTTACTACAGTTTGCCCAAGTTCATGTTGGCTTTCCTGAAACTCCAAGGTCACAAATGTCCTCTCTCCCATGCTAAAATCCTGAATACCCTAAATTCTCTAAAATCCCTGGTATCTTCTTATGCAATAAATATTGAGCGTAAAATGTGGGCATGGTGTATAGAAACCAGTTTTAATATCAAATTATCTTGGGAATGCACTTAACAGTGTGCAAAATGGTGCCCTGGCCCAATTCTCCTTATGAAATAAATACGCACAAGATGTGCTGCACTGACTGGGCTGAATAAGAGGAAAATAGAGAAAGATTTTATATGGGCTATGTGAGATGCATTTCTAATGCAGTAGTTAAAGAGTCAAGCCTCTTTTATATGTGTGCTGTCAAAGGTGACTCAGGGCAGCTTGCACAAACAGGGAGTTGCTAGGACTATTGGAATAGGCACGGTCTCACTGTGGTGTTTGCCTATGCCAGAACCGAAGGGTATGCCAAGGGATGCTGCCTCCAGTTCCGAGAGTGAGTGGAACAATGGATGTTACTGGAGCGAGAAGGGCAGCTGCACCTGCCTACGTGCAGCAGTTGCTCTCTCTATTGCTGCTTTCCATCCGGTGGCCAGGGGAGAGGTCTCCATACCTCTCTCCATGGGCTCTCTGTTCCAGCTCTTTTTGTCTCCCATCCTTTCCCTCTGGCAAAAGATGCTTGACCAAGAAAAGGCCTGAACCCTCCTCCTTGGAACAACAAAATTCAGTGTCTCCTTTGTGGTGGTAAACCTTCATGACAAAGATGCCAGGAACCAAAATGTGAACTTTACTTTGTGACACCTTTATCAAGTACATACCCCCAGAAATATAATGATGAAATCAGCACAGCAAGGATTGACATGGTGGTTGAGAGTCAACCCAAGGGCCTGGACACGTGTTAGTTGGTTAGACCCACGGCACTGTTTGCCAGAGAGGTTTTGTGAAGGGAACACTGCTTGAGAGAAGACTGATGGCACAGTCCTACCTTTGGGCTGCCTAAGCCCCAGCTCAGTCTGGGCTTTGCAGCCTGTCATTGCCTAAGAAGGTGTGGGTAGATGAGGACTTTCCAGTGCAATGGGAAACTTAGCTTCCCACGTTTAGCTTTCTTAAACTTGAATTAGCCATCTTCTGATGCCTGGACATAGAGAATATCACATACTCTGATAACTGAATCCTTCCTTCAGCACATGGAAGAATAAAATCTTTACGACAGTAGCAATCCACCTAACCCAATAAGCCACAATGTAATAAAAGACATATTGATATGACAGATGATGTTGTTTGCCACCATATGAAATAATTTTACCTGCTTTGAATATGGAGTAAGAAATACCTAAAAGTATTTCCATTAAGTCTATGAATTTATAAATTAATAATTTCAGAAGCTATATATGCTTTACAAGGAGGATGACTTCAGCAAATCAAAAGGAATATTGTTGGCCTCTGAGTCAATGAGCAAGAAGACATTAGCATATGCAATCTTTACTGTAATTATTTAACATTTTCAGGCTGCTGTATTAACCTTTGGAAAAATAAACAATGGAAAATTACATGACAATTTTCAAGAAAGCATGAGCCAGAACTGCCTTTTTTGTCTTCTTCGGAACAATAACCTCATTGCTTCAAAGCATTTTGAGCAGGTTTTTATTCGCCTTCTTGTCATGTAGACATTTATATCTTCGTAAAGTAAATGCATAGCATTCACATATAATATATCCTAAACAAGGTGAATAATGGGAGTTCCCTTGCATTGAAAAAGGTGCACAGATTTCCATATATAATTTCTATTACTATATATATTTTTTTAGTTTTAACTTTGATCACCAAAATATGCGTAGATCTAAAGTGACAAGCTGTACGAATTTTTGTAGGTTTTTTGTGGTTGTTTCTACATCTTGTGTAACTTGTAGCATTTTTTCTAGAAGCAATTGAAAAGTTTCTGGGGCAGAAGATGACCTTTTTTTAAACTATGTAATTTCTAGTACTCTCAGGCTATCTAAATTATCTTCTTTATCTACACTACCACTACAATTCCTTACTTTCTAGTAGTCTTTAACATGTAGGAATCTCTTCTTTATTTGGAATAATGACTATTTGAGGTACTATGGAAGATGACAGCCCCAAGCAATGAGTGCTGAGAACTATTCCAGCTTTGAGAGGAATTGTTGTTTTCAGCTCAGTGTCTAGCTTGCTGTGATTCAGTGTTGCACGAAAGCTCATAAACCCCTTTGAAACCATGAGTTTAGCACAAAAACAGTGATGTGATATCAACTGAGCAATGATCGATAATATAGATGTACTCCCCATGCAGTTCCTCTGGATTTCCTTCATTATAATCCCTCCCAAAGCTATTGGAGATGGTAAGATTAGATTGGCTTGTATGAAGGCAGATACACACTTTCTGGGACAGTATAACAAGAAGAAATTTACATGGCACTGTGTTGGAGGTGACAATATGCCTTGTTTGACTGAACTGGTTGCACAGCCACATTTTACAGGTGGGTCTATACCACTACCAGACAAACTGATGAGGTTGCCTATGTGAATATCTGTATCTTCATACCATCCCTGTGAAGAGGGAAAGTTTTATCATCCCTTTTTTAGAGAAGGAGGAATGAAGGACTCAGAGCTCCCAACTTCTTCAAGGTCATGCAAGGATTTAAGTCTGAGCAGGGAACTGAAACTATGCTTCTCAAGCAACAGTAAAATATCTTTACAGTAAAATGTCTTAACTACTCAGTAAGACTTTCTTCCCTATTGCAAGTCATACATAATTAAAAGATAACAATTAATATCTGTTTTCAGATGCCTGAATCTCAAACTGATACTGGGTTACATTCTCTCTGCTAGTATAGCAACCACAGTTCTTCCCTTCAAACAGCAAGGAGTTGAGGTGGCAATAATGATTCCCTGTAAGTCCTTTGTGGGCACTGCATTCTGCACTAAGAAATTCTCAGTCTCAGTGGCAGGGAGATATAAGTAGTAAGGTGCTAGTCTTCAGATTTTCAATAAAGTTGCCTGACTTGTAATCATACTAGAATTCCTGCAGCAGTGAAATGATAAACTATATTAGAAAGATACAGCTAGCACTAACTTATTCCTAATGGTCTATTTTGTGCCCATGGATCTTTGTCTATCCTCTACTGTGATTTTATTACAGAAGGAGGAAAGCAAAGGTCAGAAACATAGGCAAATCTGTTGCTTCATTCCTCACTGTCCAAGCAATACACTATATGGAATATATTTGAAGTCATTTTGAGATGAAAGATAACACTTCAAAAGGCTCTTCTAGCACTGAATCAACCATGAAGTACCCGTAGCTTCCTGAGTCAATCGAGAGATGCTGAACAGTTTAGTGCTGGAGAATTGCATTAAAGGTCAAAGCCAAGAGCAATTAAGGGCTGCATGATAGGAAATTGAAGAATCAATTGGGAAACGTAGTGTAAATGAGCCTCATGTTTTCTGTATGCTGTCTTTCTTTGCTTCCTTCTCTAGCTTCAGCTAAACACAATTTTAAGAGAAGTGTTCAACATTTGATAGCAGCAGTACACACAAGGCGGGAGCTTCCTCCTCATACCTCTCTATTCTTGTTTGAGGAAAAGCAATATTGCAATTTTGATATTTTTTACTCTTTATTTCCCACCACTTTTGCCCTTCTTCCTCTTTCCTTGAATGGCATTGGAAAATGCTGCCAGAGTGGAGGTTTCTCAATATTTTGTAATATCTTGTCCTTCTTTATTCTTGTGGTTTTATGTATGCAAGCAGCCAAAAAAGAATCCATAGCCCATTTTAGCTAAAAATCAATGACTGTTCTTCTCTTCAGTACCTAGTATATGAGTCTAGATGATGCATGGGCAAATATGAATTTGACTGTAGGAGACAAAGAATCAGAGACTAGCTGAGGTTGGAAGAGGCCTCTGGAGATCACCTAGTCCAACTGCTGTGCTCATAGCAGTGTCAGGTAGAGCAGGTTGCTCAGGTCTGTGTCCTGTTGGGTTTGGACTGTCTCCAAGAATGGAGATGCTTCCAACACCTCAGGGCAACCTGTTCTGCTGTTCAGTCACCTTTACAGTTTTATCTTATATTAAACACAATTTATTGTATTTCTGTGTGGGCCCTTTGCCTCCTCTTCCTGTCACTGGGTACCACTGAGATGAGAATGCCCCTTTCAGTCTCACTGAACCCAGTGATACAGAGAACTGCTAGACCAAATCACGTGGTTAGGACTCTGTAATTTACTTCTGCAGTTCACATATTCAAGCTTTCCATTGCAAGCATAAAGGCCAAATAAATGCTTCTTTTAGTGGGGCTCAAGATTCTGATCTAACATTATGACTTTAAAACTGATGACCTAATAAAAGAAACACGCAAAATGTTATGAGAATTGCAAGAGTTGACTGTCATGCTTTCTAGACCATCTGCCATATTTAAGCTTCCATGAAAAAGAAATACGAACCAAACTCTCCTTGAGGAAGCCCACATGTATTTCCTTTGTGCTACATTGTCCTTACTAAATCTGGGAAGAGCTTATGTACCTACAGAGAACTAGAATTGCCTTTTACATTTTTTTCAGATGTGCAAGATTTCCTAAAATGGCAATATGCATCCTAAAAACATGGGAATAAAAAGTTACAGCTGTTGACCAGCAGAGTGTTTAATTTGTCCTTTTATTCATATTTATTTGCACATTGCACAGTAACTGAACTTACGAACCTTTAATTGCAAAAGAAGAGGCGTATTCTTGCCTCTGGTTTTCCTCTAGACTACAAAGACTCTATAAATTCCCCTGAAGTAGACACAATGGGACTGACTCCGTTGCTAAAACAGCCATTGCTCATAGGTGGCATTTCTGTGGACTTACAAGACAGAAAGCCAAAATTTATTGAACTAAGATCCTGGATTTCTAATGACTTTGGGTCATAGTTTATGGCATATTCAAGCCTGACTGGCTATTTGGTGTCAAAGGAACTCAAAGACAGTATGCTTACACACTGTAGACTCCCATCTCCCTTTCTTTAGCAATATTTGTTAGGGTAAGCTCTTGCCCTCTGACATGTGGGTTCCATTACTACACTACATCTGTATGATTTTATTTAACTTTTGTGTGAGAAACTCAATATAAACTGGACAGTTTGTACTAATACATAAAAAAAAATAAAATCCCAAACCTGTAAATCATAGTTCCATGGCAGTTTCTGGAGTAATAAAAAAATAAATAAAAATGAATCAATGAATATCATTGTCTGCAGAAGGAGGGTTGTTTTCTGAGATGACTATTTTGCACACTGCAAGTCACAGAAATAAATATAGATTCGCTCAAACTCATAATCAGCTAGAAATAAAAAGTCACATTTCCCCAATATAATGTCAGAGAAGGCTAAAGTCCAAACAAACAAATTGCGGTTATTCAGTAATGATGCAGTCCTGAACTAACATTCCTCATATAAAATAATAGAATCTGCATCAATCATCAGATGCACCAAAAACAAGTCACCCTCACAATATGACTTGACAGGACCTGTGTCTCCTGGTCTGGAAAGAAATGTTTGTGCTTCCCTTGACACTTACAGTGTTTTCCATAAATGTGGTAGCTTCAATTTTCTGATAGACGACAATTATTCCTTGGCAATATTCTATTCAAGTGACATTATCTCATAATTCTCTGTATATTTTTTGCTTCTTGATAAGTCTTGAAAAACAGTAAATCTAAAGGTTCTATCAACTTGATACCTAAAATGAATCACTCAGTGCAGTGATATGGATAAGTGAGGATGCTTCTTTCATCTCAGGTTTGAAATACATGATTAAAAATAAGTAATTCTCAAGCTCCATTTACCCAGATGAGTTTTGAAGCCAGATTGGACTCAACTTTGTCTGCAAATATCATGTATTTGAATTACTATATTCAAGAACAAAAAGTTATCTTCATGAGCCACAAACTGTGAAAATACATTAACCTCGTTAGATTTTGTTAAATACTCGTCTGCTTGTTTAGATGCCGAAGCAAGTCCTAATTTTCAAAAGTATTTCTCCCAAACAAAACTATCTAATTCAGTAGAATTGTAGAAAAGTCGTCCAACAGACAACCACAAGGAGTCAACACCTTCATCCTTCTATGCTTTTTGTCTAACTTAGTATTCACAACTGAAACAATGGGACTTCACAGGCTTTCCAGGCAACCTATGCCTGAGCTTTCTCATTTTTTAGAAATCTTTCTCCAGTGTTTCTTCCTGCAATATGCACCCAATACTTCTCATTTTCTCTGCAACAGACATAGGGAGTGGATGATTTACTTTATCTTTGTAGCACCTTTTTATGATTTAAAGACTATTACGATGCCTGTCTTTCAGTGTATTTGTCTTTAGGCTAGGCTAGGTTAGGTTAGGTTTTTCAGTTGGTTCTTCCAACTCATGCTTCCTAAACTATCACTTTTATTATTTCCCTTGTGACTTTCTTTAGCTGGTCTATACAGCTCTCAAAATGCAGAATCTGGCACCGGAACAAGCTCAAATGAGACCTTAAACCTTACTCATCTTTGTACGTGGTTTTCTCTCTGTCTTAGTTTATGCCATTCTATTTGTTGAAAAGATTTTTTCCAGTTTTTTCTCCAGTTAGGCAAGAACAGTTTAACTTCAAAGCATAGCTTCCAAAATAATTTAATCTCTCCCTATTTTGCATTGTCTAAAAACTTCAGCATATTTTCTATTCCATTATCCAAGCTACTAATGAAAATATTGAAGAGTACCAAAGCTGACTAGCTCTGGCAAAATCCTATTTGATATGTACTTCTATTTTCACAGTGAGCTATTGATTTCCTAACCAGTTTTGAAAACATGTCACACTAGTTTTATCAAGACAGTATCTTCCTATCTTGCTTATGAAGATGTTATACATGCCACTACTATTTTCCCATCCTACTGGGGAATGCCCTACTGGATTTGAAAGTTTTTCTTATTGTCTAATTTGATCAGAGTGAAACACACATTAAAATGCAGATGCAATCAGAGAAGGAGGTTGCTTCGGAAAAATGTGATAGCTGCATGCTTCTCTTAGCCTGCTCATGGAGGAAACCAGAATGAAATGCCTGGAGACTAGATGCAACAACCCATTCATTGGCTAAAAGACCAGATGTTGGTATTAAAGAGAACCATTCAGACACATTGACAAATGTTTTGTTATTCTTTTGATCTACTCTGAGAGATTCTTGTTTAAAAACTGCAATTTTTTCTGCTGGATTTCCCAGGATGTATCATTCTTTATTTAATTGCACAGCACCTTTGCTCCTGTACAGACATTCTACTTCTACCTGCTCTTTCCTGCTTTCTATATTTTATGTTGTCAGAATGGGACCAGCATGTCACACATCTGGAGTGCAACTGGTTTTTCTCTGGCACACGGTTTACAGACTCAAAGGAGCTGTGTTGAAAGACATATAACCCCTGCAGCAGCCAAGTGTTTCTGTCTCCTACTACATGCTCCCTTATGCATGCGGTGCAACGGACGAGGTCACTTCAAACCAGCACAGGGAACAGTCACATCGGTGTGCCATACCAGGCACCAGCCACTGGGTAAATGACTGTGAACCTGGTGCCTCTTACCCTGGAATTCAAACATGTTGATAGCCTACTTTTTTAGCAAAAGCTACAGCTAATCTATTGACTTCTATGTCTTTTCTCATCTGCAACGACGCTTGAGAGAATAGATCTGCAGTACAATGTGGCTAGATTATAATCTGGTTTACCAAGCCTTTTAATCAATATTTACAAGTATAAAGGTAGTAGTCTGTAATTATCTTTATCAATAATAACAGCTGAATTACCATCCTCTCTATTCACTGTTTCAGCTGGGCAAAATCCGAAAAATAATGAGAGATCCATTGGTTCTTGGCTAACTGAAACAAACATTAAGTCCCCAAAGTACATCAAAACAGCATGACATGATGTATGTGACCAGACACACCACCACATGTACAAGCAGACAAATACATAGTCACTGTATTAATACAGTTTTTAGAATCATTTAGGTTGGAAATGACCTTTAAGATCATTACGTCCAACCATAGTTTATTTCAGTACACCAGTGAAAATGTGTCCTAACCAAACAAATCAAAGAATAAATACAGCAACATCTGAACAAAAAAACAAAACAAACAAAAAAATCTGCCTGCCTGCTTGACTTGCTAATAAAAGCCAAATCACACTTTGTACACCTGTTTTAAAACTATATTATCAAAGCTATTAAAAAAACAAGTTACAAAGACTCAGCAAAACTTGACATTTTGCTTCAGCCATTTGGAAATCCAGAAGCACAGTTTATCTGAGAACAACAATATGCTCATTAATCTTTCAGGTTATACATGAAATTAAAAACGCAGAGCTTCACTACTCTACGTACAGCATCTCAGGTGTTCGAAAATGGGAGCAAATTACCTTAGGCAATAAGCAGTGTGTATCAGAAGGTGGCAGCACCATTCTGGTCTGCTGTAGTTGCAACACATGTACCACTGCAATTTCAGTAAAAGAACTACCACGCTTACTGTAATGTTATTTTTCTCTGATATGGTTCTTATAAATCTCTTGGTTGGACCCAACACTATAATGTTTTCACAGCTATTACAAAACAGGAAAATTTGCCATGTGCTTCTCCCATTTCTAGGCAGTTTTTTTCTCTGTGACTCAGAGCTGGGTTTTCCCTTTGCTTGAAAATATATTTATGGAAAAAAACCCACCACTTCATAGATATTTTGGGGTGTAGCATGTATTTTCTCAAATATTAATAAATAGATGAGTAGTTACTCAGTTCCAACAGGAGGGTTTGGGAAGTTATTTTTGCAATGAAAGGGTTTTTTTCCTTACATTAAAATGTATTTCTTCTACACAGAGATTCCATAGGTGCAGGTCTTGATTCCTCCACTCTTTGTAAATGTGCACAGTTTTACTTAACACTTTGCTGACATCACTAAGGTACTTACATCTATAAAGCTAAACAGATTTGCAGATTAGGAGCTTTATGTACTGCTTTTTGATTAGCCATGTGTGATATTATGGATGCCATTCTGCAAATAGATGAATAGTTTTATTCACTGAGCCCCGTCTGAGTTATTATTGATTTCACTGACTTACTAATGTAAGTAAAGTTGCTTATATATTGTTTTGCTGGATCAGAATCTCACAGCACAGTGGTATTGTACCATGCCTTTTGTGTATATGATCTTCCAAAACCCAAGTGCCAAGCCGTGATAGCCACTAACCAGCGGAACAATGAATCAACAGTTTTAAAACAATGGAGGGTAATAGTCTGTATGCTAAGAACTACAAACCAACAGCAGCCTGCCATTCTACACAACTGATTTTCAATCACCAGGCTCCAAAAAATAGATTACATATTCTGATAGGGCATGGGAGCATATGTATACATATATACACACATACATATGCATAGATGCACACAGGCTGCCTCTTCTCTATGTGTTTAGGCATTATCATAGGAAACAAATTCTGAACATAAAAAAATTTTAATCACAATAGATGTCAGTATACCTCATAGTGTAATGCACTAATACTCACAGACACACTTTACATGATGAGTTACCAGGTACCACAACATAAGCAGCATAAATTAACACGATATGACATTCAGAAAACTCCAAACCCAAACTTAATACATCGACTTGCAAAAGTACAGACCAAAAGTGATCAAACCCAAATTTGAACTACCTCTAAGTAACTTTTCCTTCTTTTTCCCCAGAGTGGTTTGAAACATTTGTTTTCTACTACTTAGATTTCTGCCAAGCACATTTCTAATCTAACCTGTCTCCATTGCCCATATGTTCCTTGTAGGCTGCAAGCATTTAAAGTAATTAGGAGATATTATTAATGGAAAGCTGTCTCAAGATAATGGTCTTCTGCTATTAGACAAATGCCAAGATGACATTTTTTGAAGCAAGAGGCATATATCCAGGGACGTGCTCCTGGTCTCATGATTTTAGTTCTATTATGCCAGACAATTAACCATGTAGATTCTCCTGTAGTATGTGATGTGCCCTGCTCTAGGAAATGGTGGTGACTCCGTGTGCCAGTGACTCTAGTGGATAGCTTTGTCCTGGGAGAGACTCTGTGGCCTTGCAAAGACTATTACTAGTATAGTTTGGTTCTGATTCTACTAGCAGCTCTTGTGATTCCCAGTACCAGGCTAGGCAGAGCTAAAAAGAAAGGTAGCCACCTGTGAAGCATAGCATCAAATCAATTGGCCCATTTGCTCCTGTGGTGTTTTACCTTCCCAGAGTTTCATCTGTAAACTTTGCCTGATTAATGGAAAGGCAGATTTCCTTCTCACTTTAGCCATTAACTCATACGTCATGTTAACAACCTCCTACAGTAATATTTCATATAACTCTTGAGAAAAGTTTCCGAAGTAGTCAGTGCAGATTACTGCTCTGTGACTTCTTAATGCACATTTTAAATGTTTGTTTTCAGAGCCATTGATCATGTTCAAGATTTCCATTCTGTTGTACTAATTAAAAGGAAACAAAAAATTGTCTTTTCAAAGCTAAGTGAATGAGAAGGACACAGAATTTTTTTGTTCTGCTAAGTGTGATGTTGCCATTTGATTTACTGTTCAGTGATGAAAATCAGGAGGAAGCAAAGCACAGGGAGCTTGACTTTGCCACGTATTTTAATACTTCTTTGCTCCAGTAGCCATTGTGGCACTTACTTGAAAAATGTAGTATCAGAATTGTAGATTCATCACTTGGTTTATGTACCTAGGAGATGATGGCAGTGGGAGCTGTGATGACGGTGAAAATTTTAAAAAAAGCTTAGGAAGTGGAAGCATGTAAGCTGGTCACATCGCATAAAACCAGTCACAAAGTGTATCCAGATTGACCTATACCTGCTTAAAACCTTGTCATTTCATGGGATCCTTTAAAGCTCTGAGAACTGACAGCACCTGAACATCTACTACTGAATAAACAATCCAGTGGACCAAAAAGCAGTTTTCCTTCCCCTAATAAATAGAAAGGACAGTCCAAGAGATAAGCGTGTGTGAGGTCTGAGGAAGGTGGAGATAAATGACATGCACAGAAAAAGAAGATGGAGAGGGTTTATGACCTATTATTAGCCATCAGAAATAATTCGACATTTTCTTTGTCTATGCCTCTCATTGAGCAAATATTCAGGGGCTTTAACAAATGCACACCGTACATGATAAAGGAGTTTTGGAAGGCGCTTTGAAATCTTTACTGCTGAACATAGCTTCTCCTGCCACAATATTTGTACAGAAACCTCTTCACTTTTACAGTAACAGCTCAGTACGTCGAACTAAGTGTTAGTATGTGGCTATCTGTTACTGAATAACTTAACAAGTTTTTGGAAATAGATATTAACGGCAAATTACATTAAATAAAAGCTGAACTGATTTTTACCGCATCTAATAAGCACTAAAAAGGCAGACACCCCCCCCCCTAAAATCTAGGGGGGGGGGGGAGTTAGCTGATAGTTTTTAACGGTAAAACAGAGTAAAACTAACCACTTAGAGTTAAATTGCACTGGGATTAGTTACAGATGTTCTCAATAAAAGAAAAATCTTTTGGAAGACTCTTTGCAATATCCACTAGGTGGCATACAGTGACCATGTTTAGGTCGTCTTATCTCCACAAAACCTCCCATTCATACAGCAGATAAAGAACTGCATTATTAATTTATACCACTGCATCCACTCTACACCTAATATTTGTTTAGCCAGCTGTTTCCTCTAATCCTCTTTAAACACCATTGATTGAAATCCTAAGTATATTCAGACTTTTTTTTGCCCCAAAGAACATTTTGTTACCTACCAGTTACAAGCTACCTTTTCAAGTGCAGTACTGTATGCTACAGTTACCAACAGTGGAGACAGAATGTCTAATACTTCCTCACAAGCAACAGAAGCAGCTTGCCATATGAAAATAATTTTTTTTCAAAAACTTTTCATTTTCGGGGAGTTTTAAGTAATGAAATACACTGTCAGGTTTATAATGAAACAGAAATGCAAAGTATTTCAACTTCCAAGGATAGTTTAACTACCGCTTCGATGAAAAGGCAAATGAAAAGCAGAAAATATTAATTTCGGTTCTCACACTTTAATCCTTGCAGTGAACTGGAAAACTTTGAATATACTCAAATATAAGCAATTGCAAAGTCACTCTTCACTTGAGGATCTCAAGACACTCTTTAAAGGTTTGTCAATATTATTTCCAGATTTTTACCAAGAGGCAAGGAGATGAAGTGACTGATTCAGTAAGTATTGATAACAGTTATTTTGGCTCCAGACTGTGTCCAATACTGGACAAAAATATTTCTTTTAGTCACATATCAGCATAAGATAAGAGAGGCTGGGGACCTGCAGTAGAAAATGCTCTTCTCATTCTTTTACAAACTGTAAAAACAAAGGCGCACTGCAGCATGCCACAGAAACCCTCCACCCTTTTCTGAAACCTCTCCTCTCCTCTCCCC